>OV651827.1:501900-1101900 GCA_927349885.1 Psylliodes chrysocephalus | reverse complement strand
TATCTGTATACATATAGGAAAGTAAAAATCGTCTAACTTTTTGCTAGTTTTCATAATTAGTAACACAATACGTAAAAATAAAAAATAAAATATTCTAAATTTTTTATATTTATTGCTAAAAAGATAAAAATTAACCTTATACTTGTTTTCTTCTCTCGGTGTTTTTATTCTTTTAATGTGTGCTGATTTCTGTACTTTTTTTAATTTTTGATTTTTTTATTATTTTGTCGCTTTGTTATCGTTTTAATTATCAATAGTTTCTATCTTGTTCTGTAAGTCGATCTATTACATTACATATTATAAAAATAAAAAAAAAAAATAGTAATAACACCCTAGTAATAACATCTGTTAACATAATTGAAATTAATTTAAAGAATTATTACTTGCATACAATTTTTATTATTTTACTTATTACTGCAAAAAATCTCTTTAACTCGAACAAAACCTTCCGAAAGCACGTCCTTACGAAATTACAACGAAAAGATAATTATTTCCGCTGTGTCAGCAGAGACAACACATGCTTCATCTTTTATTCTATTCCGTAGCACCCCCGGGGCCGAAACCCTTTGCAATGTCGGCGCTAGACCCTGTCCACCGGGAATGCAAATGTTCTAAATGTTGAATATTAATAAATACAAAATGGTGTCAGAAACAGGCCAGGGCGCACTTTGTTTTATTAAGAAAGCTGGCGAGGTTATTAGATATTCTGATGTAAAAGAGAAGAAATGGCAGCATTTTTTTGTAGATTCAGAAAAAAAGCTTTTATTAATGTTTGCGGGGAAGAAAAATTAATTTATATTAATAAAAAAAATGTATAAAATTTTATGCAATAGTTTTTAATTATATTCACTGATATATTAAAATCTTTTTCAGTTTAATTTTTCTTTTTCTTCACGATCAACTTCGTAACTATTACTTAAAAGTCATTTAACATAGTCAATATTTAAATATAATTTTAACAACGGTTTTAGGTAATTTAAATTGAGAATCCATATGAAATCAACTTAGGTCTTCAATTTCCTTGAGGCAGTTTAATAAAATCCATGACTAACTTTTTTCTAAACGGAAATAGCAGCTTTACTCCTTTTTACAATTCTATCAGTAGCATTATCAAAGAAGGCAATAAAATTTCGTAAAAGCAATAACGTTCCGTCCAATAAATATTTATTAAAAAATTCATGTTACTTCGTCTGAAGCAATAAATTCCACTTCAGCTTAACTTTATTGATATTCCGATAACTGTTATATTAAAACTGCACTAATACCAAATCCGAGTAATCGTTTTCTACCGTTCTGATATTTTTCAATATTAAGCTAGAAATTTGCGCATGAGTTAGTAATCTGTTAAAGAACAAATTTTATAAAAAAATATTGCATCTCTTAAATTTTTTTATAAAGATGTAACTGCACAGTAAATGTATCCTAAATTTCTTTAAACAAACGTGATAGTCAATAAACGTGTAGTTTAATTAGTAAAACGTATTTATTATTTATTGTTTCGGCCTTTACTTGATGAAAATCCATTTAATTTTGAAAGAGTAAAACCAAATTTGGTAGATTTTCACACTTTTATTTTAAAAATAAAATTTTTTAAAAAAACACTAACATGACATATGTTTCGAAGTACAACTTCTTTTTCAAATGTGACTATTTACAATTCGGTATCCAATATATATACGAAATAATTTAACAAAACAAAGTACTTAAGAAAACATCAATAACATTACAAAATAAACTAACTATTTAAAGTAAATAAGGGTACTTAGGTAATTATAATATCCATCAAATAACAATAAGATAGCCCATTACCGGGATTATCTCACAGAAAACTGGGAAAGAGATTTAATAAGGGTGAATTATTAATATCTAATTGATCATTTAGTAAGTTATCTGAATTTTTAAATCTATTTATTTCAAGTGTTTCTAAATGGTTTAATTTAAGGCTCTTATTTTCTACATGTAAAATTTCAAAGTTGTCTGTAAAAGAATGATTTTCAGCTAAAATATGATTTGAGTAAGTGGAATTGTTTTTGTTTTTTGTATAGCTATTATAATGTTCGGAATAGCGTTTTTTGAAAGTACGGCCTGTTTGACCAATATACAATTTTGGACAACTACCACAATTTAATTTATATACCCCCGATTTATTATTAGGATTAATTTTACCCTTATTGTTTTTAATATACTTCCCAAGCGTATTATTGGTTTTAAAAGCTACGTTAATATTTTAGTTTTTTAAATATGATGATACCTTTTCACTAGGAGCTCCTATATATGTAAGACTCTTATATAAAATAATAAAAAAAATAATAAAGGCCATAGTTTTGGGATATTTCATAAGCCATCACATACGGATATTACAATAAATAATAGTTCATCTCATCCATACAAACAAAAGCTGGCAGCATACAGTAGTATGATCCATAGATTAGTTAATATTCCCCTTACCAAAGAGAACTTCACAAAAGAATTAAATATCATTAAACAAATCGCAGTAAATAATAATTTTAATTCAAAGTTAGTAGACAACATTTTAGAGAAAAAACTTTTTAAACAGGCTATTCAACAAGTTTATCCCATAATTAAAGATCCAAATTGCAGATATAAGAGTCTTACATATATAGGAGCTCCTAGTGAAAAGGTATCATCATATTTAAAAAACCAAAATATTAACGTAGCTTTTAAAACCAATAATACGCTTGGGAAGTATATTAAAAACAATAAGGGTAAAATTAATCCTAATAATAAATCGGGGGTATATAAATTAAATTGTGGTAGTTGTCCAAAATTGTATATTGGTCAAACAGGCCGTACTTTCAAAAAACGCTATTCCGAACATTATAATAGCTATACAAAAAACAAAAATAATTCTACTTACTCAAATCATATTTTAGCTGAAAATCATTCTTTTACAGACAACTTTGAAATTTTACATGTAGAAAATAAGAGCCTTAAATTAAACCATTTAGAAACGCTTGAAATAAATAGATTTAAAAATTCAGATAACTTACTAAATGATCAATTAGATATTAATAATTCACCCTTATTAATTCTCTTTCCCTGTTTTCTGTGAGATAATCCCGGTAATGGACTATCTTATTGTTATCTGATGGATATTATAATTACCTAAGTACCCTTATTTACTTTAAATAGTTAGTTTATTTTGTAATGTTATTGATGTTTTCTTAAGTACTTTGTTTTGTTAAATTATTTCGTATATATATTGGATACCGAATTGTAAATAGTCACATTTGAAAAAGAAGTTGTACTTCGAAACATATGTCATGTTAGTGTTTTTTTAAAAAAAATTATTTTTTAAAATAAAAGTGTGAAAATCTACCAAATTTGGTTTTACTCTTTCAAAAAAAAAAAACGTATTTATATTTGGATGCGTTAGGATTTCTTTCAAATATATTAGATTTACGCATTTGGCCTAATCATTTCTGGCTATTTGTTTTGAATGCACGATGCACTGTTAAATTTAAAATTCAGTTATACTTTTTTGTTAAAATTGAACCTGGAGTTTTTAGCTACTCCAAATGACTGTTTAGCCTTGACAAATAAATATGTTATGTAAGAAACGCTGTACAATTAAGAGCAAACATGACGGGCGCTCCTCCGCCAAAAATCAATTTTACAATTGAGGCAGTTAAAAAAAATTGTAAAAAAAAATGATTCAGGTCAATCGTTCTAAAAATGAACCAAGAATGACGCTAAACCGCGAAAAACTTATATTTTTAAAGAAAAACAACAAAAATTTCAACTTTTTACCATATTTAATTTTTAGCATCATTCTATAATAAACATCTTAACTATTTTCTAAATAACTTTCTTTCAAAAAGATCACCAATTTTAAACAGGACCGAAGATTAACATAGTTTTCATTCCGATACTAATTCTATTAAAACAATGATACCAGTGAATATGGCAACGCTGCTAGTCTATGAAGCCCATGGTTAAAAGGGTAGCTGCTGTTTAGTTAAATTTGTTAATTCCTGTGTCGAAAAATAGGTAGTTGTTTTTGAATAGGTGCGAAATTATTGTGATCGTCTTAGTTTGTTGTTGAGGCGTTGTTAGGTTTTTGTTTAATTTAGTTTTTACTTAATTTATGAAATTAAAAATTCTGGAAGTCAAAAATGCACATCTGACAAATTTCTATTTTATTTGTTTGATGCCAGAGTTAGTAAATCCTAGAGAAAAACGACATGTGCCAATTAGGGAAAAGAGATTGTCAAGAATTTTGCCCGCTTAAAAAAATGTGTAATATACAGAGTGTTTCTAAATACATGCGACAAAATTCAGGAGCTGATTGCTCTTATGAAATTAAGATGGTATTACCTTTTTCTCCTTCAGATTTATAGGGAATTTAGGTTTATTAGCTCAGTTTTATAAAATTCGGGAGAGTAGGGTCGGGTTCTTAGACACAACGCAAATTTTTATAAATTCAATTTAATTTTTGACAGCGTCTGACATTTATTTCAGAGGTTAGATGTACCGAAGAGTAACAAAAAAAAATATATATATAATCTGAATATAAAAAAAAAGATACCACGCCGTGATTCAGTAGGTAAAATAATAATTATATATCATGCAATTGTATCTACAAATTATCGTTACAATCCGAGGTACACGTCCGCAAATAGGCCTAAATGTTACAAACGGTAATCCGAATTGTAAGTAAGCTTTATAAAATGGCTTTACCTCTATATATAACCCTAATATTATCAATTTCTAAGGTAAATTACGTGAATTATCTCGATTATCTCAAAACCTTTGTAGGTAGAATCACAATTAGTGGACCCCAGTTGAGGTCATGTGGTACCCACGATAAATGGGGCCCTTGGCTATAAGGAATAGTCTTACTTTATATCCCTGTTGTCCCGTCGTCCTCAATATTGCGTCGTACTTCTGGCCTGTCTGTAAAAGGAGGGCTAGATCCAGCCGATTTGCTGTAGGGGTTGGTTCTGGGGTACCTGGCTTCCTAAACTAGCTAAACATGCACCCAATCCTTGTAGAATGTTAGCTGGCAGTGTTCAAAATCTGTAGCAGTTTAGTGATAGTACCACGAAGAAAGCTTGGAAGGAAGTGTATTAGTCCGAAGGAAAGTCGATAGATCCCACAGAAAGAAATACCCAGATAGATATAAGTAGAATAAGTATTAAAGTAGAAGCTGAAGTTAAAGTTGAAGGTGAAATTGAAGGTCTGTAAGAAGGATTAGTGTAAGCCACACATATAAACAGCCTTAAGCGATAGGTAAGCCATGTAAGAGAATAAATTATATTTAATATTAGACACTCACCTTTAGGTGTAGGGCGACCTTTTTGTAGGAATCACAGTCAAAGATTATATAAAATCCACCGAATGGTGTAGAAATCACAAAGATTTATCAAGTAATTCTTTAGACTGGTTTCACAGTTTTTATTCTTTTAGCTCAAGTCAAATCCTAGATACACTAGAGAAAATAACACATGCTACCACAAAGTTGAGCAGATAAAAACTGATAAAAGGAAGTTCCCAAAATGGTGGGAAGTCAATGGAAGGTCTTGACTATTAAAGACTAGCAGGACAAAGTCTGGTAAGAGTGTGGCCCCTCAGTAAAAGAAGAATGTGACAATTCATAAAAGTGAATGTAAACAAAAACAAATAATAATTAACCTATATTTAAAACCATGAGATATGTAAAAGAGTTATGTGTACTATTTCTTGTAGCAACAGGCATTTCTTTGGGTTCTAAAGTATTCATTAAAAGTAATCATTCTAACAAAATAATAGGAAAGGTTAGAATAGGGTTAAAAGTAGAATAAGCTACAAAATTTAGAAGTCTTACGATTCATACAACGGTTTCTGTAAGTAAAACAAATCCAAAATAGAATAGGCCTAGATTATAAAGTAGATTAATGTAGAATAAGTTAGATTAGAATAGAATAACTTAGAATAGGGTAGAATAGATTAGGATTAGATTAGAATAACTTAGAATAGATTTAGGATTAGATTAGAAGTTAAATTAAATCATAAATAAAAATAAAGTAGTGTATTGTTTACTAGCTCTGCCATTTTAACTTGGCTACGATATTTTGACCCGTAACAATGGGTCTTTCCTATAACAAAATTTCCTCAGCCCATCCCTTTTCGAGATATCACCCTTAAAAGGTGGTGACTAAAGTTGAGTTTTTATTTTTTTTCTAAAATTTCAGTAAAGCTAGAAACTTGAAATTCTGTAATCGCAAAGGACTAACCACGGGTATTTTTTCAATATTTCTGTTACATTATAGGGGGTGAAATTAGCAACACTTACTTTATTTCATATCAAAACTTTTTTTAGAGATGAACTTTTATGAAATAAAATTATAACTTGAAATCCTTGTTTTATTTAATTTTTTTTTTATTCTTGAATTTTTTTTCCAAAACCACTTCAGAGAAAAAAATTAACACCCTAATTTATCATTTTGTTTAATAAATTGAGTGGAAAACAGTTTTTTTTTTCTATGAAGGTATTGGCTTTGGGATATTTTTTTTAAATAAAACAAGTATTTCAAGTTTCAAAATTATTTCATAAAACTTCATCTCGAAAAAAAGTTTTGATATGAAATAAAGTAAGGGTTGCTAATTTCACCCCCCTATAATGTAACAGCAATATTGAAAAAATAACTGTGGTTATTCCTTTGCGAGTGCACAAAAATTAAAGAATTTCAAGTTTCTAGCTTCACTGAAATTTTTTGAAAAAAAAAATAGAAACTCAATTTTAGTCACCACCTCTTAAGGGTGATATCTCGGAAAGGGGTGGGCTGAGGAAATTTTGTTATAGGAAATACTTATCCTAATTTCATACGAGCAATCACCTCCTGAAATTTGTCCCATAAATTTTGAAACACCCTGTATGTTGGTATATTAAGGTGAATGCAGCAGTCTTTATAATTTTCGGACAAGGATATTTCAAAAAGTAATTTTGTTTAAAATTAAAATTTTGACAAAATAAATTAGGTAATATTATTATATTTTAAAGTTTTAATTCCTTTCAATTTCCGGGAAAAAAAATCAAATATGATAATGAAAATGAATTTATTCTTTAACAGCACTATTCTTAATATTATCCCGAAATTTAAACTCTTAATGGTAATGATTTTTTAAAATTCGCCAAAATTAGTGGCTAAAACGCCTCGTTATGTGCTGCCTTCGGGTGTAACGCGCTTGTAACTATTGTATCGTACACTCTGTCATTATTCGTTTCTTGCAACAGTTTACACCAGAAGATAGCACTTAACGAAGCGTTTTAGCCACTAATTTTGGTGAAATCATTAACAAGAAGACATTAGGAGCATAAATTTGGGGATTATATTAAGAATAGTGCTGTCGAGGAATGCATTTATATTTATTATGATATTTCAAAATTAAAGCTCTTTTAGTTTTTTGGGAAAGTGGAAGGAATTAAAACATTAAAATATATGCATATTATAGATAATATTGCCTAATTTATTTTGCCAAAATCATGAGATGCAAAGCATCATAATTATCGCGTTTCAAAAACCACCTGATGCCAAGAGAAAATGTTGATTCAACAATATTGTATATTTTGTGTTGTAAAAGAATAAAAAATTTACATTTCGTGTTTTAATAGTTATTTTTGTAATTTAATAATCTATGTGAAAAAAAATTTTTTTATACAGACTTTAAAAAATTGTTATATTAATATACTTATTTAATTGTACTTATATTTGTTGTTCCTTTAATACAATAACTACATTTTACCTATCTCCAATTCATCACTTTCCGTATCCATATACCTAGGGTCCGATTACAATTAGAAGAACGCCGCTACGTCATAACTATTATTTCGAATTTCCAATATACAGGGTGTCCCGAAATTAGACGGTCATATTTTAACAGCGTAATTTACATTCTACAAGTATTAGAAATTAAAAATTAAAAAAAAACCGAATTCAAAAACGTGAAGATGCCGTCACCACGTCTTAACCAAATTTATATAGGATCGCCCCTGAGGTACCCCCTTACTACAAAAAAAAATCATATAAATCGGACAAGGTGGTAAAGCATTATCGCTAAACATACATAAAAAATGAAGAGTTTGAGGATTTTCTCATGGGCCCAATTATTAGATTTTGACCAAATTTACATGGAACCACCCCTGGAAAATGAAAATAAAAATATTTTTTAAAATGTAAGTACTTTTATTTTACAGTTTGTTTTTTTTTTTTTTTCGGTTTATGGCCTAGGTGTATATACCTAATATGCTAGTCTCAAATTTGTGTTTAAATTCTCAATCATGTGTGTTCTGTGTAGGCTTTGTTACTGTTTCCCAGCGCCACTTTAGGAACAGCACTGTTAATTAGAACCCAACAGTGAATGGTCGAGTGGGGAAGCCTACCAAGGCATCAGAATTAATTTTAAATAATTAAATTAAATGAAAAAATTCCGGCCAACGGTGGGATTCGAACCTGGGACCCTTGGATCCACAGGCACAGGCTCTAACCACTGCCCAACTAACAAAGTAGCTTTATAATTTTTAGTTTACAAGACTATTATATTTTATTGATATTATATTGCTGTTTCTGGAATGCTAATTTATTGTACTACAGTTGTAGAAATCACTATTTTGTTCTCTGAAACTAAATAGTTATATAAATTAGTTTTTACAATATTCTTACAGCAAAATTATAAAATAGTTTTCACGATAACTATGAAATTGTTACATAAACATTTATACAACTGTTCTATACAATATTTCAGCTTATAAAATAAAATTGCTTTATAGTTATTCTATATTATTGTCCTGGATTACCTTTAGAACTTTTTGGTCATACAAATATAACTGTTTCTTAACCTCATAATAACGCTTTAAAAAATAGTTATATAAATATTAGTGTGAGATAATTCCGCATCAATAGCAATTTGCTTCTGATGAAAACTCTAAAATAACTGTAATATATTGTCGAAATACACTATTACAAATCAGAAAACTGTATAGCAATTATTTTAGTTAAGAATAGTATTATCCCTTTAAAAATATTTATAAAAAAATAAAGCAACTACATTTGATAGTACCTACGCCATATTATTTTTGTATTTTATGTTTGTTCAACTACTTCCCATACCAATTATATGTGAGTCTATGGTCTGAAAATATCAGATTTAAATAGTGAAGAAATATAAAAAATAAGTGGTACCTGCTTTTCAGAGAACAGTAAAAAATATTAGTAAAAAATTTTGATGGTTTGTCTAGACACTCAAAAAAAAACTATCATTTAGCCAGATAATAATTAGGTATGTTCTAAATAATCATGCCCCAATACTAAAAGAAAGCCATATTTTTGGCGATGTCCATGTTAAATTTGCTTATTCTCGTAATATTAAAAATTATGCTTGCTCTATAAAGCTGTAGAAACAAATCTAATCATTTCAATTCTCAAATACTTAAATCGGAAACGATTTAGTAAGGTTATGTTATATTTTGTCATATAGTGCAGCAATATGAAACTATTATACAACAAACCATGATGAACTTGTTTTGTAGAAATGAGTAATACAACTTAATTATTGTATTACAGCTGTTTTTACTACAATAATATTTTATAATTATGATTCAGTCTTAAAATAACTTTCTAATACCTCTGAATAGCCGCCATATTTAACACAAACCTAAGACAGTTTTAAAGCTAAATCTACTGTCGGTTTTACTAGTATTTAAGACAAAACCAATGTTAATTAAAGATTTTAATCTTTAGTAATATTAGCATAATCTTATTACTAAAAAAAAATCAAATTGCATAAATTTAATTTTTGTTTCACACTGAAAAAGTATTATAAATATGAATCAAACTCGAGGCGCTTAAAAATTTAGTATTGTATGTGCTATATAATTAACAGTAATTCTTGCTGCGCATCCAAAAACGACTTTATTGTAGGTCATACATTATGTCTAAACCGCGTTATAGATATCTCTTAAGTAGATACTGCCATTTTACTAATATCGCCTTGAATTTACTTTTATGACAAATATAGAATTAATTTGTTTTCACCAGATACATTTAAAAAACTAAAATGTTACTGATTTTGATATGCAACCTAACCTCAAAATTGAAAATTTATAAAATAGTTATAAAAGTTTAAAAAAATATTTGTTTAAAGTTTGTGTAAATGTGTAGTAACTGTTCGGTAACTGCATTCAACAAATCTTATAGAATTTACAAAAGAACCAAATAGTTCTCTAATACTGCGCCCATTTTGTGTTTATTACTGTTGAAAGAATGTTCCGGAAATGTTCTTAGCTAATATTCTATTTTATAAATTTTGTTCTGTAAACATTTTTTCAGCTTTTATAAAATATCAAATTGTTACTTGGGTGAGCCACCCACCCCCCTTTACAGTTTGTTAGTTATATAAAATTCCTATACAAATAACAAAGTAAATATTAAACAAATAATAGAAGGAAAACTAAATACAAGATCATGACTCTTGCACAAGACTCTTGCGGTATTGCGTTCTTTAATTGATACCTGAAAATAAAAGGTAAGTTTATAAACATTCGTCTCGAAAAACCTTGGTTTTCGATATATAGAGTGGGTCTTTAGAAATGTGTAAATTAATAAATATACATTTAAAGTCGTTTGTTGCACAACTATAACCAGCTCCAAATCTAGACTGATGAGAAGGTAAAATATTTTTGGCAATATATTTGCTATCATTCATTTTCAAATAAACTATAGTTTAGTATGCAGATTTAGACTTAGGTCACTATAGGTATTTTGTTATTTTGGTATAGTTTTTTTTACAATTATACAATCTATTATTCTACGAGTTTGATAATATTTTGTTCCTATATTAAAATATACTGAATTAATTATAACTCTTTAGGGCACCTATTTCTAATATCAATAAGATTGTACGGCACTGGTATAAGATGCCGATATTCAACCAGAATTAATTTCCTGTTCGAAGACTGACAATGTTACCGAGTAATTTTGGGAGAAGCTATGTTATATTGCCGTCGAAATAGTTATACGATGGATGCATAATTATTTCAGGTAAAAGATGTATACGGATTGTTAAATTTCTTGCGCTGGTAGTATTTAATAAAGCCCTTTTAATATATTAAAAAAGAACTAAATAACTTCAAGTACATTTAGTAATAACCTAAAATTAAGTAATCTAATTTCGACTTAAAGCCTCCTTTATTAGAAGAAGTAATTATTTATAATCTCGCCTCGTCCCATGCACCCACCTTGTTGAAGAAATATCTCCGAAACAAACTGCAAAAACGGCACAAATGGCATTACACAAATTGAACACATAAATTTAATTCCGTCTTCTTTCAGAGTTGTTACGGTGAATGAACCGCGGCGCAATGAAATATTAAAGCACAGTAATTGCAAAAGTTCACAGGAATCCAATACATCCGCGAAATTTTTAATGAACATTGTAGCTGAGAGGAAGCGCTGGTTAACAAATAATTTCAGTTGATAATTTGTTTTTTACTTCGTTGTTTTTTGATTTATTTCGTGTTTTGTAATAATTTTACAATGATCTGACAAGCGTAAAATATGATTAAATTTTAATAAAATACCTGACAAAAAATGTAAGGAGCGAATAAGCGACCATAGATCAAAAAATTAGTAATAGTGTGGAAATTTTAAAAACATTTTGATATTATGAAATTTTTATGAAATTTTCATGAAATTTATTTTTATAAAATTTATATATATGAAATATAATATTTATGAAACATGATTTATAAGAAATTAACAAGAAATTTATATGAAATTTACATGAAATTTATATGAAATTTACATGAAATTCTCATGAATTTTTTTTGATTTTTTTTTTAAATTTTTATGGATTTTTTTATTGAATTTTTATGAACGTTTTATATTTTTATAAAATTTTAAATTTTTATGAATTTTTATAAATTGTTATAAATTTTATGAATTTTTATGAATAATTTTTATGAATTTTTATGAATTTTTATGAATTTTTATGAATTTTTATGAATTTTTATGAATTTTTATGAATTTTAATGAATTTTTATGAATTTTTATAAATTTTTATGAATTTTTATAAATTTTTATGAATTTTTCTGAAAATTTTACAATATTAATTTTGATGACATTTTTGGTAAAATTTTATTATAAAATTTTTATGAAAATTATTTTTATGAAATAATTTTTATGAAACATGATTTTATGAAATTTAGGTTCTATTTATACTCCCTTATTATTAGTAGATCTAGGAATATGTGCACCCAAAAAGTAGTTAAATATGCGCATATATATGCAAAATACTTCAATATATGCGTAAAAAATTGAAAAATATGCAGAGCATATGCAATAAGAGTAATTTGTTATTTGATCGAAATAGTTTATTAATATTTATTATTTGTTTTATTTTACAATACCTAATATAATACTTAATAATTATTTAATTATTAACTAATTTTATATACAAATCAACATTATTATAAAACGAATGCATAATTAGATGTTTTTCTAAATTATCTGTATTAAATGATTGTCTCCTATCAGTAAGTATGTACTTGTACAAAGAAAAACTTCGTTCGACATCTACAGAAGTAATAGGTGCAAACTTAAATTTTCCTGAAATATATGGATAAATAGTATTAATATCTTCAAAGTTACCAGAATAAATATTAGCAAGGATTCTTAAAACAATAAATCCTTCATTTTTTAAAATTACATTTGAAAATTTATGAAAAATCGTCTTTCCAATATCGCCCTGGACATTTTTACACTCTGATTCAAACGTCTTAATTAAATTTACGGAAGTCACCAAAGGTAAATATTTTTGTTCCAAATCTAATATAATTTTGGGTACAAATGCATAATTTTTTAAAAACACTAATTGCTTTGGTAATATGTGATTTTGAAACAACTTCTTTGTATTAGATATTCCCTTAGATGAATCATCAAAATCAAATATGATTTCTTTAATTTTTTTATAATTATCTGCGTAAAAAAAGGCAGCTTTAAGCCAGGTACCCCACCGAGTAATCACAGGTTCCGGTGGCATCTGTAATTCAGGAAATTTTTCTTTGTACAATTGAGTTCTTAGAGCAACTTTAAGAAATGTTTTTTTACATTACTAATTAAATCATTTATTAATGGAAAGTTAGACCTAATTTCATCTGCAACTCTGTTAAAACATTTTCATAAAACATTTTTAAATTTTGTGCGGCTTTTACCATGTACGGGGCAGCATCGGATAACAGTAATAAACATTTTTCTGTTAGAACGGCTTCCAGAAGAAAAAAGGAAGACAATTCTGTTTGGATAAAATGAGTTATTGTCAAGTTATTTGTTTTATCTAATTGCGATTAAATATGGACCAATTTGCATTTCTTCACGTAATGAACCTATCATTAAATGGGCTATATATCGACCACAAGAGTCTGTTTTTCCATCCACAATAATGTAAAAATGGTTTCCAGCGGTAATCTCACGAAGTTTTTCACGAGTCTTAATGTAAAAACTGTCAACACCACGTTTGCGTAATATACTTTGCTCTGGAATATTAAATTTACAGTATTTTTGCAAAAATGATCCGAGATTTGGATTATTTAATCGTATTAAAGGGATATTCGAAGTCACTAAAGCTTTGCATAAATCTTCATTAAAAATAGCTTGTCCACTTCTAGACGATCCAGATTCTTAATATTGTTTCAAGGGAAGTTGACTTTGTCTGCGAGTGTCTTTAGATTTCTGCTTTGCTATATGTGAGGGTGTTTTCGCGTGTTGGTCGATTTGAAACTTTTTTACATGGAATCTAAAACAAATAAATTCCTGTAGATGTTGAAGTTTTAATTAAGTTAAATAAATGCGTACGTTGTAAAGTTGCCCTTTGTTTTTTAACTGTGAGTTAAAATAATATTTACCATTGTGAAAGGTCAAAATAAAATATAAAATAAATAAGTACTTACAATTTTAGAACATGTTTCACAAAACACCTGGTTATCACCTTCTACAACAAAATCTGAATAAGATTTTACCCACGACTCAATTAATTTTGCCATTTTTCCCACTGGTTAACACAATACAACAATAAAGACTGAAATGAAGTTGAAAGTAATTTGAGTCATTTAGAAATTTGAAGATATTAATACAACTACCTGAAATGATATTTAGCAAAATTTGTTGGTTTAAGGAGGGTGTTTATAATTTAATCCTCTCAAGTACCTACACCATTAACCGTAATTTATTACAGGGAAAAGTTAATCCTTCAAAATTTTAGGAAATCGACCTGTAAAGGCATTTCACAAAATATTATTTTGGTCCAAAACTCATAATTTTAATATGTCCAGCCAATTAGTACGTCAGATATATGCCAAAAAATTAACAAAATGTTAATATATGCATTCAAAATCAAAAATTGTATATATATGCAACATATGCAAAATATGGCGTTTTGCATATATATTCCTAGCTCTAATTATTACTTTTTGCACATATAGGTGCTTGCATCTAGGTGCTTAACTTAATTTAAAAATGTTTCAAAACCTTTGTAAATATCGATTGTTATTAAATTTAATTTAAAAAATAAGTAAAATAAATAAATTATATATTAAAGTACTTTAGAACAGTATTGATACCTTACTTATCATTGCTTATATTAATTCGTCCCTACTAAATAAACAAATTTAGTATTAAACCTTTACTAAACGATTAAAGACTTACCTTCATTAACCCTTCTCCTGAACTTGGCCTTAAGTTTAAATTTTTCCATGACTGATACCAATTTTGTAAGTAGGATATTTACTTCCACTGTAATTTAGAGTTGCTTACCACTTCACCTTTACATTTTATACTCATCAATTTGGCCTACGCCACTGCATTACATGTAAATTCTAATATGACGAAATTTCCTGTAACGAAAGGATTGCATTGGAAACCTGGTAAACTTTAAGGTACAGAAGATGTGAGAGATGTACTCCTGTAGAAGGGAGAAATTTCTTGTAATACGTTTGATGTAGCATCTCGGCGACAGGAAACTTTCTTGAATAATGTAGCGAACTACAAGCTGATGTTTGATCATAGTGAGACGCGAAGATTTAATGGGAAACTTAAAGTGAGCAGCTATTTATAACGTCTATAAAAGATGAATGGTAATGGGGTGTAACATGATTTTCCGAATTGGCTGAATGCAAGAGCTGACTGACATATGTAACCGTAAAATTGACACGTTTATAGGAGCATAGGGAGTCATATTTTTCTTAATACAGAAGGTGTAATTGCTCGCACACTTGAAATCCTGCGGAATTTATTACATCTAAATGTAATTTGAAGCAGAATTAATAAAACTATACAGGGTGATTGAAAAATAGACCTATGTTAACTGGTAATGGATGCCACTGAGGTGATTCTAAACAATCTTTGTTTAATGGCCTTTGTAACCAAGATACAAAGTGTTGTATGAATTATGTCCATTTTTTTCTAACCACTAACTTGAGAATAACCTAGAATATTTTTTTTACATTTGATATACTTATCCATATCTTGTTAAATATACCAATTTATACCATAATAATAATAATAATAATAATAATAATATATTGTTATGGTAAATTTTTAATTTTTTTAATTAGCAAAATAAATTTCATATATAATAGAGTTATGCAGTGACACCCTGTATATCAAATTTTTATTTTGGATCGGATATAAAAGGAGGATATTGTTTGAAGAAAGGTAGTTGAATGTCAATTTTGAAATGAGAAGGTTGTCAAAATTTTTGTAAAAGATTTTTTTGGAAAAAAATATGGCAAAAGAAATATAATACATGTTAAATAAACAAATTTAAATAACTAAAACAGTAAATATAGTCGAAGGTAGTAAGGTATATGGTAAAAAATGGTTACGGATAAACATACGTTATTCCGGATAGACATAGAAGAAACCCAACAGACCCCGTATTCAGGTACTATCTTTGGAATAGTCCTGTGTCTTTGGTTAGTTTTAATAGGTTGCCTACCAAGTGTTCCTGTTTTGAGGGATACGAACAAAAGTTTTAAATGATGCATGTATAAAATAAATGGGTTCAAAACTACTTGGAAAATGTTTGGTATGTATCTGATGTTGGCAGGAATCTTTTTTGTCATCTGTTGTAAACAAAGAAATGTTTAGGTCTTTATAAAAGGATATGTATAATATTTTTAGAAATAAAGACGTGGTTATTGCCTTCAGTTGTGGCATGAACGTTTAGGCCATCAAAATAATCAGCACGTTAAACGTTTTTTATGGCAGTTAGAAATAGTTATTTAAGTAGATAAGGAATTCTGCGATGCATGCATGTATGGCAAGCAACATCAAAAAAGTTTTCATGACAGATCAAAAAGAGCTGAGCGATCTGGACAATTAATCTATGTCGATATTTGCCGTCCGATGCCTGCGAAGCCCTTGGGTAAAGCACGTTATTTCATTGTTTTCAAAGACGATTGTAGTAAGTTTTGCACTGTCTACTTCCTTCAGCAAAGCCTAAAGACAAACTTAAAACCTTTTAAGCTACATCAAAAGCACTGGGACACACTATAAAAGAAGTAATGGTAGATGGTGGAAAATAATTTGATAATTAAACGTTTAAAAAAATTCTTGAAGCACAGGGTATTATTTGTAGAATTGTGATGTCATATTCACCTGAACAGCTGGGAAAAAGCGAGAAAATCATACTTTGATGGAGTCAGCAAGTAGTATGTTGCATGCAAAGGGTTTTCCTGAGGAATTATGGACAGAAGCTGTAAACACAGCAACCTAATCTATGTTATCAATAGAAGTGGCCCAACCAGAGTAGAAAACCAGACGCCGATATTTTTTTGGATGGGTGAGCAACCTCCAGTAAGTTACTTAAAAGTTTTTGCAACAGAATGCTTTGTCCATGTGACAAAGTAGAACGGAAAAAGTAAAAGGGTTTTTTTGGTTGGTTATTTTGGTAATACAGATGGATTTAGAATATGGTTCCCTCACAAAAGGAATGTTACTCTAAGCAGGAGTGATCTTTAAAAATTAAGAAATGTTTTACAATAGGCAACCCAGATATTCCTCAATCTCCCATCATACGAAACAAAGAATTGGCAGATGAGGTACCGTCAACCTCTGCTACAGATGGTTTTGCTAAAAGTCAAGAAAAGAGGACGAACGAATAAACGTGATAGATCGGAAATTAACAAATCAGTTAAGTATAATGTCTCTGCATTTATAGCAACTGAAGAACTTGCCACTATAAAAGAGGCACTTTCTTCTGATTTGGCAGCAGAATAAAAACAAACGATGAAAGAAGTAAAATCTCTTCTTGGAAATTAAACTTGGAAACTGGTAGAATGGCCGCGTGAACGAAAACTGATTAAAAATCGTTGAATTTTTAAAATTAAAGACTGTCTGAGAAACGTCCGTTATAAGGCAAGATTGGTTGCCAAAGGCTACGCACAACAAGAAGAAGTTGATTATAAAGAAACATTTGTCCCTGTTGTCAGGTATGATACAATAAGAACCGTTTTAGCTATTGCTGTTTCAGAGAATCTGTCAAAACAGCCTTCTTATGTGGTAACCTGGAGGAATAAATCTACATGGAGCAACATAAAGCATTTGAAGACGGAACGAACAAAGTTTGTAAACTTTTTAAAAGCCTTTATGGTCTGAAACAATCCTCCAAATATTAGAATACAAAGTTTACAGAGTTTCTGCCAAATCTCGCTTGTTCTGGAGGAAACTACCTGCTAAGCTTTTAGTAACTCTCTACGTTGATGATTAAAATCTTAGTTTAGAGTAACGATAACCCCAAATTTAAATAGTTATTTGGGAATACAAATTCACCAATTTGATAACAGATTTTTATCAAACAAGCTATTTACACGAGAAAGATTTTAAATAAATTTAGTATAGAAGATTGTAATGCGGTAGCGATACCCATGGAGAAGGATCGGTATATAGGGGAAGATGATCATGAAACAGGGTGACGATTTCATTAAGATTTTCACATAAAAGTGGCCATTTCTTTAAAAGTACCCTGTAGAACCTAATAAAACCCTATATTGCCAAAATAAGGAAAATGAGCAAAATTCAAATTCGAGATAACATATAGGGTGTTTAACTGAAACAACATAACTTTGGTATACTGTACCCAGCAAACATTTTCTATAACATTAGTTATAACTCGACTTTGTTAAAGACGAATTTACTTATTGAGGTAATTATTACGTAAAATTGACTAGAAAAATATACCTCTAATATAAATTTACCAAACGGTTTTAATTTATATTTAAATTTACGTAAATTATACCAAGAAATCTACCTTTTACACAAATCTGCTTAAAAGTAACTTTAACCATATCAGCAAGGGAAAAACTACTTAAAAAAATAACCAACAATTACTTCAAAGTTAAATTTCCTTTGTAGTAAAATTAGGTGCCATATTTAGGTAATATCTACCTGTTTAGCAACTAAAAATCGACTTTATAGTAGAATATCCAACTAGGTAGATTTGGTTAAAAATTCTACGTAATGTTATGCCTCCATAGTAACCTATTTGGCCGCTTTTATTTACTCTCCTTTAAAGTAATATTAGGTCAAGATCGTAGCAAAATTCTACCTGTTTATCTACCTAATTTCAACCAAATAGTCGAATACTCATTTAGTTGACCTATAAGTCATGTTAAAGAAATATTTATTAACTTTGTTGTAGCAATTACCTGAAAAATTTACCACAAAGTAAATTCGACTAAAAACCACCAATTTAAAGTCATACATGATCTATTTGTAAAATTTATATTATTTAGGTTATTTTAACAATTAGGTTGTTTAGTTACTGTCTTCGTCATTTTTCTTAAGAATTTCGGCCATTTTAAAAAACTATTACAGTCGTAATCTTAATTTACGTGTGGTGTAGATAGAGCTTTAAATGAATGCGAAAAATAATTAATAAAATGAGTTCGAAAAATAATAAATCATATCGTTATACTTCCGATTTTTATCATAAAGTGAAACGTCTAAAATCTCAAGTGCAGAACAACGTGACCTAAATATGTTATATTTACCTATAGGTAAATTTTTTATAAAACCTATAAGTTATTATTTCTTTAAATAGGTAAAGTTAACTAATATGTCGTGAAATTAAAGTTAATTCAACTTAGTAAAAAGGTAGTTGTAAAATATGTAGATTTCCTTAGTCATAATAACTTTTAGGTCGAATTCGCACAATACGCTATATTTTCTTAACGTAATTGAAGTACGATTTCAAATTTTAAATTTTTAAAATGACCATAACTAAAACATACGAATGAAAATACCGAAAAACGAAACATTATTGATTTTCTAAAGTGATGCACAACAAACGTAACATAGTTTTAGCCCATAATATTATTATTTTTTTACACGATCATATTTTTTCTTATATTTTTTTAATTAGAGAGTATTTTGGACGGGCATTGTTATTTTTCTAAGTAGAACTGTTAACATGCACGACAAAATTTTCTTCGCATTAATTTCAACAAGCGTGAACTGTATATTCATACATTATACAACTAGACGACTGAAAATTTTCGATTATACGAGACGTATTGCCTGAAACACCACGAGACCGTAGGTCGAGTGGTGTTTTGTTAGGCAATACGTCGAGTTTCGGAAATTTTCAGTTGTCGAGTTGTATACAGATAGACTATAGCACGAAATTATTAAAAAAAAAATAAAAATAATGAAAAAAAAAAGAAAAATAAAGAAAAAAAGAAAAAAAAAAGTTTCCTAGGGGAATAGAACCCTGGACCTTGCGATTGCAGAGCGAGAACTCTATCGCTAGACCACCTGGATAATTTAAATAACATTTCTATTTATATATATATATATAGTAGGTAGACAGCAATCTACTAAATTTCAAGTTATTTCAAGTTCTATTTACCTATAAAAAAGTTCATGAAATGAAAATAAAAAGTACATAGGTAATTTGTTTTATTTAAATTTATTTATTACTTATATTGAACGTACAATTATTAAAAACATTATTTGACATTGGAGCCACGGCACTTGTAGAGCAAAGAGTGGAGGATGTTGTAGTTGTCTCATTTCTTAAATTTGATATAATGTTCTTATGATGGTCCTCATTCAACTGCAGGTATGGTTGTATTGAATGCTCTGAAGTATGACCCGTAATTTTAATAATTTCTTGGACACTAGTGCCTGCTTTTGATAATCCACTTATTGCGGTCGATCTGTTAGAATGATTGGTTATTTTTACCTTTTTTGTATCGATTCCTATAGCTTCTGCAGACAGTTTTGTCCATTTATTAATTTCGTTTACTCCAAGTGGACAATTTTTATACCAGCAACTAGTCGGATATTTGTCCCAGTCTTTATTTACAGTAAGAAATAGACGTCTGGTTTTTATATTTTTGGTCCGTTTGCTCATCATTTTATTGTACAATCTAACAGGACAATGAGTGGGGTTTTGTGTATTTGGAGTTAACCATTTACTATCAGTAGTTCGTTGATTTCCTCCTTGGGCAGTTTTGGAAAAAACAGTATTATATTCAATACGTCCTGTTTTCTTGCCGTAGTTGTCTGTTTCTTCCACAAAATAGTCTAAAAGAGCTGACACAGCCTCACCACCACGCCAGGCTAGTTCTATGGCTGCAATATGATAAAATTTACGCTGGAGTCCGGAGGGTGTATTTTCATCTAATGCATTTAGAATTTTCTCAATATCTTCAATATTTAATGCAATAGAGCTACTCTTTCTTTTTGACGGAATAGCTTGAAGTTGTTTGCGTTTGGCGTTTTTCGCGAGTACCGCAGTGCGAAAAACAATATCTTTAAATGGATCGATGGTGCGATTAAACTCTTTGAAGTATTTCTGCTGCACTCTTTTGGCAGTAAGATTCCAAATAGTTTTCACTACACCTTCCTTGTAGTCGGTGCCGTCGGCTTTTCTCATGTTGATTGCCCAATCTTTAAGAATGTTGCAAAGTTCTTCATTAGAAGTATTTTCAGTTAACTGATAACTGCGGTCATCACAAAACTTTTCAAATTGTCGCGAAACGAATGATTCGGTTTTTACCGTGTTGGTTGGTTTACTATTTTCAATAATTTTATCAATTAATTCCGTAGAAATATTGCTAAACCGAGCCATGATCAAAATTGACAACTGTCAAATTTTGAAATGGAGATCACAGTTACCTATCCCTCGAGTTTTGACATAAGTGAATATTCGAACTCTTGTATATTCGATTATACAAGGGTTCGAATATTCGATCTGCGTCATAATAAGTAAATAACCGTTGTAATACATGATAACTATGGAAAATCGAGCGTTTTCATTGGTTCATATTTCAATGAGTGGTATAGTCACCGCAATTACATTACATATATTTTTGTCACCGACATTTATTTATTTTCAATCTTTCATGTCAATTAGGTATATGTTTTAGTTGTGTTGGTTACTTCTTACAATATTTCTACTTATATATAGATAAAAATACCAAATAAGTATAAAATTTCTTTTCGTACACTTGGAGGCATACGTCATCTGCAAATATTTTGGTAGTTTCTACCTAAACTTAGTTAAATCAACGTCGAATTAACGTTATACTGACGTCAAATTTCCCTAGAGAGGTATTACTAACCAAACGTACTGGGCTACTACAATGTGGATTTAGATGTAATTTTACCTATTTTGGTAAATAAAACCAAATTTCGACGTCGTCTTATTCTCCACTTATGTCGAATCCACGTCAAGCCAACGTAAATTTTACTTAATTATGGTTAAATCTAATTTTGCGACCAAATTTATTATGTATAATTTAGGTAGTATCGACGTCAAATTACACCAAAATGTTTGCTGGGACGTGACTTTATGAAAAACCCTGTACATTACTAATTGATTTTAAAATATAGAGCTGGTTGAATCAAATTTAACCAGCTATAATTCAAATAAATTGAAACCCCCCCAATCTCAATTTATTTGAATGAAAACCTCATAAACAATATTTACAAATCAAATTTAACCACCCTGTATTTAGAATCAACCTATTTGTACAAATAATTACGGAAAAACAAATATCCAAAGAAAGTATGTACTTAAGTCGAAGTTAGTCACTAAATAATCACAAAAATATTGTAAACTCTCATTGTAACAAACAAACAAACAAGCAAGGCGCGAGCGGGCGAGGCGGTCCAGCTCTGATAACTAATTTAGACAACCAATAACTCATATCTGTAATTTTCTCCTAATATTCTATAATGCCCTATTCTCATATTTAACTTTTGACCTAAATAATCTACATGCTTTGAAAAGTATAATTATGAATCTAGTTTAACAACCAAATATTTTATTTGGCTAACTTCCTCAATTTCTACAGAATTAATTTTAATTTCAAAGTGGTTCCTATTAAATAGTCTACAGTTTTGCCTTGTACAGTTCATCAAATTTCTAGAGGCTTTCGACGGCTAGACAGAGAAAGCACTACTGAGAGGCATCGGTTGGCGGGACCGACGGATTTACGCAATGAAAGTACACTCTGCGCATCAAGTATTTCACTATTTTATTCAGACGTAAATGTCAGATGTAAATTTCGCTAAAATATTTCTTTTATTTTCGTTTGTGTTTTTTGCTCATTACAGTTTAATAGAACCTAAGTATGGAGTTTAATAGCAAATTAAGAGGCCGCGTGATTAACAGTCAATCTCGCGAAATAATAGCCAATGTTATAGAGTTTATGAGAAGAGAAGGAAACTTTAATTCACCTTCAATACCATTTAAAAATGTAAATGATCGTGTTGCTGCAGCCACAGGAGTATCTAAAAACACTGTCGTCCGCATTTCTGGAGAGAAAAAAAGAATCGATAACCGTGAGATATCGGAATTTTCATCACCAAGAAAAACCATTAAAAAACCAAAAACAGTTAATGATATAGATGAAGCTGACAAAGGTATTTTAAAAAGAATTATTCTGTTCATGTTAATCTCGGAAAATATTGTTCCAACATTAAAAACAATTCTGACTAAATTTAGAGAAGCTATGAAAGTTTAAGAAAAATAATAAAGTCGCTAGGATTTCGTTGGCGGAAAACAAAAACAAACAGAAAAATATTAATGGAAAGGTTTGATATTCAAAAGCTACGTTTAGACTATCTGATTCGTTTAAAAAGTTATTGAGCAGAGGGCCGTCCAATTGTCTACTTAGATGAAACATACATTCATGCCTCCCACACACACCAGAAAGCTTGGAGTAATAATTCAAATGAGGGATTAAAGAAACCAATTAATAAAGGTGATAGACTAATTATTGTCCATGCAGGAGGTGAAATGGGGTTTATTCCGAATGCCCGGTTAATTTTCAAATCTGGAACCAAAAGTGGAGACTACCACGATGAAATGAATTTTAATAATTTTTCTAAATGGTTGAAAGAAAAGCTGTTTCCGAACCTCCCTCCAAGAAGCGTCATTATTGTTGATAATGCTCCTTACCATAATGTCCAGGTAAATAAAGCACCAACGTCAACTTCTAAAAAAGCTGACATGCAGGATTGGTTAAGGAATCATAATATTGCTTACGAAGAGGATATGCTCAAAACGCAATTATACAGTTTAGTGCTATTGCATAAGTCACGATTTAGGAGGTATGCAATTGAAGAAATGATAAATAAACATGGTTTTAGTTGTTTGCGTTTGCCACCGTATCATCCCGATCTTAATCCGATCGAATTAGTGTGGGCATCATTGAAACAATATGTAGCTAGTAACAACACTACATTTAAGAGGCAAGACGTACAACTGTTGTGTGAAGACTTTTTTGATACGTTTTCTAAAGAGGAGTGGCAATCTCGTTGTAATAATGCTAAAATGTGGGAATCTAAATTTTATGACAGAGAAGTTACTTTGGATGAGGCAACTGATAGATTTATAATTAACTTAAACAGTGACAGTGAGACTGATTTTGAATCTGATATGGAAACTGAAGAAAGTTTTTCGGAAGACCATTAAAATTATATCTGTACCTAAGATTAAAAAAGTATTATCTATTTTTACAACGAAGATGCACAAGAATCAAATTTTATTTTTTTATTATTAGATAGCTATTTTTGTTTCTGAGTTGTGTTCATTTACAGGCTCAATTTTTTTTCGTTTCTCCTTTTTGATTTTATATGGGTTTTCAAGTTGTTTTTGACTTATTTCGACGTAAATCACAACAACACACTTTTTTAATAAAGCAAACAAGTGTTAAGAGGTATATGTACGTGTAAACTACAATTACAAAAAATTGATATGAAACCCATGAAACCACCAACAAAAATGTAAAGCTAGCTTCCGTACTAGAACATGGTGTCATTCGTCGAGATAATTTATCGTTTTGTTTAATAGATCAAAAAATGTAAATATTCCCCTGTTATTTTTTATAAAATTATAAGAGAAATAAATTTTTTTCTAAATAGTATAGTTTATTATTTTGCAGAAAAACAAAATTTCAAAAATTTTAGTAATGTTTCAGAAACAACCGTTATTAATAATAGGTACCATTTTCCTTAATAAGGTAGAAATAAAATAAAAACTATTTCCACGATTTACAAAGGCCTACAAAAAAATTATAGGTATTTTCCGCTATCCTATAAAATTTATATTTTCTGACTCAATTTCAAAAGGTTGAAGGAATTCCAAAACACCTTTTATGGCATAATAATTATTTTCAATTCTACATACTATCTTTAGCTGCTTTTAAAAACGTTCTAAGAAAGTCCAATCAGACCAATTTAATCCCTAAACTATTCCACACTTTTAAAATTTAATTACCTAAAAATATTAAAAACTATTTAAAATAACTTGTTTAGCAGACTGTACAATAGCTATCTTAGTCACACGTAGCGCGTTCTCTGTCTGGGCGTTGAACACCTCTAGAAATTTGATGAACTGTACCAATACCCATATATTTTGGTGTGACAAAGTTCAGCTTAAATTTCTTATACCTAAGCTAGTTTTTTAATAAGTTTAATTCCTTGTTGCCACCTAAAAATCAGTTTATGATACAGACACAATCATAATATCGGCATATAAATTTACAAAACTTTTGCAAATGTATTTACTAGAGAAAATATTTGGCTTTGGTAATATTCAGCTTGTGTAATAATTATATCTTTACTAAAATTTAAAAAATGTAATACCTTAAGATATGAATTTGAAAATATTAATAAGTTATTGATTTTATCAAAAAAACCTAGTTTTACTATGTAAATTACATATCTAGATTCTTTAGTTAAAATAAATTAATATTAAGAGAAAAATACTATAGGACAAAAGAGTTTAACATCTTTACAAATATATTATTATTATTATTATTATTAAAAGATTAAAAATTAATATTAAAATGTATATATTAAAAACTTTATAAACTTCTAATTCATTATAATAAATTCCACTTCAAACTTTTCCTTCATCACGATCCTTGGATGTTAAAGTCATAAAGTTAATAAACTTTGCTTATCCTTAACAAACATTATAATCTGTCTTATTTGCAAACTAACTATTAATACTCGAGTTTCAAGTCCTTTAGGTTATATCCAGATACCTAATACCTCTGGCGGCATCTAAACTTTAGTCCACTTTCTTTATCTACATTCTACATCGATGCAAGGTTATTATATCTGGAGGCTTGTGCCATTTTCTACCTTATTCATTGATTTATAAATCAAGATAATATGCCGTTATCGGTAGACGTGGTATCTAGAATCGGTAAAATTATTTTGATAAAATTTAAATATTGCTATAAAGTAAGTAAAAAATAAAAAGCACAAAATTAAAATATAACTTGAAAGCTTTTGATTGCTATTTTAGAACTATTACTAAAAGGTAATTAACTTTAAAATATGCGTAGTTTGACATTAATGTAATTCACCCAGCTCTGTAAAACAACACTGTCTAAAAAGGCTTAAGGAAAACAAGATTAGTCTGAATATAATTACCTTAAAAACAACTAAATAATTTGATGAGTAAGCACCATACTTGTTCAAACAGCTTCTTACAATATCACTCATTTGACTAAAGGAATAAACTATCCAGTTCAGATCAGATAACTTGCTTGAAAAAATTAGGGCAAGAAGAAGAGGGCAATAATTTAAAGAACTATCTATTTATCAGGTTGTTTTAAACAATAAAACTTAAAAACCAAGAAGAGGTTTTAAAATTTCAAGGAAAAGTTAACAAATACATGTCTGGACAACCTCTCTCCAGATGTAGATACATATTATTCTATCCAGAAGACGAGTAGAACGATTAAAAAATCCATTTCCTGTACCCCTACCATCGAAGAGATAGAGAGAGAGAAATATGCTTTATTGTCGTAAAAAAATTTACAAAAATTTTATAGACAAAGCGTGTAACTTAAATACTAAACATATTATAAAAATAACTAAACAGCAGAAAAAACAAACAGAAACAAACAGACAAAATAGGAATAACAATTGCAATGGATATGCAATATCCGTCATTATAATTATTCTAATTTAATTTTTAAATTTAAATATAAATTTAAACTTTAATATTTAATTATTTAATTAATGCCATTGTATGTGGAACTCAAATGTCTAAGATACGTTATAGCCCAATCGGATTAGGTGAAGAACAGGCTTGAGATTCTGAAAAATTCGAAGCAGCAATTTTCCTTCGGAATTCGTTGGAGGGGGTCTGTGGTAGTCTAAATTCAAAAAGTTGGGATTCCAAAGTTGTCGTTACCTCCGCCAGCTTGATTTAAAGGGTTATTTTTTGTATCTTGAATAACTCATTTATTTTCAATTTTACACGGAAAATAGTTTTTACAAAAGTTATTTAAAATTAAATTTCCTACAATTCTGCTTTTTTTTGTACGATCGATTTTTTTCGATTTATACCCGAAAAGAGGGGGTGAATTTTTGGTTATAGAATAACTCGTTTATTTTCAATTTTACGAGAAAAATTGTTATAAACAAAGTTGTTTAAAATTAAATTTTCTACAATTCTGTTTTTTTTGTACGCTCGATTTTTTTGTATTTATCCCTGAGAAGAGTGGGGGTAAAGATTTTTGAAAATCAGCAAAAAAAAAACAAACAGAAAAAATAATGGTACAACATCAATAATAAACGTGACAATACAATACTTAGGTTCACCCCCCCTCTTCTTAGGGATAAATACAAAAAAATCGATCGTACAAAAAAAAAACAGAATTGTAGGAAATTTAATTTTAAACAACTTTGTTTATAACAATTTTTCTCGTAAAATTGAAAATGAACGAGTTATTCTATAACCAAAAATTCACCCCCCTCTTTTCGGGTATAAATCGAAAAAAATCGATCGTACAAAAAAAAAGCAGAATTGTAGGAAATTTAATTTTAAACAACTTTGTTTATAACAATTTTTCTCGTAAAATTGAAAATAAACGAGTTATTCTATAACCAAAAATTCACCCCCTCTTTTCGGGTATAAATCGAAAAAAATCGATCGTACAAAAAAAAAGCAGAATTGTAGGAAATTTAATTTTAAACAACTTTGTTTATAACAATTTTTCTCGTAAAATTGAAAATAAACGAGTTATTCTATAACCAAAAATTCACCCCCTCTTTTCGGGTATAAATCGAAAAAAATCTATCGTACAAAAAAAAAAGCAGAATTGTAGGAAATTTAATTTTAAACAACTTTGTTTATAACAATTTTTCTCGTAAAATTGAAAATAAACGAGTTATTCTATAACCAAAAATTCACCCCCTCTTTTCGGGTATAAATCGAAAAAAATCGATCGTACAAAAAAAAAGCAGAATTGTAGGAAATTTAATTTTAAACAACTTTGTTTATAACAATTTTTCTCGTAAAATTGAAAATAAACGAGTTATTCTATAACCAAAAATTCACCCACTCTTTTCGGGTATAAATCGAAAAAAATCTATCGTACAAAAAAAAAAAGCAGAATTGTAAGAAATTTAATTTTAAATAACTTTTGTAAAAACTATTTTCCGTGTAAAATTGAAAATAAATGAGTTATTCAAGATACAAAAAATAACCCTTTAAATCAAGATGGCGGAGGTAACGACAACTTTGGAATCCCAACTTTTTGAATTTAGACTACCAGAGACCCCCTCCAACGAATTCCGAAGGAAAATTGCTGCTTCGAATTTTTCAGAATCTAAAATACTAATCCGATTGGGCTATTATAAAATTCTGCTACTGTGTAATATGGTCTTTCTAGAAGAAAAGCTTTAGCCAGTCTTCGGAACTTATCGTATGTATTTATAGATTTTAATTGCATCGCAAGGTTATTATACAATTTTTTGGCATTGTGGGTAATGGAATGTTTTAATAGGTCAGAAGTGGGCATTGTTAAATAAACATCAGTCTCTAAATTTCTTTAGGATATCTACGAGTCGGTCTTTCGGATAAATTTTGAATGTGCTTGCGAACTAAGCAGACGGATTCGAAAATAAATAGAGCAGGAAGGGTTAGAATTTTGAAATTTTTGAAGTAATTTTCGCAATGTGTCCTACTACTTAAACCAAATACATAGCGGATTGCTCTTTTTTGCAGTTTAAAAATAGATTCGAAAAGGTATAAGCTACAAGAACCCCAGAAAGGTAAACCATATCGAAGGTGAGATTCGAATAAGGAAAAGTAGGTTATTAATGCAGTAGAAGGAGTCAGCTCTTTAGAAACCGATTTAATGGCAAAACATGCGGAGGATAATTTTTTTGCTAAGGTATCTATATGAGCAGACCATTTTAGAGAATCGTCTATATAAAGACCTAAAAACTTGATTGAAGTCACCGTTTGGATCAGATTATAACAAAGTATGGGCCAGGGATATTAAATAGAAAGCATAAGTGTTTACTGTCAGACATTTTTACGCCATATCAATGTTTATACTTTATAACCCTGTTTGTCATACATATATTGCTTGTTTTACAACTCACTCCTTTATTTTCAAAAAATGTATGACTTTAGTGATGATATTATTAAGTTTGTTCTTTTTTACATTTATGATGATGGCCTAACAGCCAAAAGCCTTTAACAAATGCTAATAAAATTTACACATTTGACGGTCAATCAAAAATCCAAAAGCGTCACCCTTTTAATATTGCAAGAAATAGCTAAAGAAATTAAAACTAACTTTAATATAAAGAAACCACGAAGCTTTTCCCAGTGTTTTCCCTAATCTGTAAGCACCTAATCTTGCCTCCCCTTGTATCACATAGTGAAGAGGTGGGAGTCCTATTAGTGCTTTCATTGCAGCAGTGGGGGTTGTTTTCATTGCCCCCGTTATTCCGAGGCAGGCAAGTCTTTGTACCTTGCTTAGCCTCGTTATTGCTTTCCTTTGCTGTGTCTTTGGCCACCACACCAAAGCTGCGTATGTTATTATGGGTCTCACCACCATAAGCTTTGACTTAGTTATTGGTGAAATCTTAAAGAAGTTTCCTGTAACCTGTTCATTGCATTTTGCAGAATAAAACACGCTTCTGCATGCTTGAATATTACAGAGGTAATAATGGTGGTGAAATTGAACGACTTAGGGTCTTATAGTGCTATTTCTCCCTTACCAATTGTATTTAAAAAAAAATTTTTCTTGAAAATTGTACTTTGTTAAACATTTTTAAGAAGCTTTTTTAAAAAAACTATGAACACTTTTAATGAGATTTTTGTATTTAATTTTGGAAATATATAAATGAATAATATTCAAGTCCCCCCATACGAAATTTTGAAAAATACACCCCCATATCTTCAATGTGAAAAAAAATAAATAAAAAATTGGATTGATTCTTTTATTATTAAAAATAATGTAATGATAAAAACATTATTACCCTAACTTTAATAGATTTTTTTTCTGACTACATATCAACAAAGTTTCTAAAAAAATATTAGTGGACCAAAAAGTTTCAAAAATGAATTTGCTACACCAATGGTGGTACAAAAATACCCTATTTCTAAAGTATACAATTTTTTGCGTCTTAATTCCGAAACTATTCATAAAAACAGTCGTTGCTCACTATATATCCGAAAAAAAAAGTTATTTGTATGAATCGTATAAAATTGAGACGTATAAGTAATTTTCCTGATGTTCTAGTGTCTCTCGATTCAAGGGAGACATATTGAACGACCGAAATAAAGTAAGAAAGCAATTTGAACGATCTGGAACAGTATGGAATTGATTTCCAGAAACTGATGCCTTCCCATAATGGAAGCTGAGCCCCCGACCAGTCAAAATGACCTCGTATATTATAGGGAAAGATTTTCTTTTATAGATAGTAAAATAAATTTAATATTTTGGACGTTTTTCTTGAAAACTGTACCTATTATATAAATGAACAGATTGGACGTAAGTGAAGATTATATTTTTATTTTCTTTATCCATAAAATGTAATATTTGACGTAACGATAACTATCGATGTTTATTTATTTTAATATCGCTTTGACAATAATTTACATTGTATGTGTTTCGTCAATAATATATCAAAAATACACTTTCACATGCTGAAACAGAAAGATGGGGTCCTGTTATTTTAAAAATTTTTGTTTATCAGCGTCATGTGGAACTGGTCTTATTGCAGACGAAAGATTAGGATAGTTAATATACTTTAGAGATTTTGTGTTATGACCTTTAATATTACAAAGACAAAAATAGCAGTTGTCAATGTAATTTTTAGGTTTCCTCCAGACCATTGGTATTCCAAACGGTAGGGATTTTCTTGTTCCTTTAAACCAATGCCTCAAGACTTCTTCGCAAATCTTGCAGATAACATGTGGCGCCCAAGGTTTATCTTGATCTCCAAGTCTGACTTTACGAAATCAGTAATGTTTCTTTTAAACTTCTTCACTATAAAGTGTCTACAAATATAACAAAAGTTATCATCTTACCTAAAGGGAGTCATTAAATTTATTTTTAATGGATAATGTGCATCCCCTTAAAGATGAAAGTTGGCACCCATATCCATAACCCTTTCATATATAAAACTAAGCCTAAAAACTCTGGAATCGTGAATCTTGCTTGAAATTCCAGTAAAAATATCTATGTCTGCGATTTTTGTCACATATTCCTTGCAGTGTTATTGAAGTTTTGTCATGCCTATTTGTGTATAAGTAAGTTATCAGTTTATGGTTTGGGTTCTTTTTTTCAATATAACAGCCATCCACACAACCAATTATGCCTGGAAAACCAGAAATCTGAAAAACAAAATGTAGGTAATTTTTGTATCTACATGCAAAATAATGAAATTAAAATCAATAATTTTAGTAATTGTTTACATTACTTTGTAATCGTCCCTAAGTATTATTAAATATTGACTGCACCCGAAGATGGAAAAAATGTTTCCGAAACATAATAAGTAGTGTTGTGCTAAAATGAAAACGACAGAATAAACCAAGGAAATTTTTATTTATATAAAATTCTGCTACGGTCAGGAAATTATCCTTATTTAAAAATAATTAGGCAACAAAATACAAAATCTATGAATTACAAAGAACAAAGAGTGGTAAAACAACTACTTTATTAAGAAGTCAGTAAAATTCATTTAAAAAGTATACATTTTCCAAGAAGAGACTCCCTCAGATTTTTTTTAAGTATATTGTTGGGATTTTCCTGATATTGTCAGGATATTTATTTAATGGTTTAGGTTCTATATAACCAGTCAACTGAAAGGATAACTTTAATTTTACTTCATAGATATGAATATCCCGTTTATTTCTTGTTCTAAATAAATAACATTTATTAATGAAAATATAATGTATAGCATTTTTCAAAAACACATTCAAAAGGGGTGGTTGGGTACTAGAAATTTAGAAATACTATAAGGGTGTACCAATAAAAACTCCCAGGCCGGATATTTTGGTAAGTAATAGAGATATTTAAATTTTGTAAGAGCCAGTTCATAGAGCACTAAGAGAGCTTCAGTATTAGATATAAATTTATTTTAAATATGTCAATATGTAGATGGCGCTGCGCTCAATAATTTTTTTTCGATGGAAGGATCTTTCTTGTGTAGTGCATCTTGTAAAAAATGCATTTTTAAACAGATTTTGTTTTATGAACTAATTTGATAAATATAGCCATTTTTGATATACAGAGTAAGTCACTTAAAACAGTTTCATCCTCTTTTTCGGCATTAATCATTAGATTTTAAGAAAATGCTAAAACAGGTCGATTTTTATTCCAAATTGAACGCATTTTTATAATACAGACATCGGTTGTGTATCAACCTTCTTCCTTCCACTTCTCCAACCCCTTAATTTTAAATAAAGAATGTACCATGCACGGCACATCTTTGAAAATGTAATTTTATGGAGAAGTCAGAAATGTGATTTTATTGCAATACTTTTAATTTTAGCGCCCTCTATCGGGATAAAAACCTTGTAACGTATTATAAAGTGTGATACTTCATTTGAAAGGTAATTTAGTTACTAATTAAATGCACCACATAACATTAATATAAATATATCCATATTGCACTTGCAAGAAAATAAAGTTAGCAATAATATTTAAAATAATGCATGACTAATTTTCAAACTATTGCAAGTGCAATATGGAGGATATTTATATTAATGTTATGTAGTGCATTAGATTAGTAATTAAATTTGCTTTCAAATAAGGTATTACACTTTATAATACGTACAGTTTTTATTCCGATAGAGGGCGGTACATTTAAAAGTGTAGCAATAAACAGTCATATTTCTGAATTCCCCATAAAATTACCTTTTCAATAATGTACTTACTACACATGGTAGTGTCACACTTTATAATACGTAATAATTTTTTTATTCCGCTAGAGGGCGGAAAAATTTAAGTAATGCAATGTACAGACATTTCTGAATCCTCCATTAAATTACCATTTCAATGATGTGTCATACATGGTACATTACCTATTCAAAAGTAAGGTGATGGAGAAGTGCAAGGGAGGGGGTTGACACATGACAGATTGTATTGTAAAAATATTTTTAATTTGAAATAAAAATCGACCTGTTTTAGCATTTTCTTAAAATTCAATGATTAATGCTGAAAAACAGGATAAAACTGTTTTCAGTGACTCACTCTGTATGTCAAAAATGGCTACATTTATTAAATTAGTTCGTCAAATAACATCTGCTACACAAGAAAGATCCTCCAATCGAAAAAAAAAAAAAAAATATTGAGCGCAGCGCCATCTATATACTGACCTATTTAAAATCAATTTATATCTAAAACTGAAGCTCTTTTAGTGCTTTGTGAACTGGATTTTACAGAATTATAATATCTCTATTACTTACCAAAATATCCGGCCTGGGAGTTTTTATTGGTACACTCTGTATATTTTAAACAATTTAAATTTATATTCCTTATTCTTTACTATAAGTTACTTTTCTATACACAAAATCTTTTTTTCTATATTATCAAACTACAAGTACTGCTTTGTACTATATTTTTGTCTATTTTTCTTATTATAACCTAACTTATATTTCTCCTTTTCTTATAGTATGTTTAATTTTCATACTTAAAAAGGATCTATCTGATACTATTTTAATTCTATTTTATTTTACTACTTTCCCTAACTCTCTCCTTCTTTGCCAACCTCCGATTTTTTTATTATTTTTGCCCAATTTCCCCTATCTAATCTAATTATCCTTTTGTACCCATTTGTTTTTCATATTTATTACTAAAATTTTCTTTTCATGTTTATATATTTGTTTTAATTTCAGTTCAATAACACTTTTGTTTTTATTTATTACTCATTTCATCCTCCTGTGTATTTTTATTTTTATATATTATAATAATTTTATGTAGCCTCTTCCTGATCCTATTTGTTTTCGTTTCTCCTTTTGTTGTTTCCTATTTTTCTCTTGCATTCGCCTTCTGTTTTCTTTCATTTTCTTTTTTATTTTCTTCTTTGCCTCAATATCCGTTTTTCTTTAACTAATTTTCCTACTATGTCTATTTGTCTTTTGTTACGGCTTTCTTCTTTTTCAATTTTTACTTTTACCTCTTTTACTTCTACATTTACTCGTTCAACTTCTATATTCTTTTTAGGTTTTTTTGATTCTATATTTGCTTTCCCTTATTTAATTTTAAATTTTCTTCTATTTTTAATTTACTTTACATTCTTCTATTTTGTGTCTTTTTCTTTTTTTTTTCTCTCTTTATTCACTATATGCTTCTATAATTTTGTGTATCTCTTATTTCTTTTTATCTTGTTTCCTATTTAACTTTATTTTGTTTTTCCCTGTATTTATCCATTTTCTAACCATTTTTCTTGAGTTTTTATGTATTTTCTTGTTCATTTCTCATTTTGCTCCAATGAGTACTTGCACCGGATCTAACAATTTTATTCCTTCTTTTGAGTCTCGGCAATGTCCTTTCCTAACGTCACTGTCCCCGCATTGTCCTGACTTTGGTCTGCTTTTCCATATTGTGTTCTGCTTTTCCACATTTTCCTTTAATTGTAGCGCCTAACTTTTGCTGTTTCATATATCCTAATACTATGTCAAAGAAGGCAGCAGAGCACCTAGGCAATTTTGAATTAAAACCTATGAATTATTTTTATGTTATTTTAAGGCTATTTTTATACCCTTTTTAAAAATTTAATGATCGTCGTTTTTATGCAAACATTAAAGTGCTCTGCTAGCCTCTAACGAAGTCAACAGAGCACCTCAGTTTTCTGAAGTTTTATTTTTCCAATATTTTAAGGCTATTTTTAGGCTCTTAAAATATTGTAACACTTTTCGAAAAAAATTGTTAATTTTAAAAAATACAATACTAGATTCAAACGAAGCCTTGGTTTTCTATAGCTTTTTTTTTAAACAACCACACCGCATTTCTAGGCTAAAAATATGTCATAGATGTCAACTTAAAATTGCCTAAGTGCTCTGTTGCCTTCTTTGACAGTCCATACCACTTTTGCTATGCTCTTACATCTCTCTCCTGTTTTTTAATGAAACCAACCTTTTTAACTTCTTACAGGTCTGTATAAAGTACCACTTTTAAACCTTTATAACTTTTTAATAAACACTTTATATTCCAACTACACAAATTTTTAGATACTTTGCTGTGTTATTCCTATTTAATTCAATCCTACATCTGAGCACGGTACTAAGATGAGATTCGTTAGCCTGCTGTGTCGTCACTTGTCGTTGGTCATTTGGCAAGAAATGTGGCATAAAAACATTAAGGTTTACAATTTGGCATCAACCAGTTGTGTCTCTGTAGCCTCAATCGTATATAATATTTTTATTTTGTCGAAAATACGTATACAATTCATTTCGTTTAGAGTCCTGGCGTTAAAACTCGACGCATCTGAAGACAAGGGCCTGAAACGTCCATTATATACCCATCAGGTGCTATTACAACCGAAAATAACCAGATTATTTAAATATAGTAAGTTTTCTTCCAAAGGTTTTTGGTGATGTAGATAAGTGCCATCTACTAAAACTTCCAAAGAATCTGCTTGGGCACTTCATAGTCTATTTAGTGGTGCTATGGAGTTTGGCGTAGTCCTCGCGACTTATGTGCCCATAACCAAGATGACGAGGAACAAAGCTGGGGTCAACTCTAAGCTTTACAAGAAAAAGGGCTTACAGTTTTTCTTGCTGAGGTCTTTCCCAGGTGTAATGTCATCGTTTTGTTCGCAAGACTATTAAATTTTGCCCTATTTAGTTCAGTCAAACATTTTTAATACTCCATATTTTGAGAATCAAAGTTAAAAATGTTTTACTGTGTTTCTAACACACTAACACGTTCAGTCAGGATATTTATAAGTGCTTCGTTATCATGGGCTGTTAAAGGTCTTAGGATAGCCCGAAATCTGATATAATTATTGTAAATAACACAGTAATATAAACAATAAAACAATAACGCAGCAATAGAAACAAAAATACAATAAAGCAATAACGCAGGAATAGAAATAAAACACAAAAAATTTTGCCACAATGACTTATTACAGAATTCTTCACACATTAAGTATACAGGGTGGCCACTTTTTCATTGAAATGTATTGCTATCTCGTAAACCGTTGATAACACAAAGTTGGTTAAATGGGGAAAAAGTTGCATATTTCGAAGTCCAATCTGAGGGCCTTTTGAAAACTAAAATATCAGGTCCGGTTTCCGAGATATTCGATAAAAACCAAATAAGTACCATTTCTTTATTCCGCTACAGAACGTTTATTTGCAAAAATAGACAAAAACTCATTTGGAGTTTTTTGTTTTATATCAAATTGTGCGTATGATAGCGTATTTAGTTTTTTATCCGACGTTTCGTAAATGCAGGACCACCATCAACTTCTTTATTTGAATATGGACCAATATTTTCCTGGCTCATAATTTTAATGCATGTTCAATGTTGAATACAATGATGTAATAACATATTGTGATTAGTCAACATTTCGGAAGATTTGAACATCATCAGGTAAGTTTACAAGTACGGACCTGTGTTTTGTTAGTTAAAAATATTTGAATTAGTAAATGATGTATTATCAGTGTAAGAAATCAGGTACGTTTACTTGTACAGACCTGTATTATAAATTATTTGAAATACACAACTACATTTTAAATGCTTAAAATAATTTAATAAAAAAAAATATGTATTTAACTACTTAATCACGTCAGAAACAAATAAATGAAAACAATGATTAACGATAAGCGAAAAACTACAGTAGTTGCTCAAAATGTCCTCCTTCTTCTTGAATACATAAGTCAATACGGTCTGTCATTTGAGCTATGCTGGCAGAAACCATTTGTGGAGTGATATTATTAAACGCATTAATTATCCTATCTCGTAATTGATTTAAGTCATTTGGAATACCATCATAATATACTTTATTTTTGATATATCCCCATACAAAATAATCCATAGGATTTAAGCAGGGTGACCTAGGGGGCCATCGAATAGGTCCATGTGTACCAAACCACCTCCTGGGAAATCTTTCGTTTAAATAATTTCTGATGAATGCAGCATTATGTGGCCCACAGCCATCTTGCATAAAATAAATATTTCTTCGATCACCTAAAGGAAGATTATCTAACATATCTTCTAGCAATTGTAAATAGTTGTGTTGGTTGAGGTTTCCGTCAATAAAAATAGGACCAATTATTTTATTATTGAGTATTCCACACCATAAGTTTATTGAAAATCTAATTTGGGGTCTTACTTCTTGAATTAAATGTGGGTTGTCGGTGGCATAAAAATGTTTATTTTTTCTATTAAATATTCCACTATTAGTAAATGTCGATTCATCTGTCCATAAAATTCGTCCATGAAAGGATACATCATTATTTAATTTTCGTTTATACCAACGGCAAAATTCTATTCTACGATTATAATCTCCAGGATGTAGCTTTTGTACAGTTTGGAATTTGTAATCATGGTACTTATGTTTTTTAAGAATGTTTTTCACAGTACTTGCATAAACTCCACATTCTCGGCTTATTGCTCTAGACGACGTTTCAGGGTTGATATAAACTTGAGACAAAACATTTATTTCATTTATTGTATTACGTTTTAAATATTTACCACGTTTTTTTTTCAATATTTCTTTCGTGAGCCATATTTAACGCTATCCTATAATAAATTAATAAAGATGGTTGCCTCCTTCCTGGATACAACTGAAGGTATCTTTCTGCAGCTTCCCCACTATTTCTGTTACATTTTATGTACACATCGTACATATCTTTTTTCTCACTTCTACTGTAACGAACCATATTTTCAATACCCTAATTAAAAATATACCAATGCTTTTATCCGATACCAGACTGTCAAATATACAATAATAAAATGTGACATGCCAGGTTAACTTGATTTAAATTTATCTGTATAATAATCAAGACGTGTTGCTAGATATACAATTATTATTGTAAGTAGGTATCTATCTGCAGTTTGTTAACTTTTTCTTTTTTATACTATGGGGAACCATATCAGTTTAAAAAATCCAACAAAATATGACAAATCAGGCTAACTTTATGTATTTAAAAATCGGGATGTACTTTATTTATAGATTAATATTGGGATTGGTAAAGTGCAAAAACCATAAAAATGGAAAATATTTTTTAGCAAATGTGTAAACGAACATGTTGTCTTGATGTAAAGTTAAAAGTTTGACTTTGGTATTTATTATTTATAATCTTTTACAACGATAATACATCATTTACTAATTCAAATATTTTTAACTAACAAAACACAGGTCCGTACTTGTAAACTTACCTGATGATGTTCAAATCTTCCGAAATGTTGACTAATCACAATATGTTATTACATCATTGTATTCAACATTGAACATGCATTAAAATTATGAGCCAGGAAAATATTGGTCCATATTCAAATAAAGAAGTTGATGGTGGTCCTGCATTTACGAAACGTCGGATAAAAAAACTAAATACGCTATCATACGCACAATTTAATATAAAACAAAAAACTCCCAATGAGTTTTTGTCTATTTTTGCAAATAAACGTTCTGTTGCGGAATAAAGAAATGGTACTTATTTATTTTTTATCGAATATCTCGGAAACCGTACCTGATATTTTAGTTTTCAAAACGCCCTCAGATTGGACTTCGAAATATGCAACTTTTTCCCCATTTAACCAACTTTGTGTTACCAACGGTTTACGAGATATCAATACATTTCAATGAAAAAGTGGTCACCCTGTATATACAGGGTGTACCAATAAAAACTCCCAGGCCGGATATTTTGGTAAGTAATAGAGATATTTTAATTCTGTAAAAGCCAGTTCATAGAGCGCTAAGAGAGCTTCAGTTTTAGATATAAATAGATTTTAAATAGGTCAATATGTAGATGGCACTGCGCTCAATAATTTTTTTTCGATGGGAGGATCTTTCTTATGTAGCGCATCTTGTAAAAAATACATTTTTAAGCAAATTTTGTTTTATGAACTAATTCGATAAATCTAGCCATTTTTGATATACAGAGTGGGTCACTCAAAACAGTTTCATCCTGTTTTTCGATATTAATCATTGGATTTTTAGAAAATGCTAAAACAGGTCGATTTTTATTCCAAATTAAATACATTTTTACAATACAGACACCTGTCATGTGTCAACCTCCTCCCTTCCACTTCTCCAATTCCTTAATTTTAAATAAGGAATGTACCATATACGGCACATCATTAAAAAGCTAATTTTATGGGGAAGTCAGAAATATGACAGTTTATTGCGATACTTTTAATTTTAGCGCCCTTTTTTGGGAAAAAAAATTCTGTAACGTATTATAAAGTGTGACACTTCATTTAAAAGCTAATTTAATTACTGATTCAACGCACCACATATTATTAATATAAATATTTCCATATTGCACTTGCAACAAAATAAAGTTAGCAATAAGGTTTAAAATAATGCATGACTAATTTTCAAACTATTGAAAGTGCAATATTGATATTTATAATAATATTATGTTATTAATTAATGTTATGTGGTACACTGAATTAGTAATTAAATTTGCTTTCAAATAAGGTGTCACACTTTAAAATACGTAGTTTTTTATCCCGATAGAGTGCGGTACAATTAAAAGTATTTCAATGAACAGTCATATTTTTAAATTCCCCATAAAATTACCTTTTTAATGATGTACTACACATTGTAGTATCACACTCTATAATACGTAGTAATTTTTTATCCCGCTAGAGGGCGATAAAATTTGAGTAACGCAATGTATAGAAATATTTATGGATTCCCCATTAAATTACCTTTTCAATGATGTACCATACATGATACATTACCTATTTAAAATTAAGGTCTGGAGAAGTACAAGGGTGGGGGTTGATACATGACAGATGTCTGCATTTTAAAAATGTTTTTAATTTGGAATAAAAATCGACCTGTTTTAGCATTTTTATAAAATCCAATGATTAATGCTGAAAAACAGGATGAAACTGTTTTAGGTGACCCACTCCGTATATCAAAAATGGCTTGATTTGTCGAATTAGTTCATAGAACAAAATCTGCTTAAAAATGCATTTTTTACAAGATGTGCTACACAAGAAAGATCCTCCCATCGAAAAGAAATTATTGAGCGCAGCGCCATCTACATATTGACTTATTTAAAATTAATTTATATCTAAAACTGAAGCTTTCTTAGTCCTCTGTGAACTGGCTTTTACAGAATTAAAATATCTCTATTACTTACCAAAATATCCGGCCTGGGAGTTTTTATTGGTATAGTAACAAAACAAACAAAAATAAAATTTCTGATGATAAATTGATGGTTATACGAAATATAGGGTTTTCCAATAAGAGGTGTTATTTTGAATAGCCCGCTATTTCGGTAGATGTCACTTTTGGAGCTGTCATGTTTTGACATTTGACAAGTAGAAACTACGCCATTAATAAAAATGGAACGATACACGCTTCAACAACGCATTGAAATTATTAAAATTCACTATAAAAATGGTGAAAATTTGGCGGAGACGGTTCGTAAAACTCGAACATTTTTGGGTCGTCGTGAAGCACCTTGTCGGATCGCAATACAAAAATTGGTGGAAAAATTCGAGCTGTTCGGACAAGTTAGTGATGTGAAGAATAAAACCCGTGCACGTCGCTCAAGAACAGCCGAGAATATTGCTGCTGTAGCCGAAAGTGTTGAAGAAAACCCAGGTTTGTCCATTCCTCGTCGTTCTTTGGAATTACGCATTCCAAAAACGTCATTACACCGTATTTTGGATAAAGATTTGGGTCTTAAGGCCTATAAAGTTCAGTTAAAACAAGAACTCAAGCCGGCCGATCATCAACAACGTCGTGTCTTTGCCGATTGGGTCCTTGAAATGCATGAAAATGATCCGGAATTCCATCCAAAAATCATCTTGAGTGATGAGGCCCATTTTCACCTCGGTGGCTTCGTCAACAAGCAAAATTGTCGCATCTGGGGCTCGGAAAACCCAAGAGTTATTGTTGAAAAGCCTCTCTATCCTCAACGTGTGACTGTTTAGTGCGGTTTATGGTCCGGCGGGGTCATTGGACCTTACTTTTTCGAAAATGAGGCTGGAGCACCAGTTACGGTGAATGGATTGTGCTATCGAGAGATGATTAATGATTTTTTTATGGCCGGAATTGGATGGTATTGATCTGGACAACGTTTACTTTCAACAAGACGGCGCTACGTGCCACACAAGCAACGAAACCATTGATCTTTTACGGGAAAAGTTTCCGGACCGTGTTATCTCTCGGAGAGGTGATCACAATTGGCCACCGAGATCTTGTGATTTGACACCTTGCGACTTCTTCCTTTGGGGCCACGTGAAAGAGAAGGTCTACGCCAACAGCCCAGCGTCGATTCAAGACCTCAAAGATGGAATTCGTGAGGCTATCGAGTACATAGGGCAGCCACTTTGCGATTTGGTTATGGAAAATTTCATGAAAAGGATATGGTCCTGCAGGCGTGGTCGTGGTGGTCATTTGGCTGATGTTATTTTCCATTATTAACGGCATACCTTCCTCTTTATAATGAAATAAACATCCGATTATTTATCTCAAAAAATGGCATTTTCCTTTGAATATCAAAATAACACCTCTTATTGGAAAGCCCTTTAGTTTCAGATACCATGAACTTTAACCTTTAAAACTTATTTTAAATTGACATTAACACTTCTCCAAACTAATATAAGTAATGTCTGCGAGGCAGCTATTGCAACCGGATTGAAATACGGCAGCCAAAATGGGATATAATTGAAGTTTCAGCTATCGGCGAAAATAAAAACAATTTAATAAAAGAACGAGAAGTAATAAACATCCATAAATCTTTGTTCCGTAGGTTTCTCGAGTTTCTCTAGTGAATTATATCTTTGTGTAGAACGGATAAAGAAAGAAACGTGGAAAGAACGTTTTCTCCCGGGTGGTATGAAGCAGCGGATTTACAGGCGAATTTTAAAAACAACGTATAACATAATTTTGCAGATATATAAGAAATGACGATAATTAAGGCTTATATTTTCTGCTGTTTTTATTTTATTCGCTAAAGGGAATTAAATTACTTCGTGACTCGTAACTATCCGTAGGAAAACATTTTATAATATGAGAATTTGAATTATTTCTTCTAGAGCTCTGTCTTTTATATGCATATTTACATAAAAGAATACAATTACGTTGTATTATAATAATATGAAACAAAAAGAAATTCTGGAAGTTTTGAAAACCGAGTTAAGGCCGCCATTTTAGTATATTTTAATTGGTCAAAACAAAGGTTTACAATTATTTACAGGACTTATCTTTCACTGGATGAATTTTAGTTAAACTTTGGGAGCTTATAGTAAAATGATTGCAACAAGACATTTTTATTTGTCCTGCTTGTTATTAAATACTATTAAAAAAATATAAAAAAGTCTATCGTCACATATGCAGTTCTAAAATATTTACAGCATTCTACATATTTTTTTGAATATTCTTGCCAAATTTTAATAATCAATGTTGCGTATTTTTTAAACTGTGCACAAATTATGATTTCATGTAAAATTGAAAATTTTGGTGCGTCCATATTGAATATTAGTTCAGGTCCCAAGTTATAGGTGTTCGATGGAGCAAAAGCAGCAAAAGTTTCGACGCCGTGTTGCCATATCTTAAAATTGTCTTGAATTTAGAGGAAAATATATTATCATGCATATTGACAATTTACAAAAATATAAATTTTTACCGTTTCCTTATTAAGATGGATTTTTAATAATATTTGGTGCTTTGTCTGAAATCAAATACTAAATTAAATATAATTTAAAATCGAGGGAAATCAAAAATGCACTCAAGAGTAAAGTGTCCTTATTTACACTTTGCTAATTAAATACTTATAAAAAGTCACAAAATACTCATTTAAAACGCGTATGGAAAGGTTTTTGAAAAAATTGGTTAAGGATGCATTTTTTTTTATGTATGCTGAGTTTTTTCTGTAAATAAAGTGTGAATTCGACAAAATGAGCATCGGTTAGTTGTGCATGTGTCCAGCAAACACAAACATATAACATATATGTATCATTTACATATCGTGTTACATAACAAAGTAACTTACATATTACATAATAACATGATTACTGTAAAAATTACCTAATTTGATTATATATCAGGTTCTTTATAGATGATGTAGTGGGTTAAGTACATGTAAGGAACAATGTTATATATCGGAAGACATGTATCATTTATAATACTATTGTAACATTTAATATGCTTAATTATTACCACATATATACATTACTTTTTTGATTAAACATTAGGATGTTTTTAAAATGTTCTTATAAGAAATGATTCCAGAAACTTTTTAGGAATATGCATATACCTTCTGAGAATATACTTTATTTGCATTTAGTACATTCTCAGAATTTACTAAGTATATGTTACAGGATGTTGTTTATACCTAATATGCAAGTACTGAGAATTTACTTCAAATATGTATACAGTATGCAATAAATATTTACTTTCATATGATAGTACGTCCTAAGTATATGCTTATTTAAATTTAGCATATACTTGGCATATCGCTGTCCCAATCCAAATGTGTAATATCTCCAAATCAGCCATTTTGAGATACAATACTTTAAAGATTTTTCTTTAATAATTTGTAATTTATTATTAAAATAAATAGATAAATAAATATTTTAAAATATTATAGTATTGAATTATTGTAATAAACCTTGCTCTTGTTGCTAAGAATACATGCTTATCTCAAACCCCAAAATATTTGAGATGTTGGAGTTTTGAACTGAGATATAGTAGACACCCTAATACAGGATGTTTTATTATTATTGAACATTAAAAAATGTTTATATAATGAAAATCGTAAACATTTTTGAAATCTTTATTTCCACAAATTAATACTTATTCTTATTACAAAACCAATAGTTTATTATATCGATGGCTTGCTTTATATTTACTTGCTTACATTGGATTTTCATTGAACCTAAAAAAAATCAACGAACTTTGTACATATACAAATTAAGTGTACATAACTAATGAGATATATAAATATTTTAGCAATTCATTTTATTATGACAGAAACATGCGAGAATTGTCGCCTATATTGGTTTTTCACTTTATAAAGTAATATACGGTACATATGTAAATAGTCCCTATTATCTTTTGAGCAGATCAATATTTTTCAACCAAATTTGGCAATCTTCCATGGGACTTTTTACAATACTTTTTTTTCGTTACAACGTCATCTGCACAAGGGCGACGTCATTTGGGGAAAAAGTTAAATCGAGAAGTGGGTTATGTGAAACCAGTAGTTAATGGGAGCGTAGAGCATACTTTTTAAACTGCGCAGACGTGAAACACGTCACGTGTCATGTCACCTGTCAGCTGTCATGTTATATGTCAGCTGTCATGGCATCTGTCAGATGTTCATATCATCTGTCAGTTGTCATATCATCTGTCAACAGTGTTGTCAACCCTTCAGGGTTGCCAACCTGCCCTTATCAGGTTTGCGACTCGGTTTGCTACACGGCTAAGCGATCCAAGATGGCAAGCATACTATACGATGATCGTTATTAAATCCTGCGCAATGGCCTGCGCCTAGCGACATGAAGAACTGGAGGATAGCCTAAGAGAAGAGAATGAAAGGAAGGCCATTGCGCTTCAGCGTTATTCTATTTCAGCCTACTCCCCTCACTAGGCCTCCAACTCCTCCTCCTCCTCCTCTAGTTCTTCATGTCACCAGGAGTTAGGTTGGATAACTTTTTCGTATATGATACTTAGATCCTTTTAAAATATTAGCTCTCTTCAACGGCCATCTTCTTCGTCTCTTTGATACTAGGCAAATTTGTTAGGTTAGACAACCTCCTACACACCTCCTTCTTTTAAGCCACCCCTTTCTTTTTCATCTCTCTTTCCTTCTTCAACACATCTTAGCTGGTTGTTACAATTACTAGCTTCCGTTCGTTCTCTTTCCTGAAGATATCCTTCAGTTCTTCATGTCGTCAGGCGCAGGCCACTGTGCAGAATTTAGTAACGGTCATCGTATACGTTGGCCGCTATTTAGGATCGCTTAGCCGTGTCGCAAGCCGAGTCGCAAAGCTCATAGGTGACAGGTTGGCAACACTGTTGACAGATGACATGGCAGCAGACAGATGACATGACAGCTGACATATTCCATGACAGTAAGCAGATGACATGACACGTGACATATGCCGCGCCTGCGCGGTTTAAAAAGTACCCAATACTCCGATTAACTACTGACACCTCGTTTGAAAGTTATTTTAATTCTGTATCTAACAGTATAAATATACATTTTTAATTCAACTTATCGTTAAGAAAAATATGGGCATTATATTGTAATCTTGTTTCTGTACTTTCACCTCACCTACGCAAGTTTAAAATGGACGTGCTATTAAATGCTGATATTAACCACAACCAAGTATTGTATGAACTGTTAAGGTGAAAATACAGAAACAAAGTCAAGATTTAATTGTATATAGTGCTGGATATGGAATTAAAATACCTTTCAAACGAGGTGTCACATAACCCACTTCCTATTTAATTTTGTTCTCAAAGTACGTGACGTTTGTGTAGATGACGTCATAATAAAAACAAGGATTGTAAAAATATTACTTATGGTACCTACCATAGAAGTGTGTCAAATTTGGTTGAAAAGATTGATCCATTCAAAACATAATAGAAGGAGGGCTATTTACATTCGCACTGTATACATTATATATTATGCTCAATATACTAATTCTATATTTTATTTCATTGACTGAACTGTCCTTCAGATATGTCTATGGATATAGCTCCAACATTCGGAATGGACTGTTTCCCAGCAAACACACTTACGTACATAAGACGTACTATGTACGTACTTTACTGTACGAAGTACGTACATAGTACGTACATAATACGTACATTTTCCAAACGACGGTACGTACCTAGTACGTACTTAAAGTACGTACCTAATGTACGTACTCTGTACGTACATAATGTACGTACTCTGTACGTACCTCATGTACGTACTGTGTACGTACTTAATGTACGTACTATGTTTGTACTTATTCCAATAGAGTATATATTTTAGATGTACTTTACATCCTTATTGGTACTTACTTATGATGTACAATGTACGTATTAGTGCAATAAAAAGAAAAGTAAACAAGTTAATTTGTATTTATTTAATTTTTTACATTAAAAGAATAATTTAAAATGTTTTGCTATCTTTTTAAAAGTTTTTAGGCTATCATCAGCTCCTCTTAGCCATCTCACAATTTCCTGTTCTACCAACTTCTTCTGTTTGCATTTGTTACTTTTTATAGCACCTTCTGCAAAGAAATAATATCAAATTAGAAACTTAACTTTGGTACTTTTTATAATAAACAATATAATAAAAATAATACAACAAAAAGATGTAGAGTAAAGTAAGCGATAGTTTCTACAGCTCAAAATTATCATTGTCAATATACTCCTGGATCCAAACCTCTCTTATTTGTATCCACCTGTTTTGGCCTTATGCCTTTGAAATCCAATTCGTTCCTGCCACTGTTCTATAATATCGGAACTCCTATATTTCTTTTTGTTAAGCTAGATCTCCATCAGTTTTGAAGTCCAATGGTTGGAAGTACACAATTTCATTAGATACAAAAATAATTGTGACTAGATAGATGGGTTTTAATGCAACGACTTTACGAAAACTGGCATGCAAAAATAAAAAATTAAAACATCTTACCCACTTCAACTGCAGCCAATTATAATTTGTTGCCAGCTTATTAGTTATTAAGGCACCAGCAATAGTCCTTTTGACAAAATCCAAAATTAAATTATTCGGGTCTGTAAAATATCACTTCTTTTGTCTAAAATATTATTTCCTTAAACTTTTTTAATTGTTTTGTAGCATTTTTGTAATGTTTACTATGGGATGGGATGACATATCTATAAATTATATTTATTACACATAATTTTTTAAAATTAAAATGAAACCACTCACCAGAATAAAATGACGAAACTATGTACTTATAACACGCACTAAAAAGTCTAAATAATTGTCTTGTTCAATTATAATAAATTATACACAACTATTTATTTAATAAAACACTTAATAGTTAAATCCTAAACATGAAAAACTAACAAAAACGAGCGAGTTTAGTTTAGAGTTTAGGTTAGGTTAAATAAATTGGGCTTCGTCTTTTTTTTGCATTTTTTGGCCTACGGTCAACAGAAATTTGGTAAAAACATAGGTTTTTTAATAAAATAGGTATGCAACCAGGATTACGTACCCTTAGGTACGTACTTAGTACGTACTTTTCTGTACGTACTGGTACGTACTGTTGTGTACGTACTTAAAACGTACATTTTACGTCCTGTACGTACAGTACTAAAACTGTACGTACTTAAGACGTACTGTGCTGTTTGGGTTATTATTCTTACAAAATTACTAGTTGATCTGAAAAACCGAAAATAATTATATCCCCCCAGTTTACTAAACTATACAATTATACGTATTTTATTCAAAAATTAATCCAGAATTTTTTTGTAAAACTTGGAAAAAATCAATATAAAACTCACCTTTTGAGTAATAAATTTTTTGAGCTTTCTTTCGGCTACGTCTCTTTTCACTACAAAACAAACATCAACTTCCTTCGTTTGTTTTATTTTTCCTATAATTACAAAATCACACAAAAACATTGAAGTGCCGACAATAAGAAGATCTTGTGCTCGAAATTAAATCTCTTAAGCAAGAGGATAATAAGGTTAGCTGAAGGTAAATATAAAAACAATATATTTATTTAAAATTTATTAAAAGTGATGTAAGAAGTAATAAAATAGAAAAATAACAGTATATAAACTAGGTATGTATATAAACGTGTTTTTACATGTATTTGGCGTTAATTTTTACCTGTAAACATTTAGAACGTTCTCACAAAATGAGCTACATTCTAAAAATGCTAAGAATGTCCTGTTATTGCACGTGCTTAAGCCACTGTTTTTACTGTTTTTACTATTTTTACTATTTTTACTTTTTTACTTTTTTTACTTTTTTTACTTTTTTTACTTTTTTTACTTTTTTTACTTTTTTTACTTTTTTTACTTTTTTTACTTTTTTTACTTTTTTTACTTTTTTTACTTTTTTTACTTTTTTTACTTTTCACTTTTTTTACTTTTTTACGTTTTTTACTTTTTACTATATTAGATTAGTTTTTAAGCTATAAATGTACTTACCTTTTAATATGTTTTTTAACAGTACTCTTTTTGTTTATATTTTTTACATGTGTTAAGAAATATTGCTAAGATTAAATTATAAAAATTATTTTAATGAACGGCTATACCATAGACAGGCCTAAATGGATTACCTTGTTTATTACTTGAGTTCATAAATTTAATCTATTTTCTCTCTTTGTAATTGTGTAACTTTATTTTGTAATAAACAATTTATCATTATTATTATTATTATTTATTATTACTTACTCAGTGTATACTTTCTAGAATATACTTTTAAAGTATATACTAGGTATGTTCTAGGACCATTCTAGAAAGGACATACCAGAAAGAACATGAACAAAACGTTCTTAGTATATTCAAAGAACATTGATGTTATGTGGGTTTAGAAACATCGTAGAGACGTACCATTTATGTCAGAAACATAGAAACATACATATGACCTAAACGGGATATTTCTGGCCGATCAGTCTTATTAGGGAATAATAAAAAAGTTTTCCATATGGTTCCAACTTAAGTAGACACTGTATAAAAAATACTATTTTACAATATAGAAGAATGTTATAAAGTAAAGTTATACAGGGTTGGGATAAAGTATGGAACCAAGTAAATATATTTAAAACGAAAAGGACGATATTTATGAAACTTTGCTGGCAAGTACAACGACGCATAACGCATCTGATGCCATATTTTTTATTACTACTGTACTTCCGGTTTCACCGGAAATATCTTTTTTAAACTTTTTTAATTTAAAGGGGATACCCCATAGAAAAATAAAAGGAGAATGTTTGAATAAATGGCGGGACTTGTTTCCTTGTTGGTAGTTGAACCGTAAGCGCTTAGCGCGCTGCTATCACTAAATTTAAACCCGTTTTACACCGATAAAAAAATATGTTTTCAAAAATAATGACAAAGATATCAATTATTTTAATGATTTAACCCTTTAAATTTCACTTTAATACAATTTATGGTCAACTACAGGGATAATCGTTAATAAATGTAAAGTTAAAGCTAAATTTAAATATTATGAGATGGTGTAAATCTGGCTTGGATAATAAATTAGGTTATGTTGCCCAATCATATAATGTCAGTCTGATATTTTCGCGGAAAATGTAGGTGAGTAAATTTTAATTAATTTAGTTTAGGTTAGATTTAAGTAATTTATTTATAGTTATAATCACTTGAAGTAACTTCAAAACCTTGAATAATTTTCTATTTAAAAATGCAGTTAAAAAAGTTCTATTGAGTAGATGCTATTCAATGTTGTTGAATATCAGCAAGACAAAACTACTTAAATATTTATGTCTATTTCTATTATTTTGTAATTTTAGCAAACCTCATCATCAATTTTTAAAGTGAATTTATATTGTAAATTTTAAACTGAGTAAACCAAACTTTTTTATAATGCCTAACAGGATTAATAAATATTATTAATATTATTATTACAATAAGTAAATTTAACTTCTCTTTTTTTTAAGTTTTTAAGTGTGATATTAGGCGTTAGATGTTCCAGTATTTGAACAGGGGTTTCTACCAACCATTTAAAGGGAATTTTTAATAAAATTTTGCAATTTGAGTCCTCTCTGTCTAGATATATCTCTCAAAGTGGCTAAAAAATAGACATTCTTTCTTTTTATTTCATTCAGAACTTTTTTTCTTTAAAAGCCAAATCATTTTTTTTGATAACCACCACCTATTACATAATATAATGTAGAAACTTTACAAGCTTGTAATTTTTTTTAATTATATTTCAACAGTTTACGTTTTAATACAAGAGAACCCGTTTAAAAAAGGACCAACATTTTATAAGATAACCACCCTTTTATATGTTTGGTAGAAATATCCGTTAAAATATTTGAAAATCATTACGAAATAGCTTATGTAGGAAAATTTTGTAAACTTAAAACTATTAAAGTTATAGGTAAAGGATGATCCATAAAAAATGTTTCTAAAATAGGCCATGACCGACAGGCAAAGATACGATTCATGTTCCTAATAACTAGGTACACCCCTGAAATCTAACTAACAGAATTCGAATACGCCATGTGTCCATTTTTCCAATGCCTACTTTGGAAACATTTTTTTGTGGATCACTCCTTATATAGGTACATAGATATTAGTTTTAATTTTTAAATTGTTAAAAATATCTTTTTACTGTTTCTTCTGTGATACTAGGTATTAACTATATTTAACAGGGTTCATAATGACTGAATTATATTGTTTGTAGAGTTTTATAGTTAGATTAAGTTTTGTTGTTGTTTGTTCTTTAAATAAAAAGGAGGCGTTGGACGGCTATGGGGATGGAGGAGGCCCAAAAAAAAACAAAAATTCTTGACTAAGCCGGTTTCAGGAACATTAATTAACATTTAGTAGCCTGATAAACTTTTGACAGATTTAGAATAAATAATTTGAAGTTCTTGTAAATTAGACCACAATCTTTCAATTTTACATTATAGTTCACCAATTACAAGAAACAAATATTCACTTGTTCATTTAAAATTCATTGGCTTAGGAAAATTAATACCAAAATTTCAGTATTAGCCCTGTTCTTTAAATTGAAAACAGATATGTAGATATTATGTTTTGATGGTAAATTTTAAATTATTTAAAAGTTTATTGTAGATATTATACATTGATATATAAATATATTATATTGTTTTCTATGAAAAATTACCTATCTGTTGTGTAGTAATAAGTCAGTATTAGGAATTTTTAAAACAATTGTTTATAGATTTTTAAACTTTTTGAAAATGTTATAAAAATGATATCCAATTTTTGTTAAATCATTGTCACGTTGTGCTAGTTATCTTACATATTTTATTCTACAGTAATAAGCAGTCAAAAAATGGAACTTATATTGTAATGATAATGATATATTCTAAATAAATTCAACTTAATAAACATGTTTTTTATTTTTCACTTAAAACAAGTGACATTTTCCATTTTTCAACATTTACTTGCAACAAGATTCACTAAATGTTATTAGTTTGTTTTTGTTGTGAGTAAAAGTTGTAAAATAGGAAAATGTGACTTCAAATTACTACAAATATCATAAATTTTGAAACCCGCCACTTTTTAAATCGCTCGACTTAGTAGTGTTCTACTTTATCGACTGTGGCCGAAGGAATAGTTCTACCGTAAGCGCTTAGCGCGCTACTGTCGAGGTCAAGCAAACTTGATACCAACTGTTTACATGGAATCCAACCCCCGTGGGATACCCTATATATTTTTGCAGATTTTAAAAGATATTGTTATTCCGAATTCGTACACACTAAGTTTAGTGGAAATTATTTATTAAAGTAATTTTTTCTTTTAAACTAATGAGAATAAAAACGTAAACACGTGTTTTTAGTTAATTCTTCGTATTAATACAATACAGTAAGAAATAAACGTGTACTATCTAGTAGGTACCTGTTTCCAAACTAATTAACAGAAATAAATTGTACGATTAAGAATGGTTCTTTTAAGTGAAGAAGATCGTATTGAAATATTAATGATGATCGGTTATGGTGATCGTGTTAGAACTGATGAAGAAGTTTGTCATATTTTTAACGATTTGCATCCTGATAGAAATCCCATATCACGTTCAACGGTTACTAAAACATGTTTTAATACAACTGGGATGGTCAAAAAATTTACAAAAACTGCAAGACCGCGAACCGTAACGAACGAAGCTATTAGACAAAACATTGCAATTGATTTAGAGGAATTACCTTAAACTTCTACAACAATTTTGACACTGAACCATGGCATAAGTCGACGTTCTGTAAAGAAAATATTAAAAATTAAAAAGTATCATCCGTATAAAATACAATTGGTTCAAGAATTGTCAGACGATGATTTTGATCAACGGATGGAGTTGCGAACGAATGATGGACATTTTTAATGACAATGAACAATTTGTAGCTAAAGCAGTATTTTCCGATGAGGCAACTTTCTGTTTAAATGGAACAGTTAACCGCCATAACTCTAAATATTGGTCAAATGAAAATTTTCATTGAATGCATGAAGAACATACCCAGTATCCGCAAAAGTTGAATGTTTTGATAAGAATTGTCGAAAATAGGCTATAGGCCCATTTTTTATAGACGAAAACTTGAATGGTAACAGGTATTTAGACTTACTGAATAATCAAATTATTCCTGCACTTCAACAGAATGGGCAGTTACCACAAAATTTTTGGTTTCAACAAAATGAAGCGCCTCCCCACTATGATCGACGGGTTATGGATTTTTTAGTTGCGAATTTTACAAATCCTACTAAGATGATAGACTCCTTCTCGTTCGTGAGCCAGCCTAGAGATTTAAGACAGTTGGCAACGTCGCGAAGAGGTGCTTCTTTTATATCGGCCGGTGTTGTTTAGAAAATTATATATTTATGAAATTTATTTTATCACTCCGTACAATGAAAACTGGAATGTTTACAGTAAAATTATATTTAGTTTCTCTTATTAATGATATACAGGTCCTATATTTATGGTACTTTATTCTTGCAACTTCTATAAATTTATTTACTTAGGATTTTTCGACATACATATAGAATTGAATAAGTTTAATTATTATTTTCAGTATATATTCTATTATTTTAAAATTCCGACAAGATTTCAGGAATTCCACAGACAACAACTAACTAAACAAATAACGAAATTATTAATTTCGCAAGCAAATTGATATTAAAATTCAAGCCATGTTTTGAATACTTTCCATACAAAACGAAACTAAACGGAATAAACCGAAAGTTTGTTAAAATTCTTTTGTCGTAATTTGAAATATTCTTCAGTGCCGAAGTTGCAAAATTTCCAAGTAACTCAAAACACGACTCTAGCTCTGAAAACTCGAAGGCGTAAATTATCTTCAACTTTAATTCAATCGTAAAAAAGTTCGGAAAGAGGGTTAAAGCTTCAACAAACATTATACCCTTCAAACTTTACCAATCAGCATAAAAAGCTTGCCATTCCAGTAATAGATTTGAATTTAACTATAACGTTTGTGTCGAGAAGTTAGTCTTTTTGCCGCTAAAGGGGTTTGTCTATACTAGTTTAGAGTTTATTTCTATTGCTTTATTGGTGCAATAAAATGAGACAAACAGCATTAGTCTATAGTCGAATTACAAGCCTTGGCGAGTGAGCTTCAGCAGCGTAAATAAAAATATTTTAAAATATTTATCTGGTACCACACAGTGAGGACATATAGGTTTACAGAATGAATACAATGCTAAATTCAGCCAAAAATTAAGAACTTTCAGACTTGTTTTTCAGTCAGGCAGGTCTAAATAATGATTTGAGTATTTATTAAGAATTTTTAAGCTTAAAACTGAAAGTAGTGAGATTCAGTTTTGAAGTACATAGGATAGTGACCATGGTTAAGATAGTTTATTTCGATTAACCTAAGATTAAACACAGTTAAGATCAATTTTAAAATATAGGTTTTAATTTAAAAGAGGCCTATGCGTTAATTTGAAATTGGCATTGGTTGAGAGAAGCACGTTACATCTTACACTCTTTTCTGAAATAAGAACGTATCGTTCCTAATTTTAATATTTAGTTCTTGATTTGACTTGTATTAGAGGTTAGCATAACTTTGGTTAAGAGGAATATTTACATTACAAACTGAATCAAGATTAATTCATAATTTTAACAATTTCATGTAAATACGAGGGATACATATTCTAAACTCTAATGCGCGAAGTTGAGACAAAGGAACCGAAATATATTCCACAATAGCACAAAATATGTACGAGTGTAATTCAATAAGTAAAGAGACAAGTTCTATAATTTTAAAACTATTCAATGAATGTATACAATCTTTTCAGGGGTGTTAGTTGGCAACCTTGGGATATGCTCTGATCAGCTGTTTCATCATTATATGTCAGCATAACCTCAAAATTTTCAATGTTGATACAGTACGCTAAAATTTTTATAAACCGTTCGAATTTTTATAAGTGGGTTGATCGGTTTAAAAGTGGCCGAACAAGTAATGCATTTGATTCCTTGCTTTTTGGATGACCCTCGTATTTTACAGTAATTGACTGTCTGAGCATAGAAAAGCGTTCATAATTCAGCAATACATTCGTTTCTGTACCACATATCTCCTAGATTCAAAAAGCCAAAGTTATTAATACAGGAGGCCAATGTAAACGGAAGATAAACGGTCTTTTGACATTTTACATTTTTAAATAAATTTTTACATAAACTAGGTTTATAAAACGTATATTCTATACCTGTTGTTTTTTATATTCAAGCGGATTTATAATATTCAAACTTGGGGTAGCCATGAGTGAGTTAGTTAAATGAAAAGGTGCTTTGGTTTTATAGTATGTAACGATCAGATAAAATGTTTCAGGTTTTAGCAAATTATTATTTATATTTTAACAAAAATTATTATTGTTTTTTGAATACTCTGTTATAATGAACCACCTAGGTACAGCTTCTGAAACAAATTTATAAAAACCCGTATTGTTACACTGGCTATCAGCAGCTGAGTTGTAAGGTGCACAGTTAAAAAACTTATCCATTTGGGCAACAACTACAAATGAATTGAGAGAAAAAAGTGTTAGTTAATAAGTTTTTTTATCTCACAATATCGGGTATAAGAAGTTATATAGAAAAAGTTAGTATCCTATCTAGCGAAAAACAGAAACAATTTTATATAAATATATTAATTAAAATATGACCATTCTTTAACAGATATACAGGGTGTCCCGAAATTAGACGGTCATATTTTAACAGCGTAATTTACATCCCAAAATAGGAGTAAAAGTTCATACAAACATAGGCCCGAAAACATTTCTTTTCCGAGATACATGGTGTTAAAAGTGAAGTCCTGATGACACACTTTTGTAAATATTTTCTAAACGTTTGAAAATATCTAAGTGAAATTTGGTACAAATGCTTAACTTTCTATGCTTTATTTAATGGACTAAATCCCAGTTTTTGATCATCTTCATAGGTGGGTAAATTAGGGGGGGGCTTAGGGTAAAATTGCCCTTAGTTTTTTTTGTTGACAGTTTTTAACATTTTTGACTATTAAATTTGGAAAATCAATGTTTTCTTTAGAATAAAGCTACAATTGTTACATTTCGCTAGGATGAACCATTTTCAAGAGAAAATCATTTGAAAATTTATCTTATTCGAAAGTGTAAACAATAATTAATAGACCTGTGGAATCAGAAATTTAATTTTTTTTAACTTCGGAAAACAGGTGACTAAAGAAATTTTAGAAAATATTTACAAAAATGTGCCATCATGTCTTCACTTGTAACACCCTGTATCTCGAAAACGTTTTCGGACCTATGTTTATATGCACTTTTACTCTTATTTTAGGATGTAGATTACGCTGTTAAAATATGACCGTCTAATTTCGGGACACCCTGTATATTTATTTGTATTATGAAACTTATGTTTATGTCAACAAACTTATGTTCGGTATATATAACAATTTGTAAAGATAATATTAATATTTAAAGGTTTTAAATAAGGGCTTGAAAATAATAACTATATATCATCAATTATTATTGCTTCTGCCACTGGTAAAATCTAAAATTTAAAGAAGCGTATTATAATAATAAGACATTAATCATATTTTAAGGGATGTCTTAATATCATGTTTTAGAAATAAATAAAGTGTAACTCTTAAATTAATAAACATATTCCAAATAATTTTAGATTGCTTGAGTCATGTTAATAAAATTGATACAACATTTTTCATCATTTATTTGGTTTTCTGTCCTGTACTTCCATGTCCCTAATGGCTCTGCTGTCAACTAGTTCTGGTAAGGCATATTGCATATAAAAATTTCGAATTTTATTTTGCATCTTTTCTTCCCAAAAGCTGTCAATATAAAAAAATTTCTCCACTTTTATTCCTCGAAGAGCCCAACAAACAAAATGCAAAATCATAAAATGTTTATATTATTTTTCAATCGTTCCCTTAATACTAAAATTAGGTAACTCGATTTTTTAGTGTTTTGAGTTATCTACTGTATTGCAACCTTCGTTAGTTGCTCTTTGTAATGGTACAATTGGGTAAGTCGTAGAGCACCTACGACTTATCCACTTGTAAGTTGCTCTTTGTAATGGTACAAGTGAATAAGTCATAGAACATCTACGACTTACGAAAGTTGCAGTAAAATAGATAAATCAAAACACTAAAAAATCGAGTTACCTAATTATAGTATTGTGACCTCCCACCCCCCGGTCTTGTAGATAATTATTAAAAGCCCGTATTTTAATTTAACTACCTCCCTCCCCTTGTGAAATTCAAAGAAATTCATACTTACTGTATATGGCCTTTTCCTCTAGTAGTGTAGTGATCGTCTAGTTAATTAATTGATAATTTATATACCCACGTTGTGATAATGTTAATTAAAATAAACCAGGATTCGATGCAAAGTTTGGCACAAATTTGTGAATGAAATAATGCTCAAAGTATATTTAACTTAATTTATTTTCTTGATCTCCATAAAATAAATATGTACAGATTATTTTAATATAAGGTGTGTAACATGTGTCTCGCCCAAACAACAGGCCACAGGCCACTTGCCATCAAATATTTGCAATAAACAATTCTTGAGAATAGACAGCAGACGTCCTCAGAATTGCACTATCTTTAATAATTCTTTGTTTCGTTGTTTTCTTTTTTATATAGGTGCGCTTACTGAGATAACGTCGTTGCAATAACAGGCGGATATCCCTTATGTTTCAGCCTCACCTAGGAAGGTTTTATGTAGATGTAGTCTTACTAGAATAGAGCCAGAGCAATACTAGCGAACTACCCCTTATGTTCAGATCTACCTACGGTGCGAAGATTGAGAGATAGTTATCTAAGATAGTCCAACCCTGTAGTAACATCAAGCATATTCGGATAAATGTGAGTTTAGTCGTCCGATGTGTCATTTACCCCAATCAGCTGAGCTGTTATTTGCGAGGGTTCATTGACAGTTCGGTAACCAGACTCTTATAATCTTTTACGGTGATATATTAATTTGAAGGCAATATGGCCCATAGGATACACATCTGGACGAGCTAAATGCGACGTAGGCTAGCAATACATTCCTCAAAGGTAAAGATTTACCATTATTGAATAATAATGAGTTACACAATAATACTCATTATTATTCAACAATAAATTCCCATTTTTACAAATTTAATTTGGTTGTTATTAACTCACCATCGGATAAACAGGCCGTTGGGTTTATATTATCGTCTGTTTCTATTTCAGACATTTTATATTTTTGTATTCTGGATAATTAGCAGGGACGTTGAGCGACGGATGGGGACGTCGGATAAAGAGATGACGTAGTGACGTCGAGCGTCGAGACGTTGGGCGTCGGGATGAATATAATGGTAGGAAATACTAAGTGGTATTAGAAGTGATATCGTTGGGACGTCGAATGGTAGGGATGTAGAACGGAGAGGCGTTGGGCGTCGAGACGTTAGGCGTCGAGACGTTGACACTTTTGGGTAATACGAGGTATTGTGGGATAGACGTCGTTTAGGAAGAGCGTTTAGGAAAGTTACCGACTGTATAACTGGGTACTGACAGTAAGGTGATTGCTTTGAATGTAAAATACTAAATGTATGTTTGCACATCAAATGACAAAAATTGAATGAATCTGAGCTCATTTAACTGTGGTTTTTATACACAGTTTAATCGTTTTTGTGACGTCTCTATCGTTTTGTTTCTCATAGAAAATACGAATTTAGGTGGATAGGGGGGTGGCTGATTTATTACTTGCCTTGGAAAGTTTGTGTATCGAAAACAACGTTCCTATTCAAACTGACTTAAGATAAGTGCGTTAAGAGTTTTAATGATTATTACTTCGTGTTGTATGGTGGTTTTAGATTGCGTTCCCAGACACTTTTAATAAATGATTATGGTACCTGGGTGCGGTAGGTTACAGTATTATATATTATATTATATTTTTAAAAAATATTTTCAGTTTTCCACTTAAATAAGAAAAAACTAAGATTTAAAATAACTGATTGCAATTTATTATATAAATGATATGTCGCCAAAATATAAACAGTTTTAGACATCTCATTCCAATAGGTACGTCTTAATTTGGTAAAAATTTTTTTAAAGATGTTAAAAACCAAAGAGATATTTTTGAATTTTATAATATATAAATTTTTGTTTATTTTGTATTAAAAAGCTTCTACTTTAAAAATAAAAGTATTATAAAAATTTTGTGATTATTATATTAGTCTTACCCATTGTGTTACATAATGTGGACAAAACTAAATTTCCTAATAATATGTATATTAGGTTGTACCTATTTTATAAAAATAAATGTATAACTATCTACACTTTTTTTTATAATCTGCGGCCGCAAACCCTCTCTTTTTTAAATAATTAGGGAATTTGGCCGCGTATCAAAATGTTTGGGAACCCTTGCTTCTAACGTATTTTTTTTTATTGTCTGAAAAATAAATGCTCCTGTAAGTAAAATTTAAATATACTGCTCCCGTCTAGCGTTTTTATTTGTATTTCTTTTGTTAGAAAGACATCTTTTTCAAAAGAAACAGATTCAATTAAAAAAAAAGTGACTCGAGACGGATACGGGTTGAGCCTTTACCTGTACTTATAGTAAAAATAGTAGTAGTAAAAATAAAAAATAATCCGTAAAATTGGTATACCGTAAAACCTTACAACTTTGCCCAGGAAATTGTTGTTTTTGAATATTATTGTTTTGGGAGATTTTGTTTGTACCAAAAGTTTTGTTTTAGCTTCACAAATCGTTAGCTACAGTGTTGTTTGGCTAACTTCCGGGGAAGTACCCGAAAAAAAAATTAAATGGGTGGGCAAAGTTGTAAGCAAAAATTTCAACTTTGCCCACTGACTTAAAATTACCAAAAAGCAATGTTAACCGCGTTAATAGTCAACTTTGCCCACAGATAATGTTTTTAAAAAGGTTTCTGCATGTATAGGAGTTGAAACAACAAACGAATATGTTTTAAAATAATTGTTTTATTACAAAAATGAAAAAACGTCATGAAAACCTAAATACATTAAAAGGTTTTTTCATAGAAAAACTTTAAAACTAGGTTACAGTTTCACTGTTAAAAAAAACAAATTTTACTTTAAAAAAAATTCTTATAAAAAAATACACAAAATAAAAATATTTTTCTTAGGTAATATTCAGTCTAAAGTTTGAATTTTTCGAGATTTTCATAAAAAAAATTATCTCAGGCTCATTAAATATCATTTTTATATCGAAAAAAGTCACATACATCATCACAGTTGGGGTAAATATAGTAACTTTCGTTTTTCCTTAAAAAATATATGGTGTAAGTATCATCAGCATCAGATACCGACAACATTTTTACCAATGAAGTGCTTCATGGTCTTTTTGTTGCAAAATGAACAACAACATATGTTACTTCTTCTAGATCATATGAGCTAAATTCGTTATTAGGTTCAGGTACACATTTGCCTGCTTCTGCCTCTTCTTCGATTACTTCCATAGTGTCTTCTTCATCATCGTCTTGAATATTGGCTTTGGTTGATGTATGCGCTTTTTCAATTCCATTTTCATCTGTTTCATTTTCTTTATTACCTAGATCCTCAAATCTGACCGATTCTCCAGGTTTTATTTTTAATGTTGTTTTCTTTCCTTTTCTTAAAGTTTTACGCTGATTACTTTTTAGTTCTTTGAGATACCACAATAAGGCAGTGTCGATCTCTTCCGCAACGTGTTGTTCAAATCTTTTGCTTGGCATCTTTTTTAAAACTTTGTGAGGATTGAGTGGAAAAATTTATGTCGCCCGGAAACCGCTTTGTATAATCTTTTTGGCATTAGTTTGTATTTTTTTCCATTAATTTCTATAGAAGTTGCGGGAAAATGCTTTTCTCAACACAATTAATTGTCAGCTGTTTTAATTTTATATCTGTCAATAAGAACATCCAATCTTGTTTCACTGGCCTGAATGAACTAACATCCAACGGCTGGGTAATTTGCGTCAAATTCGGTGGCAGAAATACAAATCTGATGTTAAGTCTTTGGACAGACTCAAAGAATATCAACATTGATGTGTGAAGATAAATTGTCTCCAATTACCACTTTTGGACAATTATTGTCTTTTTTTGCCCAAGGGACAATTATTTTCTGGAACCAGTCTTCAAAAGTGCCTGAGTCAAACCGCCCTGACTTGCTTCTATTATAAAATGTTTGTGGTGGTCCTCCAGATACCCAGCTATCGTAAAGACGCTCTGACTTATACACAACGTATAAAGGTAAAAATTCAACGGTGGCTGTTGCAGCAAACATGAGAAACGGCACTTTTGGTGGAATTCATATACCTCTCAGGATATTTTGTTTCTCTACGAAAAATGAATTTCTGAGTCGCTTAAGTTTGCTTCGCCGTAGTTGATTATATATTCAGGCTTAACTTCATCTACTGTAATTCCGAGGTGGTTGAAGTAATCTTCCATTTCTTCTTCAGTCTTTTCAGCCCTAGAGCGTTTTAAATTTTGGCAGTCTTTTAGTCAAAATGTGTTTGTATCTGCGAATAAAACTGTCCAGCCAAACTTTTCCAGAAATATTATCTGTAAAGATTTGGTTTTTTAGTCCTTTACTATCCAAATAGTTTTTAATTAGCATCCTAAACTCTATTATCGTCAATGGTGAACCATATTTTGCACAACTTCTACAACGTAGCGTTCTTTGATATTTGTAAGTGCTGTTGGATGGCAAACATTTTCGCATCGTTTTCCTTTAATCTTGTTAAGAATGGTTTTACGGGGAATGTTAAATTGATTTTCGGCTTCCCTGGACCTCATAGCTCCAGTCTTCACAGCATTAACAGCTTGTAACAGTGTTTCTTCTGTGTAATTTTTGTAATGGCGCGCACCCAACTTTCTTCTGTTACCACGTGCCATATCTGCTGCAAAAAATATAAAACAAGTGTTTTTAGAATTTTAATTATTATTATTATTATTATAATATGACCATTGTTATTAATACTATTATTATTGTTATTGTTACTATTGTAGGTGAAGAAAGCATCCAAAACAAAAAATGAATTAATTTATATTGAAAAAACCCACCAAAAATTTGGGTGACAACATTGCCCATTTCTTTTTATCGCCAATATGGGATTTCTAATAAATACAACTCAAATTAGACATAATTACATTGGTAAAAAAGCAACACAGTATATTTATAGCAAATTTCGTTAAGTTATACTGAATAACAAACTCACAGCAGACCTTAGCTTTTCATGTTAAAAACCGCCAAAAACCTACGTCAAATTCCTTACCTGATTTCTAAGAGCAGCCTACTTCGTACACGTTAGAAATAATACTGAACACGAAAGTAACTTGCTTAGAAACGTTCGCGACCGTTAGGACACTTTCACAGTGTTGCCAAAGTTATATAAAAAATATAGTTTACGACCTTGCGTCTGGGCAAAGTTGTAATTTTTTACGGTACTATGAAACCCTTGCATATTATAAGGGTGTTTCAGAACTATAGGATCAAACTTCTAGGGGTTATTCAGTGCAACAGTAGAAAACATTTGAGTAGGGACCCATGTTCGGAAAAGTGTCACTACGGCCCTAAGACGCGATAAAATTTAGAAAGACGATCAATTGCCTGAATAGGATTTAATGCATTTAATTTTTGCCTTTTGTACATGATATTATCACAACAATTGTTCAAAATGTCTTCCTCCAACCTGAATACACCGATTTAAACGTCGCATATGATTTCGGCGGACTTGACTAAAAATTTGATGCTCGTTTTGAATGACTTCAAATGCTGCTGTAATTCTTCCAATTAAGTCTTGCACTGTTTCTACTGGAGTTTCGTAGACCAAAGACTTTACATGTCCCCACAGGAAAAAATCGCTGCACAACCAAATTTTTTACGCTATGTTTTATGGACCGATGAAGCCTCCTTCACAAGAGACGGTATTTTTAATAGTAGGAATAGCCATATTTGGGACGAAGAAAACCCCTATGCAATTTTTCCTAGAAAACATCAGCAACGTTGGTCTGTCAACTTATGGGCAGGCATTATTGATGATTATTTGATTGGGCCATACCTTTTACTGGAACGGTTAACAGGACCTATTTACCGGCATTTCTTGGAGGAAGTTCTTCCAAAACTTCTTGAAAATGTTCCAATAAACGTTCGATAGCAAATGTGGTTTCAGAATGATCGAGCGCCGGCTCAATTTGCTGTACAAGTACGTGAGGATTTGGCTCAGCGGTTTCTTGGCCTCCTAGATCACCCGATTTAAAGTCGCTAGATTTTTTCCTGTGGGGACATGTAAAGTCTTTGGTCTACGAAACTCCAGTAGAAACAGTGCAAGACTTAATTGGAAGAATTACAGCAGCATTTGAAGTCATTCAAAACGAGCATCAAATTTTTAGTCAAGTCCGCCGAAATCATATGCGACGTTTAAATCGGTGTATTCAGGTTGGAGGAAGACATTTTGAACAATTGTTGTGATAATATCATGTACAAAAGGCAAAAATTAAATGCATTAAATCCTATTCAGGCAATTGATCGTCTTTCTAAATTTTAACGCGTCTTAGGGACGTAGTGCCGTAGTGACACTTTTCCGGACATGGGTCCCTATATTCAAATGTTTTCTACTATTGCACTGAATAACCCCTAGAAATTTGATTTCATAGTTCTGAAACACCCTGTATATGTCGATTTTAGTATTACAGAAATAATTTACATAAAACAATACGGTGTACAAATACGTACAATTTATTTATCCCTAGTAGTAAAACATCAGTAGACTATATTATAAATTGTTTTCATTCACAAATATTAATAAATCTAATAGAGGCGCCACTTTTTAGACGAAAAGTCTTGTAATATAAGGGTTTCGTAGTACTTTTAAAGTTTATTTTTGACTATTTTTAAAAGAAAAAAATATGTACGTGTAGGTAAAGGTTAAATCTGTGCTCCTCCGGAACAAATTTTTCAAAATTCAATTTAATTGTTTCTAAAAAAAAATTTAGAAAATTGGTAAAAAAAGTCGAATTTTGTATTGTTTTTTAGAAAAAACAGTTACAAATTTTGAAAATGTGTCTCCAGAGGAATATAGATTTAACCTCTATCTATACACACATATTTATTTCTTCCAGGATAAGTCAAAAATAAACTTTAAAAGTGGGGTACTACGAAACCCTTACATGCTCTGTTCTAAAGCCAAGTAAATACTCCTCTTAAGTGGAGTAAAAGATTTAGTTATTCTTTTATATCCAAAATAAGACCTGAAGTGCTTAATTTATGCCTCCAGTTCTTAATTTTAAATGTACTTGGGTAGATATATGACGTGTATTGTACCTACCAAACTTGATAATAACTTTTTGGTGGCTATAAGTTTTTCAAATTGATTAAAAGAACATAAACAAAACTCAATCTATTAACGAAACGTAAAATAATAAAGGAATATTTTCTAACTATACATAGAAATGAAAAACAAACAAGTACAAAACAAAGCCTCCTTTATTGTTGTCACAAGGTGTTTCTATTTCTCCAATATTTGTTCTCCATATACGTTTTTTGTGTACAATGGCGTTTGGCTTAGAGGAACAATAAAGAGATATATCTTCCGGATTGAAAGACACAAAAGCGGAAAACATTCTCTTGATATTTGTAAAGACAGTTTGTTGACATAACAATCACGTAGATCTCTGACACATTATTGTAAACAAACCCTAAAGCCATGTTATTCCAAGTTGGTGTGTACCTAAACTGTATATAATTCTAGCAGAAATAATATTAGACTTTATTGTTCAGTTTTTAATATTGCAACTAGGTAAATAAAAGTAATATTTAGTGTGTAATAATATTATTATTAAAGAAAAATCAAATTATGGATTTAAAATATATACCAAACTTTTTTAATGGGCTATTAATTTTTTATGTTTGGATTTTTATATACCTATAGGAAATTAAAATAAAAACACTAAAATGTTGTATTTCCGGTAGGTAAATATTATGATTAAAATAATGTTTTATAGTTAAGTAAAATTACGATTTTATATAATATACAGTGAGGGAATTTACAGGGTGTTCCGATATTAAACGATCATATTTTAAAAGCGTAATCTACATCCTAAAATAGCAGTAAAAATTCATATAAACATAGGTCCGAAAACGTTTCGTTTTTGAGATATAGGGTGTTACAAGTGAAGTCGATTTTTGTAAATATTTTTTAAAATATCTTTAGTCACCAGCTTTCCAAAGTTAAAAAAAACATACACTTCCACAAGCCTACTAATTATTGTTTACACTTTCAAATAAGATAACATCAACTTATCATAAAATCGTCAAATTCTTTTCTCTTAAAAATGATGCGTCCTAGCGAGATACAACAAAAGTAGCTTTATTATAAAGAAAATGTTAGTTTTCCAAATTTTGTAGTCAAAAATGTTAAAAACAGTCAACAAAAAACAATTTACCTACCTATCAAGATGATCAAAAACTGACGTTTAGTCCATAAACTAGAACGTAAAAAGTTTAGCATTTCTACCGAATTTTACTTAGTTATCTTTAAAAGTTTAGAAAATATTTACAAAAATGTCGACAGTTTCAGTATGTGATGTAATGATATAATAATTTTGATGTCGTCAGGTCTTGTTTCTTTTAAATAGTTTTGTTTACTTTTTCTCTTCCTTTATTGCTGTGATGTATTTATACTTCAGTAGTATCTAAGGGAGTAGAAGGTTCTTCTAGTGTTTCAAAAGGGTATTCCACAAATCCTTGTCCTTGCATAATTTTGTCATCATTAGAATGCGAAAAGGTACTGATATCTTCATCAGAGTTCAATTTTCGTTTGTGAAATGAAATGTTTTTTTTTGTTGGCTGCACATTTTCTTTTGGTATTTTCGTTAAGTATATTTTACCATTATTATTATGCTTAATCTTTTTTGGTTCTTTTTTCCCAATCGATTTCCGTGTTGTTTGTTTTTTTCAGAAAAAGCCTTTTCTCGTGCAATTTTCTTTCGTTCTCTTTCTCTTTTTCTGTTTTCTTTTTCCTCGAGCTCATTTTGTTTTTTTCTGCTCCTTTTCATCGTGAAATGGTTTCCATGATGATGACGACGACAATATAAAAGAAGATCTTTCGGATTGTTTTTTTTCCTCTTCTTTGTGGTGTATAGGGATAGTACAAGTATTAATTTAGAATATTGCCATTGCGTTGTTTTCTCCGAAGTAATTTCCTCGTGATGTTTTTTAGGTATATCATTAAAAAAATTTTAGGATTATCTATTCTAATTTCATGCCAAACGTTAGCGTTGTCCTTTTCTATGAAAATGGGTGCAGTCAAGGTATCTATTTTAGATATATTGACAATATCAGAAGTGCCCAATACGTTTGAGTTAGAAATTTCCACATCCTTGTTTTTGTTTTCAACTACCATGCTATTTAAGACATCTATTTCACTACCATCCACCTCAATAATTCGTTTCTTCTTCTGTTTGAACATTGTCATTTAAATTTTCAGGAAAAAGCGTAGCCTCTTTGTGTTTCTTTAGTGTTTGAGTATTTAATCTCTTCCCAGAGTTGGTATAAAACTTTGTGTACATCTGTTTTAAGTTGAATAAATTATATTTTTTTGGGCCTATAATATATCTAAACTTACTAAACTTTAAAATGTTTTCGTCCTTAATTTGAGGGTCAATATTGGCTTCTGCTTTCTTTTTTCCTAAACATTTACTAATATCAATTGAGTTTAAATTCCAAGGATATATTCCGCATGCTCTAAAACCATTTCTTATAAAATCTGGGAGAACTGATTTTGTAATTACCATTTTTAATAATCCGGCAAATTATTTTTTTGTTAGTTCCTCCAATGGATGACTTCTTCACTCTACAAGTTCTTTTCTCCAACTATCTTTTAGTGGCTTCAATGTTCACACATCGGCTGTTTGCAGTATGCGAGTTAAATTAGGATAAAGTGCAACAAGAATAATCCCTAGATCTGTACAAAGGTTGCTTAATTTTTTATCAATGTGAGTTTTATGGCCGTCGACATAGAGGATTACAGGAAACTGGATACCTGACTTTTGCAGATGGGGATAGAAACTGTTGGCCACATATTCGTAAAATATTTCCGTTTTCATCCATATTGAATCACTTGTCGAGAACGAAAATCCTTCAGGCATCGAGTCACCGAAGTTTCTTATCAGAAATTATTATCAATGGGGGTGTATAAGTTCCAGCTGCACTAAAACTAAATAATACTGTCAATATCCTCTTTGCTTTACCCATCTCGATCTCATACACATTTTTGTTACCCTTAAGTGCAATCAGTCTTTTATCTTGCGGTCAAAGTTGAAAATTTGTCTCATCTGCATTAAAAAGTCTTTCTGGGTGGGTGTTCAAGAACTTCGTCATATCCTTTTTCATTCAAATATAAATGTATGTTGTGAAACCACTTTCTTATATCTTATTCACTAACGACGGAGGAAGCAGAAGATCCCTCCAACTTTCGTGTTGTCAAATCAGGATGCCTTTTCATAATTGCATTGTACCATCCATCCCCTGGTAAATTATTTTAAAATGTTTTAAGGTGAAGGGGGGAGAAAAAGTCCTTTATATCTCACAAGGAAAGTCCAATGTTTAATTATTCAACAAAACATTGAGTGCGACCGGTTTCGAAGTAACATCACTTCATCTTCAGGCTCGCCTAGTGAAAAGGAGAATATGTGGTGTAAGGTGTGTTGACTTTGAGCCCACAATATATAAAATAGTAAAAAATAGAAAAACTCACCATACTCTCCATCCACTAGGGAATACTACAGACAAGTTTCATCAAAACGTGGGGGATGAAATAAATTGTAAAACAAAACAATGTTACAAGTTATAAAAGTTAAAAATATTTGAAAAACAAATATTAGTCGATATAAACAGTTAAAAATTTTAAAATATTCAAGACGATACAAAAACAAATTACATACATTAAACAGATTAAAAGATAAGGCCTATTTTAAGCAAACATTGCTGTTTTTTATAAAAATCTAACATTTTTGAAAGGAGACCTGTCAAGTTAAGGCCTCTACAGGTGGTGGTAAGTACTAAAGAAAAATTCTTGGATAAACTTATGACAGGGTATAGGTAATAAGATGTAAACTATAAGTGAAGAAATATTTATTATTTATTATATAAGATTTGGGCCATGAACCAATCACCAAGTGTATGTGATGTTGTAGGATTTTATTCTGTGGGCTCAAAGTCAACACACCTTACACCACATATTCTCCTTTCCACTAGGCGAGCCTGAAGATGAAGTGATGTTACTTCGAAACCGGTCGCACTCAATGTTTTGTTGAATAATTAAACATTGGACTTTCCTTGTGAGATATAAAGGACTTTTTCTCCCCCCTTCACCTTAAAATTACTTCAACTCACACATGGCTACCCCCCTTGTCAATATTTTAAAATGGTTTTCACTGGGTGAGTCGTCCAAAAACTGCTTATCAGATGGTTGAATATCTTCATTACTTCAAGGAAACTCCTTTCTTTGGCAATCATTTATTCAGTTAACTAATAGGTCCTTTTCCTGGCTACTTAGTATGGGTATCTTATATTTTTTGCATGCCGTTCGTTTGGGCATGCCATTATTGACTTCTTCAATGGCTTTATTTAAAAACTCCTCTGAATTACTATATGTAAAATCATATAGACAGTAATTGGCACCGTATAATTTTGGGTTAGAAATATATTTTGAGCTGTTAATAGCAACAAATTTACATAAATGTACATTATTTTAACATTTAAAACGATAACATCAAATACCATTCATGTTCTAGTGCGTTAAGTATAAGTAAAGGTGGTGTAGTAGTTACCTGTTTCAAATTAAATTGCTTAAAAATGGCACCTCCTAAAACATTGAAAAAAGCACTAATAAGCATATTTTAGCGGGAATTCGTACTATTCTAAAGAACAGTTCACACTATACAAAAACACAACCGTTACTTGAGACATGTTTACGAGGTAAAATTAAAATTTTTTTAAAAGATAAAGGCCAATCACTCTCGGGTGGCCAACAACTGTATGGTTTACCCGACTACCAGTATATTCTTTTATAGGTATATATTTATAACCCTGTCAGTCTGATGATGGCCGCCCATGGTGTAAAACCGTCAATTTCTAATTATATTTTCTCGATTGGAATAGTTTAGAGTTTTATGTCCTCTCGTATTCGAAGATATACGCTATAAATTTAGTTTAATTAAAAAATGTAGCGAGGGAATTCAGCTCTTCAAAAGGATTGCAAACGGAGACTAAGATAAATGAAGCGTTTTTCGTCAGTTGAAAATGAAAAAAAAGAATTATTTAATTTCAATGGCTAGAGCCAAAGAAAAATTAGAAAAACCGGTTTGCTAATGGATAGATTGAATTTAATTTAATTTATTAGGACTTCATACGTTGAAAGATTCAAAGATTCTTTTGTGATTATGGTAATAACTTTAGAAATACTAAAATTTCAAAAGTTGGTTTTAACAGTTTTTTTGCAGACGCAGCTTTAGAGTTGCTGCCAAGTCTATAAAATTGGCCTTATGTATCAAATAATATTCTAAAAAAAAAACAATTTTACACGAGTATCCAAAATATAAATTCAAATATAATATAATTTTTATACAAGAATCAGCCTTAGTTTTCTTTAACAATCAATCACTTTTTAATTAAAATTACCCTCAAAATCATAGGCGTGCGCAGGCATTTCATAAGGGGGCCATTGATTCAACTAAATGTATATTAGAGATGGAAAGCCTAACGATTCTTTCTCTACAGCGCAAAACCTGCTGAAAAAAAAGCCATGCTTCCTTTTTAACCAAAAGTCGTTATGATCGTTAAAAAATAAGTCAATGAGAGTCTTTTTAAATAATAATATCAAATTTATACCAATCATTAAGGGTAAACCAAGGATGGTTATTGACAGTTAATTAATATTAAACCAAAAAGCAAATAATCTAAGAAAAATGCGCAATATACAACATAAAGGAGTAAATAAAAAAAAAAAAAAGATAATAATCACTGAATATATTTTACAAACGCATTTGACGTGTTAACGTTGTTAGAACTTTATACTTGTCTATTATATTATTGTAATTATAATTGGCAATTTTGTCCAGTTTAATAAATAAAAAAAAAGTGAATCTAGACTCTCTTGTGACATAGTACTCCTTAGTTTTTATTTAACGTGAACCATTTTAAAAAACGGTCATTCGCAAGAGCAACTATTGACTGGTATAACAGTCAACATTTTTAAAAGTACGAAAATACTATATATAGATCTGATTTTTCGGTTTTTCGTTTATATCTCGAAAACTATGCATCCTATTGACATGACTACTCTATATAAAATTAAATTTGTTAAAAGTTTTATTCAGTTAAGTTTTTCGATATTTTGTATTGTTTTCGATATATCAACTCTTCAACGTCTGTAATTTTGGAATAAAAAACATTTTTCCCCTCACATATTTTGCTCTTTTTGACTGGGTAACTCTTCAACGATATACCCAAGAAATATATGCCGAACATAGGGTTGTAAAGAATTAAATTCCCTTCAATGATTTCTATTATAAAAAAATATATACAGAGTGTCCCAAAAATCTGGAAACGGCCAATTATCTCGTAAATTGCTAGTCCTGTTTGTACAAAATTTGGGGTACACCTATTTTGAGGTACGGAGATTCCAGATTTGATATCTGTAATGTTGCCAGATTTGCTATTTCTCTTATATTATTAGTCACTTTGGTTTTTCAAATTCATCACCCTGTATATTCAATCATTATTAAAATCTCCTATTCAATACCTTACATCACTTTAATATTCATCATATAAGGAAGAGAGAAATTGATGATACTATAAATGAACTTGATATTAACAAAGAAGCAGGTTCAGATGTAATTCCTTCCATTTTTATAAAATCTTGCAAAGAGGGTATCATTAAACCTCTTTTTTTAATTTATAACTTATCACTATCAACCTTAAAATGTAAAGCAGCAAATGTGATTCCTATTTATAAAAGTGGACAAAGATGCCATATATCTAATTACTGCACTATTTCACTCTTGTAGGTGATGGGGAAAATATTAGAGACGGTTATAACAAAAGATCTGTTCTTTAAATGCAAACAATTAATACCGCTACAACAGCATGGTTTTTACGGGGGTCCATCGATAATTACAAACCTAATATCATTTGTCCAGAATAAGCAGGAAGCTATGGATAAACGTAAGCAGGTGGATGCTGTGTACACAGACCTCTCCAAAGCTTTTGATAAGGCGCATCAAGAAACCTTGTTAGTAAAATTGGAGAAATTTGGGGTATACGGCAACCTTCTACGATGGATTAAATCCTATTTAACAAACTCACATTTTATATCCATAACCTCAGGGGTACCTCAAGGGTCACATCTAGGTCCTTTACTTTTTAGCAAATTTACATATGATATAACGACGTGCTTTAAAAATTTTCAATGTTTGTTTTATGCCGACGATCTAAAACTATTTAAAATTATTGAAAGTAGAAGAGATTGTGAGTTGTTGCAGGAGGACATAGCTCGCTTTTATGAATATTGTGGGACAAATCGTCTGGTTTTAAATGTTGTTAAATGTAATAAAATAACCTTTTAGCGATTGTCGTCCTATATCCAGTGGAATTACTTCAATTAAAATAATATCAGAGAAGTTTCTAGTATCAAAGATCTTGGAATTTCCCTCGATTCTAAGTTAAACTTTGACATTCATGTAGAAAATATTGTCCAAAATTCTTTAAGAACCTTATTGTTTATTCTCAGAAATACAAAAAATGTTTCTAATGCTTAGTCTATTTTATTATTATATAACTCAATAGTTAGAAGCACTCTTGAATATGGGTAACCTTTATGGTCACCTTGTTATTATAAATACATCAGTCGGATAGAAGGAGTTCAAAAAAACTAATAAAACATTTAAATTACCGGTTTAATAGAAATATTATTCTTGAATCATATGATTTTAGCTTACGACATCACAAAATAAATAAACTTGTTTCAAGGAGAGTTGTTGCTAATCTTATATTTCTTTACAAACTCATAAACACTAGAAAACTTAAACTTTTACGCGAAAAATCACACATCTCACTCAGTTAATCTGTTTTATTATAACTCAGCGTTAACACACTATTGTAACAACTCTCCGGTAACAAGACTGCAATACTACTACAATCAATATTTTGGCCACCTTGATCTGGCTTATGTTTCTCTATACACACTAAGGCACGCTGCTTTTTCGGTTCTCTCGTGACGTACCTCCCATATAGCATTGTAAAAAACACTCGAAATGGCCGCACCAAGCATCGTGCCTTGGAGTAGAAAAAAAAAAAAATAAAAATAAATAAGCAAAAAATAAAATGATAAAACTAAAGATGTATATTGTCAAAATGCTAAAACTATACGCAATTGCAACAATAAGCAACTTAAAATTTAAGATTTAAAATTTAATAGCAAATAGAATTAGAAAAGTCTTGACCGCATTTATTTTTTAAAAGATATGTGTACAAGATATTTTATAATATAATCTATAAGGTAATAATAAAGTTGTTTCACACTTCATATGGACAGTATCTTTGATTAAATATGTATGTTTTACATTGGTTAAACTGTCACCTACAACAAATAAGTATGGCTTTACCTCACAATGAACTTTTCTTCTTAAAGCTTTTTTTTTGTAGCTTTATCATTCGCTCTATGTCTCCTAGACCCTAAAATTTACTACACTTTATTAAAGCCAATTCTATCAAAATTCACTATCACCGTTTAAGAAAATAGAAGTTTGTCGTTAGGAATTATTTATAAATAAAAAAAAAAAACAGTTTTGCGGTAATATTTTTTCAAAACAATAGGCTTTTTAGTGTATCATTTAGTACAAAAAATTATTCAAAGTTATATATTGAGAATATAATAGACTCTTTTATATATTATCTTTGATTATTAATCAGTTTTACTTTATAAATAGGAGTAGAACCTTATTATTGTTGTTATTTAAATTTATGAGTTATTTGAGTTAGTTATTCGAAGTAGCTTTAGTTCAGATATCCATTTAAGTGTATTTTTAAAAATAAAAGTTCCATTTTGGAATTTATAACTTCAATATCTTTTTTATAATAAAAAATATGATTTGTCCAACACATGACTTTTCTGTAAAACCATCAAAAATATTGAGTACGGTCCATCTAATCAAAAAATAGGAAAATTAAAATTTTGCATTTTTCTAAAAGAATTCTTCAATATGGTCCACATTAGAGAAATAATGTATAAGACAAAATTATAGTTTGAAAGAATTTTCTTTTTTTTTATAATCATAAATAAAAAATATATACCTTCAATTAAAAAAATTACCCCCTCCATAAAATAATTATAATTTCTTTATTTTCCTTGTTGGGTACAATTAAAAATAATAAAGACAATATTTGCCTTACAATGTATTATTAAGCTCTCAACAGACTCTATTGTTAAAAATTTCCAGTGGTTTTTCCCTATTCTAAATCTAAATCTGAGAATCTGAAAATGTCATTAACAATAAAAAAGAATAGTATTTTTAGTAAAATAAGTAATTTTATACCTAACTATAGTACCTGAATGGAACATAAAAGTCTCTCCTGTTAAGATAAAAGGCTGTATCTACAAAATGAATATTTTTAGTAAATGTGAGTAGGTAGATAATTATAGACTTCGTAAATAAGTTTTGCAGATTTGACTAAACTTTTCTCATATTTACAGTAAATGTTTTCTAATGAAAATAGACCTTTATTATTTTGTGTTATAATAAAATTAAATGTTTATTAAATTTGTAAGAATCTCGAAATCGGAATACGACCTCTTCTCTTAGCAAGGCAGAAGTCGTCTTGCCAAAAAGCCGTTACTCTAAATCATATTTTTTTTACTTCTATTCCAGTTTTTTTCGTTTTCTTATGATTATAAATTTACTTATATAATATAATACCTAACAAAAAATAAACTAAATAACTTACATCCATTTAACAAATTTTCCATTTCAATTTAATGTATTCATACACTAATTAATTGAATCACAAAGAATTTCTAACAAAAAGTAGAACGCAACCCTTTCGATACGACGTAAACTCAACTTGTTAGAACATGGACAATAGGATAAACACGTGTGCTAATGCCAATTTGCCAGATTCTCTATAAATGCATCTCTGACTTCCGAATAACAAGTATCACATCACAATATTTACCAGACATTTATTTACCTTATCAGTGCAGTGGTTGCATATTAAAATAAGTTTCAGCTGGTAACACCGTGCAGTAAATTTGTACTGGTTAATCTTTTGTGAAGTACGTAGGTTTTTGATTCGAATTGTTTAATTTTTTTTCTGAAATTTAATTGCTTTGAATCGAATCATTTTACAACACTGAATCAAGTACGCGATAGTTAGTTTCAAAAGCATATCATACAATAAACGTAAGAGCTTTTTTGGATTAACTAACAATTCTAGACTCTCAGATTAATTATTATGAATCTTAAAATACAAGATTGTGCCTACACTTCACTGAACATTTATTTTCTTATTGTTTTGTGTGGGCTTTGTTACTGTTTCCCAGCGCCACTTTAGGAACAGCACTGTTAATTAGAACTCAACAGTGAGTGGTCGAGTGGGGAATCCTACCATTTTAAACAAGTGTATTCTTCCAAATGAAAAACTTTTCTTTGAATATGGATGATAATTTTTTTCTGTGTACTTATTTCAATCATCAGATTGTGTTTTATATTAAGCAGAAAGAGCTGTCGCATCGGCTGCAGCATTAAAAAAACGAGACGGCTGCTAATTTAGGTGGGGATAATTTATGCGAGTTTATTTATCTAAGAAGCGAGCATTTGTTATATGAATAATTTAGTGTACGATGATTGCTTTACATTGCTGTCACATTAAAATTAATTGTGAACTTTCCTGGAAATGAATCTGTCACTTAAAGCCGTCAATAAAATATCTTAAGTTGCCAAACTAAAAAGTTATGAACAAGAATGTTCAATATCCACATACCATACACGTGTAAAAGGGAATAAATACAAATTTTAAGTGATTGTATAATAAATAAAAAAACTAATATTTATGCTTTCAATTCTTTATTTTTTTTTAATAGATTATATGGAAAGGTAGAGTAAATTTTTTAATAAAACTTTAATGCAAAATATTTGATGGAAGAGATCTGACAACATAGAAAGAGCGTACTGTCAGACAGATGTTGCGGACAAATTCAATGTAGACAAGGAGTATATATTATTCGATATATTTCGTTGCTGCCGATCTAACTAAATTTCAATGGCGACAAAAAGCGGATCGCACTGCGTGCAGCCATATTGCCTCACTAAGTGCTCACTGAACAGAATCGGTCAAGCTCTAATGGTTTTAAAAATTAAATTTTATCCTTTAAAGACAGTAATAAAATAATTATCTAAATTATTACTGCAAGGCATGAACATAAGTATTTTAAAAAACATTTTTGTGTTGTAAAGTCAAATTTCCAACTAAAAACAAAACATTATATAACCGGTTCTGATAATGATCTGTTTACAACGGAGAGTACACAATTGAGATAAAACATAAACATTGCATGTAATAGATGAAAGATAAAAGTTCGCTTACTAAAACTCTGTTTTAATATATAGGATGTATCAAAAAGGTAGATCATAAATGCAAACACCGTAGAGCACATAAAAATTTTAGGGGGGTTTTGAACCCCTAAAAAGCCCCAAACTTTTCTATGCGTTACAATTAAATTAGTATTGTGACACCATTGGTTAAGTACATCAGCTTTTTAATGTTTTTGCTTCTTAACACTTTTTTATCGAGATGTTGCCTCTTTTTTATTATCCTTCAAAAAATTTGAATTCGCAGGTATAAAAAATATATACAAAGTATTTAGTGTAATAAATGATCAAAATGGCCTTCATTTTGCTGAATACACATTGGCCACCGTTTTAAAAAGAAAAACCGAATTTTTTTGACGTAATCGATTTGAACTTTTAATTTTTCTCAGTTATTGTTCGTCGATTATTTCACGTCATCTTTCATAAAACCCTAGAAGCAAAAATAAATAGGGTTAATATCTGGACTTCTGGCTGACCAAGAAATAGGTACATCAGAGCTCCTTCCAATCCAACGTCCAGAGTATAGACCAAAAAGATATTCCATTTATGACCTACCTGTTTGTTGTAGCCTAGATTATATCGTTGCAAAATTCAATATGAAGATGTCGCATATTCCATTAATATAATTTGCTGTTTCGTTTATTTTAGTAATGTGAACATGAATTTTATATTATGTAAGTTGGTACATAAAATAAATAAATAAAAATTATTGATACATGGTTAATACGTATATTATAAATATTTTTTTATGATACATTTTTTGAGATTACGTACTTTAATTTTTTTTCGTTATAGACATTTTAAGGATTAGAGTGAGCCATGACCCACCTGGAACTCCTTACCCCCATTGTGGGCCCGCCTAAGCTCAGAATAACTATGTATCCAAATTATTAAACTATGTCTATCCATCTTAAATATATTATGCATGTATCTGGATTTATAATAGTCGTTGATTAAAATACAAACAAATAGACAACACCTCTGAATTAAAAAATAAATTTGTTAGAATTTCTAGTTGAGTTTGAACCCTATACATTAATTATTCTTTAATGTGCATTTCTGTACAATAGGTTAAAATTCTAAAAATATATTATCCTGAAATAAAGTTTTGTTTATTTATTTATATCCATTTGTCTACTTCAGTTTAAAATAAAATTATATAAATCGACAAAAGCAAGCATCACTAAAAAACCAATGCTCGAATTTCTCTCTCTCCTATATCCGTTATATTTATATTTACAACTATCCAAACGGCATTCGAACAAAATTTATTCAACCTACGGTTTTTGTTTCAGACCCAGACTCGGAGCTTATTGATTCTCGCATCAGCCCTGTCAATCATACTGGCTGTCAGACTGCAAGCACGTACACCGAAATTTTCCAGCGCCGATAATCCAACAGCGAGGGAAACGGATTTTTTAACAAGATTTTTAACATTCTCCTACCTACCAGTCTTTAATTTTTGGTTACTGATCTTTCCTAGCAACCTCAGCTTCGATTGGGGCATGGACGCTATACCAAGAATAACTACAATCAAAGACTATAGAATTATTATTACAATTATATTTTATTACAGTTTATTGTGTATATTGAGGAAGAGTTTAAAGAAAATAGTTAGAAAAGGAAAGAAACAATTTAAAAAACGTGACAATAATAATTGTAGAACGTGTAACTTAAACTGCTCTGAGCTACACTCGAGTTCTTGTAGAACTTCGAATAATAATAATACAACAAATTTTTCTTCGTCATCGTGCGTCTGTTTAAACATTTGCAGACCTGTAATTCTTTTCAGACATGAGAAGAAGCATAATTATACAAGTGCCGCCATTTTGCTTTCGTTCGCGTTTTTGGCTCTTCCATTTCTGCCGGCTACTAATATTTTGTTCTACGTTGGATTTGTTGTGGCTGAAAGAGTGCTGTATCTTCCGAGCGTCGGATTGTGTTTGTTGTTGGGATTGGCCAGCGGGACTTTGTGGGACTGTTATAAAAGACAACGGCCGGTGTTTTTGTGCGGGTTTGTGTTGGTATTAGTGGCGTTTAGTGCGAAGACTGTATTTAGGAATAAAGACTGGAAGAACGAGGAGGCCTTGTATAGATCTGCTGTGCCGATAAATACTCCAAAAGGTAATGTACTGTTTTTTTAATTTTAAATTATATAATACAGCGCTAAAGGCCTTAAAAAATAATGGTTTTAAATATTTCTACTATTTTTCTCCACAGAAGTAGAGTTTCCCACTTTCGTTAAGTCCTTTTTACAAGCCTTTATCCATCTTTGTTCTGGCATTCTCTTATATTTTAAGCAGAGTAGTTCTTATGGCATCCGATATAGTTCTATAGTTCCTGATACTTTTTATTAATAGTTTTCTCGAATTTAGTACCGAAAACTGCAATTTAAAAAATGAGATTGACAAGGGGGGTTTCTAAAGAGCTGACTCCTTCTACTGCATTAATAACCTACTTTTCCTTATTCGAATCTCACCTTCGCTATGGTTTACCTTTCTGGGGTTCTTGTAGCTTATACCTTTTCGAATCTATTTTTAAACTGCAAAAAAGAGCAATCCGCTATGTATTTGGTTTAAGTAGTAGGACACATTGCGAAAATTACTTCAAAAATTTCAAAATTCTAACCCTTCCTGCTCTATTTATTTTCGAATCCGTCTGCTTAGTTCGCAAGCACATTCAAAATTTATCCGAAAGACCGACTCGTAGATATCCTACAAGAAATTTAAAGACTGATGTTTATTTAACAATGCCCACTTCTGACCTATTAAAACATTCCATTACCTACAATGCCAAAAAATTGTATAATAACCTTCCGATGCAATTAAAATCTATAAATACATACGATACGTTCCGAAGACTGGCTAAAGCTTTTCTTCTAGAAAGACCATATTACACAGTAACAGAATTTTATAACGTACCTTAGACATTTGAGTTCCACATACAATGGCATTAATTAAATAATTAAATATTAAAGTTTAAATTTAAATTTAAATTTAAAAATTAAATTAGAATAATTATAATGACGGATATTGCATATCCATTGCAATTGTTATTCCTATTTTGTCTGTTTGTTTCTGTTTGTTTTTTCTGCTGTTTAGTTATTTTTATAATATGTTTAGTATTTAAGTTACACGCTTTGTCTATAAAATTTTTGTAAATTTTTTTACGACAATAAAGCATATCTCTCTCTCTCTCTCTCATGTGTGAGTTGAGGTAATTTTAAGGTGAAGGGAGAGAAAAAGTCCTTTATATCGCACAAGGAAAGTCAATGTTTAATTATTTAACAAAACATTGAGTGCGACCGGTTTCGAAGTGTCATCACTTCATCTTCAGGCTCGCCTAGTGGAAAGGAGAATATGTGGTGTAAGGTGTGTTAACACTTAGAGCAAACGATATATAAATTAGTAAAAAAGATAAAAACTCACCATACTCTCCATCCACTAGGGAATACTACAAAACAAGTTTCATCAAATGTGGGGTGAAATAAATTGTAAAATGAACAAAGTTTACAAGTAATAAAAAGTTAAAAATATTTGAAAAACAAATATTAGTCAATTGAGATAGTAAAATTTAAAATATTCAAGACTATACAAAACAAATCACATACATTAAACAGATTAAAAGATAAGGCTTATTTTAAACAACCTTGTTTTTTCAAAAAACTAACATTTTTGAAAGGAGACCTGTCAAGTTGAGGCCTCTACAGGTGGTGGCAAGTATTAACAAAAAATTAGTTCATGTACCATATTAGGATTGTTAATATAAACTAAGTTTTGTTGAATTTTATTTTGTTTATGTGTTAGCATTTTATCAATAATATCTAGTTCAAAGTTGTGATCTATAGCAATAGTTTTAATTATATTTAGTTCCTTATTAAAGTTTTCCGTAGACAGAGGAACGTTTAATAGCCTCTCTAAGTAGCAATTAAAGGCAGCCAATTTATGTGTTGCTGGATGGTTAGAGGTATTGTCTATAACTGTGCCTGTATGTGTTGGCTTTCTATAGATGTCAAAGTTGAACTTGTTATTATTGTGTGAGATTTTAAGATCTAAGAAGTTAATAGATTTGTTTATTTCAATTTCTACATGAACTAACCACCAGTAAGAAATACATTTCTCTTACCTTTATTGGAAAAGCATCCTATAAAGTGGCAAGCTTACTTAAAGACCACTTTAAAGTATCTTTCAAAACCCCCTCCTCATTACATAAGTTATTTGTTCATAATAAAGATAAATTAGATCCCTTTGACTTATCTGGAATTTATAAATTAACTTGTAAATCTTGCCATTCTTTCTATGTGGGACGCACTTTTCGAAATTTCAAGATCCGTTTAAAAGAACATTTGCGTTGTCTTAACCAAAATACAACAGGTTTTTCACATTTTGCCAACCACCTACTGGACTCAAATCACGACTTCGATTCAACTGAAGGTTTCGAAATCCTACATAGTTCCTACCATAGATTTACTCTTAATAGCTTCGAAAGCCTCGAGATATTGAGAAATTTAAAATTAAATCCTGTTGGTTGCTTAAATGCCCAGATAATGTCAGAAACTCCTCCTGTTTTCTCAACACTAATCTAAATGTATCTTTCTAACTTCCTTTTTAACCTCCCCCTTTATTTCTATTCACATATTTTCTTGCAAGGGGTACATTTCAGTAAGTAATTTTTTTCCCATAAGAAACCAACGAGCACGTTTAAAGATTAGGTTAGATTGTGTGATTTCACATCCGTCATTTTTTTCTTTTCTTCTTTTATTCTTCAGTTGCTTCACAACAGTTAACCCAGTCATTTCTTCTTCTTTCTTCTTCCTACAACATCACATACACTTGGTGATTGGTTCATGGCCCAAATCTTATATAATAAATAATAAATATTTCTTCACTCATAGTTTACATCTTATTACCTATACCCTGTCATGGGTTTACCCAAGAATTTTTTTGTTAATACTTGCCATCACCTGTAGAGGCCTTAACTTGACAGGTCTCCTTTCAAAAATGTTAGTTTTTTGAAAAAACAAGGTTGTTTAAAATAAGCCTTATCTTTTAATCTGTTTAATGTATGTGATTTGTTTTGTATAGTCTTGAATATTTTAAATTTTACTATTTCAATTGACTAATATTTGTTTTTCAAATATTTTTAACTTTTTATTACTTGTAAACTTTGTTCATTTTACAATTTATTTCACCCCACATTTGATGAAACTTGTTTTGTAGTATTCCCTAGTGGATGGTGAGTATGGTGAGTTTTTATCTTTTTTACTAATTTATATATCGTTTGCTCTAAGTGTTAACACACCTTACACCACATATTCTCCTTTCCACTAGGCGAGCCTGAAGATGAAGTGATGACACTTCGAAACCGGTCGCACTCAATGTTTTGTTAAATAATTAAACATTGACTTTCCTTGTGAGATATAAAGGACTTTTTCTCCCCCTTCACCTTAAAAAATGAGATGTTAACGGCAGGAAGTTAGCACCCAATATAAGAAATAAAATAAAAAACAGCAGACCGTAAATCGAGAGTTTATGAATAGTTCTAGATGTCTTGTTAGTTTTTATAGCTAAATTAGTTCATTTAAAATTAATAATAAACAGAAATTATAGACCATAGTGAAATGCTGGCATATTTTAACAAGTTCTAGAATATATAACGCTTCTTAAGAATAATCAGACTATCTCGACATTAAATCCCAAAGAGTATTTGCCTCTAGCACCTTTAGCAAATTTTTAATTATTATTAATTAACAGAAATTATAGACTACAGTGAGATGCTATCATATAATGGCGAGGTCTAGAATGTATAATGCTTCTAAATGATAACTTGGCTCTCTCCATATTAAGATCCGAAACATTTTAGCCTCTGGCCCTTTTTTAATAATTGTAACTATTAATAATAAACAAAAATTATATAAAATAAGATGTTATCATATTTTATAGAGTTCTAGAATATATAATGCTTTAAAATAATAAATAATCTCTGGATACAATTCCGAAGAGTTTTAGACTTTGCACTTTTTAATTTTTTTTTTAAGTAAATATAATAAACAGAAGTTATAAACTATAGTGAGACACTGTCATATATCATTTATTATATATTCTAGAACTCGTCATAAATCGACAGTAGCTTACTATAGTCTATAATTTTTGTTTATTAGTAATACTTATTGACAAAGTACTAGAAGCTAGAATATAGACTTTTCGGGTCTCATTGCAGAGAGTCAAGTTCTCATTTATAAGGGTTATATATTCTAGAACTCGTTATAATGTACCAGTATCTCACTGTGGTTTATAAAATCTGTTTGTTAATAATACTTAAAAGTATTAAAAAAACTGCTCAAGGTTAGAACTATTCTGTTCTCAATGAAGAGAGAAACAAGTTATCATATAAAAGCATTGGGTATTCTAGATCTCGTCATATTATGATAGCATCTCACTAAAGTCTATAATTTTTCTTTATTTATAATACTTAAAATGTTGTGGTGTGTTTATTTCTATAAAAAATTGGTGCTATAAAGAAACTAATAAAAATACCAATAGTGATAGAATAAGTAAATTCGCTAATAATATTAGCAATTTGAATTGGTCTGATTTTGCAAAAACAAATTATAGTGCAGATTATTTGACTAATCTAATTCTACTAAATAATCTGATATTTGGTTTCCACTTAAAGTTGTTCATTCTGAAAATCAATGACCGAAGTGGTTCAATGAGAAGCTGGGAGATATCAAAAAAAGATTAAAAAATAGTAGAACATTTTTTATTATTAGTAAAGAACCACAAGACTGGCAAACTTTTTGTAATTTACGCAGTGAATATAAACGTGCAATAAAAGAGAAAAAACGCAAAGCATATGCAAATATTATTCAATATTCTGAAAATAAAAGTAAAGCCGTTTGAAGTTTAGTCAAGGAAGAAACTACTATAAAATAACAAAAAAAGGACTAGAGATTCGAACAGTCCAACTAACACAACAAAAGGAAGCTACAAGATCTTCAAATAGATGAATGCTTCTTTTGTAAAGAATACTGGTTCATGGCATAGCAACCATTATAAATATTCTTATAGAACTGTCAAGGTCATGTAAACATTAGTGAATTTATTTCTATATTGTTTTATGTTGATATACTCTGTAATCTAAGACGTGGCTTGTCTCTGGAATAAAAACGTGTACCCATTTTTTTAAACACATTTAATGTAATTACTGTTAATGCCATCAAAGAAAAATCTGCTGGTAGAGCTAGTGGTGGTTTGTGCATTTTTTATAGTAAAGAGTTTACATGTTAAGTATTAAATAATTACTCTTGGTGGCTAATCTGTCTAATTAAATCTCAATTTAATAGCCTTATTGTATGTAGCGTTTATTAAATCATCCTTAAATATGTTCTCATTATTGGAAATCTTTCAAATTACTTTAAATGATATAATGCGCTCTTTTCCTGACTCTATGATCATAATTGGCGAAGATTTTAACTGTAACATTGATAATTTAGGACATTTATCTTTGGGACTTATAGAAAATACTAATTTATTTAAAGAAAGACTCACATATGATAATGTTATGAATTCAAGAAGAAAATCTGTGGTTAAATTTATGTATTCTAACTCATTTTCGTTATTAGACGGTCGAACACCATCTGATAAGCCTGCTAATTTTACGCATATCAGTAAATTGGGCTGTAGTGTGATAGATCTGGTTTGGATAAATAATTTGGTACTTGCAATATGCGACTAATTTTTTTTGTATATAATAATGAACTAACTTTTACTATTTGCCTAAAATTACATTTTTAAAATTACAGATCATTAACTAATATAACAACTAATACAAATATTATACAAAGAAAATTATGTTGGAATAACAATCTTGCTTTATCCTTTAAACTTATTATGCATGATTCAAATATGGTACATTTTATTAAAAACATAGATGAATCTTATAACAATTTTTATGTAGCTATACATGAGTCTGCAGATAACTTAAACTTAGTAAAGACCAGTCCTTCTAAAACTGTCAGAAAAATGGGAATATGCAAACCTTGGTTTGATGATGCTTGTTATGCCGCAAAAAAACAATTAAATTTAGCTCTTTCACATTGTCGAAACAACAACTTTTCCCAAGATACTCTAAATAAATATACAAATATGAAAAAAGAATATAAACAAATAATTAAATTTAAACGTCGTAAATTTGAGGCAGATATAATCTCTACATTATCAAGTTGTAGAAATCCCAAAGAGTTTTGCTCGACAATAAAACAATTTTGTTCATTTCGAAATATTCATCCTAATCTCACCATAGAAATATGGGAACGTTTTTATAATAATATTTATCCTCCTAGAATTTTAGATACCACCAAGTTTTTTGATGCTTTGCATCCCTACCTTGACGCTAAAATATCCACAGAGGAATGTTATACAGTAATAAATGCTTGTAAAATTGCAAAAATAATAAATCTCCTGGTACTGACGGTATTTCATATGATTTTAAAAATCTCCCCAATAATTGGATTCTATATATTACACTCCTATTTTACAGCATTTTTGATTCTGGCATCATGCCCCGAAAGTGGACCGAAATGTCACTTAGTATGCTTCATAAAAAAGGTTCTTTCGATGATCCTTTAAATTATCGGGGATTAGCGTTAATAAACTGTGCTGCTAAAATTTTCACACATATTATTCTGAACAGGTTGGTAACCTGGTCTGAAACTAACAATATTCTGCCGGAATCACAAGCCGGTTTCCGACCGGGGTATGGTTGCATTGATAATGTGTATACGTTAAACCTCTAATTCAACAGCATTTTAGATTAAAAAAGCGGAAAAATGTTTGTAATATTTGTTGATTTCAAACGTGCTTTTGATTTCGTCAATCACTCCTTGCTCTGGCTCAAGCTGTTTAATTTGGGTGTTTTAGAATTATAAATGTAATACGCAAAATGTATGAGAATGCAGAATTCCGTATTAAATGTTCTGATGGATTTTCTAAAATCTTTGAGCTTACATCTGGTGTTTTACAAGGCGAATCACTACTTTTTGCTCTATTTATTTCAGACATTGATAACTACTTTGCAAATGGAGGCGCTAAAGGTGTTAATATTGACAACAAAAATGATGTTACTCTCTTGTTATACGCTGACGACTTTGTTATACTCGCAGATTCAGAGGTGGATGTTGGCAGAAAATTTAAATTATTGGAAGAATACACCTTAATAAACCATTTAACAATTAACATTGACAAAACAAAAATTATGCAATTTTCTAAAGATGGTTTTAGAACTTTGGATTTTTATTTCCACCTATGGAATAAAACTGTAGCATTAATCAACAACTATATCTACTTAGGCGTTACCCTAACATCCTCTTCTTTATTTTGTGGGATAGCAAATGTAACTACTAACAAATCTAAGCAAGCAAGTGGTGCAATTATTCTAATAATGGCAAAAACCAAAGTAGATACTTGGTACCTGATAATTAAATCATTTGAGTCTAACCAAGGACTCAAATAATTTAAGCACAATGACCAACTGCATTCCTATTTGGGGTTTAAGATATAGTGACATACTTGAGCGTGTAAAAACCAACTTTTTAAAAAGAATACTATCCGTGCCAATCAATACATTAAAATATGTAATAATCCTTGAAACGGGCCGAGTCAAACTTCTTCATAATATTTTTAAAATTACCCTTAACTGTTTACTCAAAATTTTATCTATGCGTGACAGCAGACTTCCAAAAATCTGTTTATTTTAATAGAAGCGCATGTTAAACTGTCAGAAGAAATTTAACTGGGCCATGCAAGTAAGAATTCAATTTGAATTTATTGATGCGCTATTTGGAACAATCTTTCATATATAACTCTAAAACGAAATAAAAAAAACAGTATTGTCCCAATTTTATGACAAACTACATAACGAAGATTTAGCAAAGGTGCAAAGATCTTCTTTCCTTAATTTTTACAATGTATTTGCAATCAACTACCAGTCTAAAAATGATCTGGTCCTAAAACTTCCTATTCAGGTTACTCGCACTATTGGGATCTGAAGATAAGCGATACGCCCTCTACTGTGAACTAAAAGTTATGCCATTTGACACTTGACCGTCTGTGTTCTGTCAAGTTTGGTTTATTGTTTATCAGGTCATTTCAATATTTTAAAATTTAACAAGTATTTTGTTTGAAATATCTTATTAAATAATAAGTTAATGCTGTAAATTTATATCATATATATTAAAATATTATTTTATTTGAACTATAAGTGGAATATCAGTGAAAAACACACTTGTTAGGTGCCTGGATGCAGACCTTCTTTTACATTTCATTTGCTTCCTAAAGTTGGTAAATGTAGGGTAATTTTTATAAATTGCAAGTGGAAATTCTGCAAGAAATGCATGGTTACAAAAATTAAAAATTGAGAAGCATTTTAAAGAAGATGATTTGCCTAGAGGTAATATAGATTTATTTTTTGATTGAATGTTTTTATTTTACCTTTTTTTGTGTTGTAGATGCCTCATCCAAAGTGAAAATAAATATAAAAAAAATCGCTGTGTCTTCCTGCCAGTTTTTAAGTAAATGTTTGACGATTCTGTTCAATAAACTTCAAAATCAAATATTGAGAGAACAAAAAGAAGATCCAAACCACAGAATAAAGATTTTGTGTCCAAACTAAAAAAAGTTCAATGAGTGTTAAATGTGATAGTGAGATTAAACAAAGTCACAGTTGAGAGTGATTTGTTTCAAGATAATCTAGCTACTCACGCCAAACAAGACAGAGGTTGCAAATACTCTTTTTCAAGTATATTGCCATTAGTGTACAAGTGCCCATACCCCAAATATTAAAACAATTTCAGATCTTTTAAAATCTGACAAAGAGTTGTGTTCATTCACTGGTATTAACAACTTTAACATACTGTACTAGAAAATACAGTCAAATCAGCTGAAGTACTTCGGAAGATGGCCTATTGGGTATTATAACTCAAAAAAGAATGTTTATTATTATGTAAACATTGGCATATTTTGTTAACAGGAAAAATAAAAAAAATATTTGATTTTTATATTTATTGCTTATAATAATAGCCTTTTTACCAACAAAATCAACTTGACCCATGCAATGAAGACTCATTTTTGAGAGTTTTTAGTTACCTTTATCCAGCACATATATTTGCCAAAAGCTTTGATCTAAATAAGTATCGTATATCTAAACGAAGAGGTTAAGCAACCAGAAATACTACCATCAAATATAGTAAATCATTTTAGGACATAAAATACTTTGAATACTATATTATCTTAGATTTTCTCAAAACTGGAAATAATGAGTTACTATAGTCTTCGTTGCATGTGTCGAACTATTCCATTACAGAATAATATAAAAAATGTACAAAAATACATTATCAATGTACAATCACTCATTAGAAAATGTAACTGTACACGATGACTAGTAAACTTGAGAATAAAAATAATTATTAAAAAGAGTATTCTCTCAAGTACAAAATCAATCATAAATTTCAAGCTGTACATTTTCATTTATTGTATTAAAGAAGAGATCACATGAATTACTTATGTTATTAATATAATAATTATTCACACAATATCCAAACATTTCAAACATCAGTGTGTTGAAAAGGTAAGAATAAGAACACTTGCGAAGTGTCATACAATTGTTTGTAAGATAATAAGTAACATGGATTAAATAATATATTATAAAAGTATTAAGACTAAAAACTAATACAAACTACAAATTAAAATTATGACTAAGTAAATTTTACATCAAAACTAACACAAACAAAATAGTACCTACTTGTGTTAATAGATGATTTTAAAAGAATAATTATTCTATATGTTTTAAAACATCTTGTTAAATAAAATTATGGAACATTGAAATAATAATTTGATTATCAAATAGTTTATGCAAACATAAAAGTGAAGCCATAAATATTCTGCTTCCGTACCAAGGATACATAGTTTTTGTAATAATCATAAACTGATTTTAGATTTATTTGAAAATATAAAAGAATATCTTGTGTAGTGCCATTATTTATCGATTCTTCACAATAATCATTTGTAATTTATATTTAATCTCAATAACTAAAAACTATGCTTAAAATTAGTTTGACAGAATTGTTACTCATTTAAAATTTAAAAAAATAATGGTACTATCCTGGTGACCAAATATTGGTGGATTTCATATCTGTACAGTGTTCATAGAATGGATAAATATATTCGTTCAATGGCCTACTTTTTCGTTCTTTAATCAGTGCGTAAAATAAATAATATACATGTGGGTGTAGAACAAAATCAAAAGGTATTCGATCGAATTAGCTTGATAGTTCTTTTATTATTTGAAACAGTATACACCTAAAACACTTTATTAAGACTCCTGAAATATGTTTGCACTGTCCACTGTTCCCAGCTTAAAACAAACACTGCCATTCACTAATTTTAAACATCTTGCACTGGCCTACAACAATATGGGGACCTGAATTCAATGCACTAGTTTGGAGAACAACTGCAAAAACGTGTTTATCACTAAATTCATTCTTTCCACATAAAAACTATGTGGCCCGCATTTAAAATAGCATCTTCTTTAATAACAGTCCTGGAATTTTCACCTGCATCAATATACTTCATAAGTTCTATTAAACTTAGCCTTATTTCAGACATCTCACTAAAAATAAAATAAATATATTAATATTTTATTAAAAGATAACACAAATATACCTTAAATTAACATAAATGAATGAATGTAATTTAAAAACAAAATTAATAGGGGGTTACTTACCAAATAAAAATATATATTCTACTTTAACCTAAAAACTATTGAAATAAAAGTATCTAATCACTAAAAATTAACAACAACAATATGTTTTCCCTCGTGTTTTCCTTAAAATAGCACAATATAAACTAAACACTTTTTATGGGTTGTTTGTTTACAAACTCAAAAATGTAAACAATAACAAGCCATAACAATTAGTTTAAATGTTAAGTACAGACGGCGCTGCGATCTTAATTTTAGATCCCAATAGCCTAGTTAGGACTGAATATTAAATATATTCTAAACTTCACTTTAAATGGATTGTCATATACAATAAATACTAGAGAAATTTGTACAGCTTGCAATACAAATAAAAATAAGTCAATTTACCACATTTTGTTTGATTGTCCCATTTTTACTGTCATGACATCTAAACATTTTAATTATTTAGCTGATTTAAACTCTCTGTTTTACTCTCTTGTAATATTGTAACTTTTATATGGAACGTTCTAAAACTTAGATCATTCACAATAAATGAATAACTTAAACATAGATATGGTAATCAACATGATCTTTTTTGTGTTTTTATTTTATAGGATAGCTATAGCTTTAAATGAACCAAATAATGTATTTTTGTTTTGCTTTTCTTCCTCTTGCTTTTTATTTTTATATTATTAATTAGGTGTATGATTAATTTGTATTGCATGAAGAGGTATATTGTTGTGTGTCAAACCATTGCTGTAAAACAATATGTTTTTAAAAGCATTAGATATATTATTTGTATTATTATTAAAAACCAAAGTCAGATTTGTTGATGACTTGCTATTATTTCAACGAGTAATAATTTTAGTATTTTACCATTTATTTTGAGAGTTAGAATAAAATGACTAGTACGCCACTGGAAAATTAGTAACGTTTTTTTCGGTTTACACAAAAAAATCTAAATATTCATAACCGCGATAAGAATTTGGGCGTTGCGGTCACCAGAAAAGTCAAATGGAACGGAACATTCAATCTGAAATAACATCGCTTAACAAAAAATACGATGAGGTATTAACGTCAGTAAACTTTTGTAGTGACCAAATTTCGTATTTTGAGGATACAATGAAAAAATTCAATGACAAACTTTCTCAGCTACAAAAAATAACAGAAGAAAACGTAGAACTTAAAAAAACTGTCCAAAGCCTTTCTGACAGAGTTGAGGTGCTCGAGCAAAACACTCGAGCAAACAATTTGGAAATTCAAGGCGTTCCTGAAAAAAATAATGAAAATTTATATGACATCTTAGGAAAAATTGGCGATCACATCCAATGTACTATTTCAAAATCAATGATCGATTCTGTCCATAGAGTATTCCAACAATCCCAACAATCTAAAAACCTACCTAAACCCATTATAGTTAAGTTTATATCCAAACAGAAAAAAGAAGAAATTTTAGCATCTGCTAATAATACACGCTCAAGTTACAATAACCCTATTGGTCCAGGTTTGATTATTGATAATGTCTCAAAAAAGCTATTTATTAATGAACATCTCACAGGAAAGAATAAAAGTCTACTTATGAAATCCAAAAATAAAGCAAAGGAGGTTAATATTAAATACATTTGGGTTCGGAACGGAACTATTTTTGCAAGAAAAGACGATACTTCGCGAATTTTAAAAATCTCTTCTGAAGAGGATCTTAATAATTTAAATTAATTACATTGTTATAATATCTACTGATTTTTTTTAATAATGAACTCTACTATAACGTTTTCTACTTTTTACCAAAACGTTCGAGGTCTCAAATCTAAAATCTCTACTATTTTCAAAAACTCATTAATTTGCGAAAACGACATCGTTTGTTTAACGGAAACCTGGCTGAATAAAACTGTTTTCGATTCTGAACTTTTTTGTGATAAATACGTTGTATATCGTCGGGACCGTGAAGAATCAGCTTGTGTCAAAACAGAAGGAGGAGGAGTCCTGATAGCTGTCGACAAAAAATACCAAAGTGTTTCACGTCAAGACTGGTATTCCGATGCAGAGGACCTGTGGGTTACAGTAACTAATAATAATCTGAAATTTCACATGGGATGTGCGTATATCCCTCCGGGTGATTTAGTGGCGCTAACGAATTTTTGTTCGAAAGTGTGTGATATTTTTACAAATTATCCTAATGACGTAATAGTCATTACTGGAGACTTTAATTTGCCAAATATTAAATGGTCACTGGATAAAGTTAACAAAATGTATGTTCCTCATAATTATAACGATCCAAGTTCAAGTTTATTTATAAATTCTATGTCTTTTAGTAACTTAATGCAATTTCAAAATTTTGAAAATTTTTCAGGAAATGTTCTCGATTTAATACTCAGTAACAAACTTAACATAAATAATATTTGTAAATCTGATTTTCCACTAGTAAAAGAAGATCGATCACATACCACGTTAGAATTCACAATTTCTATTTCAGGAGATAAAAAAATGCCACAGAGTAACACATTCAAACAATATAACTTTTGTAAAGCAAATTATCAATCTATTAATAATGCCTTGTTGGCAATAAATTGGGATATAAAATTTAACAATTTAAATACCAGTCAATGTACAAATATATTCTATTCTCTATTAAATGATCTAATTGAAGAACATGTCCCGAAAAATTCAAAATCTTATAAAAAATTTCCATCATGGTATACTCTTGAAACAATTAAAGTCCTAAAGGAAAAGAAAAACTATCATTCTTTATGGAAAAGGTATGAAAATAAATTAGATTTTCTAACTTTCAAATTATTGCGAGGGCGATCCAAATACCTCATTTCTCAAGATTATGCAAAATACATTAAAACTTGTGAGAGTAGCATTTCAGAAAACCCTAAAATGTTATGGCAGTTTATAAAATCAAAAAGGAAAAATCCTGATACTATTTCATTTCTTAAAAATAACAATAATTTAGTCACCGATATCAAAGATGTCTGCAATATTTTTGCAAACTACTTTTTATCATCTTTTAACTCTACTAATTCAAAAATTTCCTTACATGAATTTGACAAAACACATCACGGGCATCATATAAAGAACTATCACATTGACGAACATAGAATCATAGAAAAAATCAAAAACTTACCTAATAAAGCAGCAGGCCCTGATAATATTCATACTAATTTGATAAAAAATTGCGTTGTTGGTTTATCCCGGCCATTATTTTTAATTTTTAATAAATCTCTATGTGAGGGGCATTTTCCTGAGATATGGAAAACTGCTCATGTTATCCCTATACACAAATCTGGTGACAAACACTTAGTAGAAAATTTTAGGCCAATATCTAAATTATGTATTATTGCAAAATTATTTGAATCTTTAATTTTTGATTTTCTTTTCTTTGACGTTATTAATATACTCAACGATGAACAGCATGGTTTTATAAAACAACGGTCTGTAGACACGAATCTCTTCATATATTCTGAATACATTTTGAGTAATCTAAACAACAGACTTCAGGTGGATTCTATCTACACTGATTTCAGCAAAGCTTTCGATAAACTTGATCACGGTATCTTATTAAAAAAATTATCTGAAGTTGGTGTAGATAGAAACCTTCTGAAATGGTTTCTATCTTACCTCAGTGACCGTTGCCAAGCTGTATCCGTCGGTAACTGTTTATCGTCTTATTCAAAAGTCTGTTCCGGAGTCCCGCAGGGCTCCCATCTTGGACCCCTCTTGTTTAATATTTATGTGAATGATATATCAACCTGCCTTAAATCTGCACGATTTCTTATGTATGCTGACGATTTAAAAATTTACCACACCATAAATAATATCGCTGATTGTGTCTTAATACAAAATGACCTTGACCGACTCTATAAATACTGTCAAGATAATAGTTTATTTTTAAACCTGAATAAATGCTTCCAAATAAGCTTTAGTCGCAATATTAATCTGATAAAATTTCAGTATAACTTAAATAACTTAAATATTAACTCTGTATCTGATATTAAGGATTTAGGTATAATTTTTGACTCAAAAATGTTATTCAACCAACACATAGAATATGTCACAAATAAGGCAAATAAAATGCTGGGATTTATCATGCGTTCTTCTTTTGATTTTACAAATATAAACACTCTTCGTTCACTTTATATGGCATACGTTAATAGCGTATTAAGCTATGGTTCGGTTATTTGGAATCCGCAATATAATGTCTACATTAACTGTTTGGAAAATATACAATATAAATTTATAAAATTTGTTCATAAAAAAACCCTTTCACAATATACAGAAGACTTAACATTTACGCAACATAAAATGAACCTAATTCCACTTTATAACAGAAGGAAAATTACAGACATTACTTTTACATATAAAGTTTGTAACAATTTAGTAAATTCAATTCCCATTAATAGCATGATTAATTATAACGTTTCTTTTTATAATACCCGAAGCAATAATTTGTTTTACTCAGATACAAGTAATACTAATTACTTTAAAAATTCTCCTTTACATAGGTGTATTAAAACTCTCGACACAATAATGAACGTACTAGAAGTTGATATTTTTTCTATTTCCGAAAGTGCATTCAAAAATTGCTTAAAAAAACACTTTTTGTCTAGTGTACCTTAAAATCTTAAATTACGACATATTTTTTAATGTAAAATTTTTGAATTTCTGTTATAATGCAATAACTTTAGTATTTTTTCTGTTCTCTTATTTCTTATTTCACATTTATTTCGTATCTAGTGTAATAATATTTTGTTATTAATTAGGTTAAAGTTGTTTAGTTTAAACCCATTATGTAAGAAGCATTGGGAACACTTTTTTGGGTATGTCCTGTTTGTGTTCCAAACAAAATAAATAAAATAAAATAAATAAATAAATTATTCATATTACTAAAACCACTCGTTCGCAAATCTCATTTCAAGCACCTCAAAAGGTAATTTTCAACCCGCCATATGTGGTCCCCGGTGTACGCTATCCCGCCATCGCTTATATCGGGGTCTATTTCCAATAAAATAACAACGAAATGCTTTTAGAAGATCAGTGACACAATTTTCTTGTTTCCCTTTGTACTGTCAAGATCTTAAATTTCATACATTCCATCATTGACATGTTCAAGAAGGCTATCGTTTTTCAGAGCTCTTGATATAACTTTATATCATCTTATAGTCTTATATTCCTTTGGAATCGATGTTTTAGATCTGGAAAGGCACTTTTGAATATTATGAGTTTACTTTGGGCGTACTCCAGATGCAGTTTTGGTATTTTATTATGGAATAAATCGTTTTTGATTTTCATTTCAGCTTTATATACGGGAATATTTGTCAGGATTAACTTTTAGAGTATATCCATGGAGTAAATATGACCCAAAGTGGTAAATTTTGATACAAAATATACTTTTTTTTCTTCTAGATAATGTTTTTGGTAATCTAAGTTTAGCATCTTTAGAAACCTAATATTTTATAACGCTGAGGTTCTAATTGACACACAGTAAGCTGTGTATTTATTGAATTATACAAATCAACTAATATAACAGGTTATAAACCCAGATTACGTAAGAAGGTATTAAATTCGAAAAAAGCATAAAAAGATAGTAAAAAAATGTATAAATAACAATTTTGGATTATTTTTGGCTGACAGTTAGTGAGATTCTCACATGAAGGTTTCATACAAGCTATACTGGAGAAAACAAAAGACAAAAAAGCAATGTTTGCAATAAAAATTCAATGGGTCTAACTTTCAGCTATGGGAATTTCAGATGGAGAATGTATTTAAAGATGAAGGTCTTCTAGATTTGATTAATGGAAGGCAACAGTGTCCAGGTGGAAGCAATAATTTAAAGAAAATAATGCTCAAACAATGCTGCTGATATCCATTTCAATGGAAATTAGAAACATGCAAACTATAATGAGTTGTAAATCAGCTTTCTCTATGTGGAAAAAGTTAAAAATGATCCACGAACAAATTCCATGTTGTAAATAAAGTACAATTGAAACAAAATTTTTAAGGTATAAAAAGGTAGTATCAGATACAAAAGCAAAATATTTAGGTCGAATAGACTCAATATTAGATGTTGGCCATGAGGTTAAAGATGTAGATAAAATAGCGAAAACTCTAAGGAATTTGCTCTCTAAATATGGTTCTTTTATCACTGCTTGACATTCATGTGATGAAACAAAACAAACCTCAACATGCAGGCTATTGTGACTAACAGAAAATAAACATGATTCTACATCATTTACAGAAGTAAAATATATGTAAATAGCGCAAATAAAAATTGTATGTTTCTTTTGCTCTAAAAAACTCTTTAGCTTTAAATTCTGCTCAGGAATACACTAACGAATGATTTTCAAATTGAAATGGGAACATATAAAAAAAATTATAGTTTAAGATATAAAAATATTAATCATAATTACCAAAATAATCATTTATTTAGAAATAGACAAAATTTTCACTAGTAATACCACTAGAGGTCAAAAAATTTCCTGATATTAATTTGACCTCGCGTGGTATTCGGTAAGAAAATTCCACGCCGAATTATGGTTGAAAATTAAATATTTTTAAAATTTATTTTTCGTTTCTCAACAATGCAAATTATTTTCTCCAAGTCACCAGTGAAACATAAAAGGTGTTGTCGCCTTGATTGTTGAGTTGTCATGGTAACTAAGTGAGACCCTAACCTCGAATATAATTTCAGTTTTGAAGTTGTCAAGGGGCCCGACGTAAAAAAATGTTTCGCTGCAATTATTTAGGCCTTTAAATTGCTTATTTCTACTCATTGTAGTTGCATGGGAATACCATTTGAAAATAGAAAATAGTATATTCTTTAATTTTACGTAAGTTTTGAATAACTACAAGTGGTAGAAAATTGTTTTTCTGCGTTTTTATTAACATGCGTTATGAGCGCTTTAAAATGGTATGAAATTCATAACCAGCGTCAGCAAGCATCAATCGTAGGAGGCTGTGATCATTGTATTTTGACAGTTCAAAACATTAAATAACTCGCGTTTTGTTGCGATAAAGAATATTGCACAGCAAGTAAAACCAACAAAATTACCTATTTGTTTAAAAATGAATCGATTTGAAAATCATACGCTATGCAAAATATGCGTGAAATTGTCTGATGTAATGATCAATCATTGCACCATGACTTACTTACTCGGATTATTAGAGGATTGTGGCTCCAACTTGAAAAACGAAAATTTGTTTCGAATTGTCCACGAATATTTGCACCTAAACTACGCAAAATTCAAAGTGCTGAATGGGAAAAAGGTGAATAAATTAGTGTCTAAATATTATATATATTTTATTAGACATAGACATTCAAAGCATCCAAAGTCCTGCATTTTCGCCATTAAGAAGAAAAGAAGTGGCCGAAGAATATAGAAAACACCTACTTTATCTGTGTAAATACCATCTATTAACAATTACCTTAATGGGCTTAATCTCTTAAGAAGGTGAAAAGCCAGTGCAAGCCACCCTCCAAGAACTAATTAACAAGAATTTACAAGAAGTGACACTTAAAAACAAATACAAAAATTTAAAAGGTCTTTATTTCAAATATATCTGTATAATCTGTTAAAGTTTTTGATTTGCACACTATAGTAATACATTTTTTTTTCGAAAATATGCAATATTTTCTTAAATTTTCTGAACTTTGGTAAAATATGCAAAAAATGCATATATATGCATTTTGCATATATTCCGCTCTCTACATCACTGTATAGCAAATAATTTCTGATAAACGTACAGAGTTAAAAAAATTCACTTTTAAAAGATCTATTCAATCTTCACAAACTAAGAATTCATTTCATTAGCTCGCAGCATCCAGAATCCAACGGCATCGCTGAAAAATTCCATTCTTCTATTATTGAACATATTAGATTACTAAATAACCAAAACGAATATAAAACTGAACCTATAGAACAAAATTACGCACTTTTAGCGTATAATAATAGCATTTACTCTATAACAAAATTAAAACTTTATGAAATTACTACAGGTCATTTAGAAAGTAATTCCACTTTCGATTTAGATATAGAGCAACAATTAATAAATAATTATATTTTTGACCACAAAAAAAATGAAAATATTATATTCACAATTAAATAAAAATATACAAGAAATCAAAGAAAAAATCATTACGAAAGCTAATGAAAAACAAGAAAAGTTAACCGGTGAAAATGCTTCTAAAGTAAAACTGAAAATAAATATCAAGCTGTTGACAGCTCTGTTGCCTTTTGCTGCTGCACTCTCTTTAACATCCCCGTTTTCTTTACAACGACATTTTTTCCCGTTTGAATCAGGCCTATAGCAGCTGAGATGCACGATGCTGCCCTTATTTGGAATACGATAGCCGCCATTTTGGTTCTCCTAGCCGTATCACAAACCGAGTCGCACCACTGACAGATTAAATGACGGCTTCACTCCCCCCCGTGCCATCATGAGGTAACAGCTGGCGGGTTAGATCGCTGTGTAATTTCCCACACTCCCCCGTTTTTCCCACCAGTTCAAAACAGGCACAGGCCACTGCGCAGGATTTGGAATACGATAGCCGCCATCTTGGATCGCTTAGCCGTGTCGCTCCACTAACAGGTGGCGTGATATCTAGTTGACAGGTTGCATCATCTCGTGACGACTCTGGATTCCAGTTAGGTTAGGTTGGCAACACTAGATTGACAGTTGGCAACACGGGATTGACAGCTGACAAATGACGTGACAGATGACATAACAGCTGACACGTGACATATGCCGTGCTTGCGCAGTTCAAGAGTGTTCTCAACGCACCCCATATCTACTTTTATTATCCACAAGAAGATGTCTAAGAAGAAGAAGGAAAAATCTCCACCAGAATCAACCCCTGAAGAAGGACATATTGGACTTCTGCAAGCAGCCTTATTTTAACAAGAGGAGAGTTAAAGAGTTCATAACTCTGAGTCGGCAACCTCGTAGATGAACCTTGGAGCTGCTGACTATTACATTAGATTAGTTTGTGTCATGCCACCTTAGGTGTAATGCCACCGGTAGTATTATATTCAGTTTAGAATATGTTCTTAATTAATAAAGTTGTAATTTAAATTAAATAGTTTTTTTTTCAAAAACTAAATACAAAGTGCACTTAGTTAAGTCGCATATATTGTTTAGGGTTTGGCGTTATCCAACATTCAAAAACACATTATACCACGCCAAATCATGAATTAAAAACACATTATGATTGATGTACATAGAAACGTAAATAATATAAAATTTTAAATTTATTTCAGCGTATGGAAATCTGGGCAGCGTTCTTAGCAGTCAAGGGCGGGTAGACGAGGCTGAAATAGCATTTCGAAAAGCCCTTCAGTTTAGACCGAACATGGCGGACGTGCATTATAATCTGTAAGTAGCTTTTTGTTGTTTAACATTTTATATTTCAGTTTAATCGTACAATTTCGACATGAGTGAGTTAATGGAGCAAATTGTAAGTGGTTGAAATAATATTTAGTAAAGGAAAATAAATAACAACGCAAATGCATTTATTGGGTTCTATATATGGATGTTATAATCAAATAGGTAAATAAGTAAATTTGAAACGAAATAAATAATAATTCACATCACTTTAAAGTTGTGTTAGTTGATATTTAGGTCAACTAATATGACATATATCCCATTAAAAGTAATTTGAGATTTTACGGGAATTTACACACAATCCACAAAAAGAAATTTTTAAAATATATAATCAAATATTTAAAATGTAATATTTTTGGTCCTTCAAACCGGATGCAGATTCACGACTTTTAAATGATAAGTAGATGCAAATTCTCATAATTCAGTTGAACACATACGTTTCCAAATTATAAATAAAAAGAAAATTTCAAGAATATGTTACAGATTTGCCATATATTGAAAAAAATATTTTTTTTTTTCATATAATATACATAAATGTTGTTTAAAACTATAGCCTAAAAGGTAAGTTATACTATTTAAATTTAAGACACGGTATTTAAATCTTTTTCAATAAAATCAGACCCGACATGTATGTAATACAATGTATATATGCCATCTGTGCTAAACTGTCTGGTTTAATGTGTAAAACTTAGATTCTCTTATTCAAATATTAACAAGTAATAAAATGTAATACGCTAAAGGATAAAAAATGTATTTATCAAAATGTCTCGTTATCTATAAAAGAAAGCAGTGACGTGGCTGTATACCAGTAGATTGGTGGTATATTTATTGTTTTTCTTTGAATAATTACCCAGCTGTATCAAGATTCTTCTCCGAAACAGAATAATTTTTCAATAGCAAAATGTAACTTAATAAAAAATGTATCCGATTGTATTAACGAACATTTTCCAGAATATACAGTAGATGAGGGGGCAAAATGGTTATACAAAAAGGTGTTTTTAGAGCTGCAACTCTAGATAGGGTAAAAGAAAATTTGATTCTTTCCAAAATTCTAAATGTAACCAAGAAGTTACTCTAAAATTTTTTTTTTTCCAAAATTAGAAAAATTGTAAAACTAATTTGTAAGAATTTATAACAAAATCTAACTTTTCAGGTACTAGAGCAGATAAGTTATTAGATTTGATAAAATTACATTTACATTAAAGAGAAAAACTCATTGGGAAACATTTTAGGAAATAACTGTCTCTAATATTTGCAAATAAATAATTAAATTAAAAGGTTAAGCAAAACCAGTTTTTATAAATCTCTACTGTTTATCTTATGCTGAAAAATTGATAAAATTTTGCAAATTGTTATTATCATTAAAGAAGCTAAATCAGAGTGACAATCCCCTTTATTAATTATTCCAAGAAGGGTTTCGATTAAAGTCTAACCTACCAAAAGTTCTAAGCAAGTTTTTGAGGGGAATAACATAAAATTAAACTTTAAAAATAAATTCATCAGATGCCACGGTCGGTCGTTAGCTTGATACCAGGCGAAGGACGCTTGCGCAAGATAGTATGCAAAAATATTAATATCTTAATTTCTACCTTTTACATAAACAGTGAAATCAAAAAAAATTATATATAAATCATGTGCATATCCGCACCTATATCTAAACATTAACGTTTAATGTTGAAGCACAATAAACATTTAACACTTTCCGAATTGGAAGGAGTTACTTGCTTAACTCATAGTTAAGACCAAATTATTAATAAGAAAAATATTAAATCATGAAATTTTATAATTAAACTCCCAGATTGGAAGAGGTTAATTTAATATTTGCCCTTTATGGGTCTTATGAGCCTGCTTAACGCATAGTTAAGTCTTGTTTTATTATAAAGAAGAAATCTAAAAATTAAAATGGTGAACGTAGCCCTAAATCCCGAGGTTTTTATGGTCAATACCCAAGCTGAGACAGTAAATGGTAAGTGCTTAATTAATTAAATTATGAAATATATTGGTAATACATAAGTTATTAATAGATTAAAACAAGGAAACCGACAATTCCGAAGCAGAAGCGGATGATTAAAACGCACCTATTAAAAATATTGCGCCAAGATGTAGGCAACATGTAATAAGGGATCAGAATGAGTTTTTTTAAAAGACACTCAGAAAGCAGCGCAGTGCGACCATTCTCCGTATAGTAAAAGAAAATCAAAGTATGTGGTTTTCTTGTTTTATTCTGACAAGTTAAAACGACTAAACCGACAATTCCGGAAGCAGAAGCGGATAATTAAAACGCACCTGATATTTTGCTTTCTGCTGTCAGTGTCAGTGAATATTATTTTTCGTGTCACAGTTTATTGGTAAAGAATAAGTTAGCTCACTCGGACCAGTTGAAAGTTCCAAAATAGCATCCACTCCAGGGATACAAATTCAGGATACGCAGAAGACTGCTGTTTTATTATAGGCGGTTGTCATATACTGTATTATCCGAGTTACGCAGTGTATAAACTGGAACATTGAGATCAAAAGTGCCGACGCAGAGTGAGCGATCTGATTCTTCAGCTGTAAACTGTGTCACAGGGTTCAAAATAGACGCGCCCTATGTTGGGCGTGTCGGACTTCTCTCTTGCACCGTATAGTAATCAAAGTATGTGCCCTAGATACTATCGTATCCCGTCGTTAACTGACATTTAGTGTCAACTCGTACTAAAACTCGTACTGTCAAAATTAAAACAATAACTTTTAATTAAAATAATTACTCTGAACAAAAAGTAAACAAATTCGGAGAAATTGGCCTCGAAAATAATTACTTAGAGGTAAGGTTATATTACATAATATATTAGTAAATTCACAACGATACTTTATCTATTTTTAGGAGAATCGAACAAATTAAAGCAAGCCAGTCTATAATACTGCAAATACAATCATTGTACAATGTATTGTACTAGGATAAAAATTTACAAAGATATAGAACTTAGATAATATGAACGAAATACGATAGGATGAATTACATTATAATAATGATATCTGAATGCTAACAATAGTTTACGACAAAAATAATGTCTTTAAAAGCTTATCAACAATAAATAACGTTTTACCTTTTTTTCGTTTATTTAATCAAGGTGAGTTCAATTTTTCTGTAGTAATTTGAGCGGATAAAAATGCACGTTACAATAGAAGTAAAAGAAACAGAAGATAATGAATTTCCATTACCGTAAAACTGTAAAACTTGGAACGTTTTTTAAAATTTATGGACACCATACAAACATAAATGTATGAATATTGATTTATACTATTTGTGCGTTTGTATGAGTGTCCAACCTTTTAGGGAAGTAGCATTATTATTTTATAAGTTTTGAGAATTACCAAATTTTTTAAAAATATATGTTGTGTTCCAAGTAACCCTAAAAACTTTGTTCCCTTTTTAAAGGCTATAAGGTAACTTGAAACACAATATATTTTTTTGAGATGAAAATCATTGAAAATATGTACTTGATGCTAGCAAAAACATTTTTTTCTTGTAAAATCAACCAATAATATTTTATTTATGAGACTTTAAGGAATAACTAGCCTGCTTTAGGAGTAATGCAAAAAAAATATAAATAAAACACAGTTTTCTGGGCATAAATATAAAACTTAACATTAAACATCAACAGGGGTTGATAAAACCAACGTGAATGGTGTTTCTTTGGAGGCATTTGTTAACTTCTTGATGATTTAATCTTTATCTATTACTCATATCTTTCACTTGGGGATAAGTAAAAATAACTGTTGATACCCCGACTGATCGCAGAAAACTACATTCATAAGTGCTGGATTTTTTTACTTTCTTCAGGACTTCTCCAACGTAATTTCTAACTTTAGATTTTTTGCCAGTTTTTCCATGAAGGGGGAAAGAAACTATAATAAAGTTTCCTTCCACAACAAAGTTGTCATCATGGCAAACTTGGTCCTCTTAAAGTATATTTTGGTCATTGTTTTCGTTCTCTTGTGTATTTGCTTTACCGCTATTGTTTTCCTTATCTTCTTTCTCATCTACTACAGTGCCGTCATCTATAAGATCGTCAAAATCTTCTGATCCCACTAAAGAGATATGATAGTCTCGTCCTGTTCGGAAGAACTGCTGTCATTAGCTTCATTTTCCTTAATTCCTGATATAATTTTTCCAGGCTCCACTGCAATTCTTCTTTTTTTTACTCTGAAGGTTTCTCATTGCCATACCGCATTGTATTAAGATGCTCCTTTACAACCTGTGTAAGTGAATTTTCTTTAAGAAGGTCTACTTCGTTTCCACTAGGTTGCTTTTTCAGTAATTCAGTTCTATCAAGTGGGTAAATTCCAGTTGCCCGAAATCCTGATCTGACTGTAGTCGGTATATTTTGTTTCATAATAGCAAGTGTATTACGTAACAATGAGAAGAACTGACTTTTCGGAACACAATCTTTGTTTAACAGTTTCCACTTTAGTAACTGCTTACGCCACGCAGCTTTTAGTGACCGAAACACACTTACGTCGAGCGACTGGCATAGATGCATGCTGTTAGCTGAAAGAAGAATAAACCTTATATTATTTTCAAAAGGAAAAACTTGTATTTCGTGCAAAACTTTTTTATTAATCAATGCAAAGCGCTTTCGGCTTATTTGCCATCATCAGTGCTCATCTACAAAAATTGTGGATGTAAACTTACAATTTAAAAAGATTTAAAAAAAATATATTATAAAATCTGAATTAGACTTTTAAGTCAAAAGGTAAAATAGTATATATACAATTGTTTGAACAAATTAAAAATTACAAGAAACAAACAAAGTGACAAAAAACTGGTATTGGGAATAGTGAGTGTGGGATAAGCCCTTACAAATCAAATCTGATCTCCAGAAGCAAGTTAGCTTGTGTGGAATTAAGGAATCATGCCACCCTCACTATTCACAAAATTGAAAAAAGGTTAACAAATTAGTTAAAATTTAAAGAAATTTACAATTAGAGGGTGACTGTGGAAGATGTATTGAAATTTGAATCTAGAATACAATATTTGATATGAAGAAAGTAAAACGCAGAAGGCCAAAGTAAAAAAACTGAAGGTTTTTTTTTTATATATGTTTTATATACATTATAATTATGAAAAAGTCTACCTACTGTCCACGACGTATCCAACAAGTTCCTGGTTATCCTCACTCCCAAAATTATATATTTCGGGATATTTACAACTTGCTAAATCATAATTTTATTAGTACTATTATTTTCAAATTTAAATTTCTCTCTTCATTTTGGTTCAAGTTGTTTAACCGTTTCCACATGACAGTGGTGACAAGCGACACTTGAAGACTTTGACTTGTCAAATGTCAACAGAAGGAGGTGCGTTCACCTCAGTGTGGAACATGTTTCTCCGAGTGTGATTCGAGTGATTGGAGGTTAACGGAGATCAAAATTTGTTATTGAATTTAAAGATTTAATTTATTGTTAGTTAAATTTAAATAAATGTTTAATATAAATGATATTATTATTTTGATGTCAAGACAAAACAAAAATGTCACTCGCGTGATTCTGATGTGCCAGCCCGGGCTCTGCAGAACATTCTTTCAGAGAACCCAAGATGGCACAACTGAACCCGCGGTCCCTAAAGCTGAATCTGATGTTTAGTCCTAAAAATTACTAAATCACTCAACAAGCGTACTCATGGTTAAAAGAGACAAAATAGAGAACAAAAAAGTTTTAAACAAAGGAGTACCATGGTCCCAAAGGTAGGCTCTGATGGGTGAAATCGAGTTTAGGAGGGGATGGCTCTCGAAGGCTTGTGTTGGGTGACTCGGACCTACATCATCATAGAGGGTTAATTGAGTTGTCTATGGAGTGGTATAAAATTTCTGTTAAGGTTCACTTGAGTGTTGAGACAGAGTATATTGTTGTCTCTTTCGAGAGTAATTTCAACATCTTCATGAAAATCTAATAAATTGAAATTTTTTGTGTTTAAGTTAACTAATAATTTGGAGTTTTTTGTTGGGCTGAAATTATGTTGATTGAACCTTAAGTGATGTCCGAATGCAGATGTGTCCGGCTTCTTGATGTGCTCGCCTATCCGGACTCCCAGAGATCTACAAGTTCTGCCGATATAACTGGCATCGCAATCGCTGCATTGCAACCTGTATACTCCACTCTTATCTAACAAATTCGTTTTGTCTTTTGTGTTGACTAGATGGGAGTCTAGTTTATTAATTGATTTAAAAGATACTTTGATATTATCTACGTTGTTAGCAAAAATTTTTGAAATGCTCTTAGCTAAGTTATTTTCCCAGAAGGGGATTGATATGTAAAAATTATTAATGTGACTTAAATTGGGGTAGGCTAATTTTTGAATTTTCTTGAACTTAATTTTGGTGATTAGAGATTGAATTATGTCCGGGTCATACCCGTTGTTAAATGCAATTTGTTTAAGTATATTTAATTCTTGAAGATAATTAATTTTATTTAGAGGAATTGAAAGAAGTTAAATTTGAAAATATTAATACTAATAAAATTATGATTTAGCAAGTTGTAAATATCCTGAAATATATAATTTTGGGAGTGAGGATGACCAGGAACTTGTTGGATACGTCGTGGACAGTAGGTAGACTTTTTCATAATTATAATGTATATAAAACATATATAAAAAAAACCTTCAGTTTTTTTACTTTGGCCTTCTGCGTTTTACTTTCTTCATATCAAATATTGTATTCTAGATTCAAATTTCAATATATCTTCCACAGTCACCCTCTAATTGTAAATTTCTTTAAATTTTAACTAATTTGTTAACCTTTTTTCAATTTTGTGAATAGTGAGGGTGGCATGATTCCTTAATTCCACACAAGCTAACTTGCTTCTGGAGATCAGATTTGATTTGTAAGGGCTTATCCCACACTCACTATTCCCAATACCAGTTTTTTGTCACTTTGTTTGTTTCTTGTAATTTTTAATTTGTTCAAACAATTGTATATATACTATTTTAACTTTTGACTTAAAATTCTAATTCAGATTTTATAATATATTTTTTTAAAATCTTTTTAAATTGTAAGTTTACATCCAGAATTTTTGTAGATGAGCACTGATGATGGCAAATAAGCCGAAAGCGCTTTGCATTGATTAATAAAAAAGTTTTGCACGAAATACAAGTTTTTCCTTTTGAATCTAAACTACGTGCACACAGCTGTCAACCTTTTTGGTTTTTTTTAACCTTATTTTGACATTCTTTTATTACGTTTTCAGATATATGCTTTGATAAATTTTCTCCAATTAGAATCTTCGGACCTGGGCCCTACTTCTTCATGTAGGGCAGCAAAATGGACAAAAACCAGTCTTCAAACAACTTTCCATCCATCCACCATCCAGCCGAATTTTGATTTGTTATACCTTGCTTCTTTTGGTCCTCTTTCAGTCCATGAATCACAAAGATGTTTGGCTTTATAAATAATGTATGGAAGAAGGAATTCTCCGTTAGCACTACAAGCGAACATGATAGATATGCTCATTTTGAAAGTGTCTAGACACCGTTCTGGGTGCTTAACCCCTTTTTTTACTAAAACTTTTAATCGGTCTGGATCGTCGGTCATGTAGGTCCGGTACAGTGAGAGGAAATCCCCATTCGGCAGCTACCTTTAAACCATCAACAATTCGTTGTTCTTCCTCAGTTGATAGAACAGTATGCCTGCCATAATTATTCATTTGCGTTCGTCTAGATTTTCCAGATAATGTATCTAGCGAGATTTTATACTTTCTAGAGGCCTCGCGTTAAGAGACTTTCTTTTGTCTAATTTCTTCTAGAGCATTTTGCAAAATATCTTCAGTGTATGCAGCGTACGTTCTGGCGCCAGGCTTTCGAGTCGCTTTAGGCATGTTTTAATCCTGAAAAATGTACATATATTATTGAATATATTTTATTGTTTGCTAAATGGAGTCACAACCTTGGAACAGCGTTCCAAGTTTTCGACCTAAGTGTACCAAATTTTCGACCTAACTTCAAACAAGTGCATGTTTACATTTTGATATGCTCAATCCGGCAACTGCGCAAAATTCGTAATAAATCGTTGCCAGAGTAAACAGCCTACTACTCATGCAACATAACCTATACATATTATAAAAAATTATATATGTTTACTTACCTTTAGTTAGGAAGTTTTCGTCAGGTAGATTACTGATATTTCCGACAGGCATAATTAGTTAATTAAAACACACTGTTGCAAGATACTACAAAAATATTCCGCGCGAAAATTTTCGGCATGCCTTACCTTCCTCTGGCAAGAAAGTCACGGGTGTTTAGAAACGCGTAATTGCTAGTTGCGGGTCAAATCTGGAAAAATAAACTTTTGTTCCAAGTTGTACTCATGTTCCATGTTACACGGTTCTACGGTACCTTGAATTACAGAAATTTTAGATTCATTATCAGGTGCAATGTATTTTTTTTCATTTTCGTTTATCAGGTTATTATCAGATAAAACTAGAGAAAACAACCAGAATATACAGGGTGTTATTGAAATACACGTACATATTAAAATGGGGAATAGTATGTAATGACCAAAAACGATTGGCACCAATTTTAACTTCAAATTCTAAAATTTAAATATTGGGGAAGAGTCCCCTTTTCCGACCTACTAGTTTCCATATTTAAAGAAGTAAAATAAATCGAAATTTAACTTACCCATAGAAATTGCACTCTTGCCGTAGCAAAACCAATTAATTCAAAATAAAGTTTATTACAGTAATTGTTCAAAATGCCGTCCATTATTATTTACACACACTTGCAATCGTCTTTCCAAAGAACTTTGAACATTAGAAATTAGTCTTGGATTTTGTCGTAGTTCCTCGGCTACCGCATTAACTTTATTGGTTAATTGTTCAACACTATTAATAGGTTCATTATAAACCAGTTGTTTCATGTGACCCCACAAAAAGAAATCGCATGGATTTAAGTCCGGAGATCTCGGAGGCCACTTAGTAGGTCCATTTCTGCCTATCCACTTTTGAGGAAATCTAATGTTCAAAAACTGCCGTACGTTTAAATCAAAGTGAGGAGGAGCGCCATCTAGTAGGTACCACATCCGTTGCCTTAATTGTAACGGTATCTCTTCTAGGAGTACTGGCAAAATATATTCTAAAAAGTGGAGATATCCTGGCCCATTTAATCTGTTCGGGAGAACATAAGGCCCGATTAAATACTGATCTATTATGCCAGCTCAAACATTTATTGAAAATTTTCTTTGATGCCCAGTTTCCCTAATGGCGTGAGGATTTTCATCACTCCAAATATGCGTATTGTGCATATTGAACACGCCATCACGAGTGAATGAAGCCTCGTCAGTATACAATAATATTTTTAGAAAATCAGGAATATCAACACATTTTTGAATCATCCATTCACAAAACTCCACTCTCTTTTCTTCATCACCTGGATATAAGGCCTGGACTTTTTGGATGTGATAAGGATGTAAACCTTGTTTAAGTGTCCGCCACACAATAAATGAGGACACTCCAATTTCAAGACCTAGTCTTCTACAACTTAATTGAGGCCGGTTTTCAACAGCTTCCAATATTTCTTCTTCGGCCGCCAATGTTCTTTGTGTTCTTGTTCTCCCTCGATCTGCATTGACACTCTCAAATTTTCCATGGTCTCTTAGATGCTGAACAGTTGAAATAAACGTACGACAGTCCGGAATTCTCCGATTTGGAAACCGTTCGCGATACAGGATTTGTGCTTGCCGAGAATTTTCTCCAGCTGCCCCATAAACCAGCACTATATCCGTTAGTTCAATATTCGTAAATAGTGGCATCGTAAAAAAATATTTAAAAGTAATCGTAACAACACTTTTTACCAACTTGAAAATGACGCGCTCGTGTTAGCCAGATTCGTAAATCAACTAAAATTTTAATAATCTATAGTTTCAAAAATGTATAGTTTAAAAACAATCATTTATCAAATATTCTAGTTTTTTGATAACGAGGGTAGTAAAAACCAGTCTTCGGAAATAGAAATTAATTCGAAAATCTTGGCAACATGGTTATTTCTTACAAGACTAGTTTTCTTATCATCTGACAAAAACTTGCATATTAATTACTGTTTATGTTTAAATTAGGTAAATAAACCTAATTTATATAGGTCATCCTCAACATATCAGTGAAGTACGTTTGTTTTAGAATTAATTTTCAAAAATTAATAACTCCCTTAATAAGGGGTATTTTTAAAAAATAATATTTTTCTACATTCAGTGGGGATCTGCGCAATACCCAGTTTTAATATGTACGTGTATTTCAATAACACCCTGTATAAGGTTTTTGCTACAGATTCTGGTCAGTATCAAATAACTCAACTTCCCATGGGTTTAAAAACAAGTCCTGGTGCATTTTCTCGGGCAATGATACTTGCAATGTCTGGACTTAACTATGAATGTTGTTTTGTTAATATTGACCATTTTAATGTTTTTGCAAATAAATTACTAATTCACAACAAAAATTTAGTTAAAGTTTGTCAAATATTGAGAAAAGAAAATCTATAGTTAAATCCAATTATATGTGAGGTTTTAAAAAAAGAGATTCTGTATTTCCATATGTAAAAAATAATATATATACCTACAATTAATATTTTTAGTTCCTGTAGTCTTTGTACTAAAATTTTAACACTGAATAATTTTTGTTAAATTTTTTTAATGTGTTTTATGGACGAAATAATCTCGTTTGGCTTAGTTTTCCTATTGGTATTTTGTGAAATATGTTTAGGTTTTTGGATTTAATTATTATTTTAATTAAGGTGCTTTTGTAAGCCGTTTGTGTGTACTTTTATGTAAAGTAAGAAACTTTTCTAATCTTTCTAAAACATATCTCCCAACAGGGAATCACCCTTTGGGGGTAACAAACCCTGCGTAATAGCATGTTTTGTTATCCACTACGGCATGGTTGCGGACGTCTAGTCCGCTTGTAACGAAACCCGAAATGGCCTTGTTTATTTTATATTACCGCTCATTCCGGAGTTCCAGAGACCATCCCGTTCGGCCTTTTGGGCCTACACCAGCTGCGTCGGTCACCCAACAATTCATAAATTCCGCTCCTGCTATAATAATAGAGATTTCCCAAAGGCCGCACAAGTGGCAGTGCGGTCGTAATATATTTTTAATTGTCTCCATTAATCTACCGTTAGAGGAATTGTAGGCGTTGGCTTTGGCGTAATTTAAGGATAATTTCTAAAACGAAGATGTTAAATGAAAATTTGAAAACAATTATACCAAACGATGAAATCCAATGTACATAACACAGTGTCGTGCAGAAAGAGGGAAGTAAAAAGGTTATCAAAAGATGTCAAAATATATAATTTCAAAGTTATTGGATTCTGTACTGAAAATTTACCCAAATTAGAACCAGACTCCCATTCTGGCTCAACTAATAATTTTTCCGTAATTTTATCTTGTGCGAACATTATACCAAGTCTTCAACAATACCCGTTGTAAGGGTCTGATTTGACGTTAATGGAACTAAACTGAACTCTCAGTATTGTCAGAAATGTTACTGGTTTCAACTGGGGACTGACGATATTTATATTATATTTGCATATATTTTATCAATACCCTTATTTCATTTTTCATTTAATATTAATAAAGCAATCAGTTGTTTTTAGAGATTATTGGTGGCTTATTTATTTTCTTTTGGTACGTACAAATGTATTTACAGTAACTCGTAAAAGTGAATTACTGTATATAATTTATTTCAGGTAATGTTTACATACTAAAAAAATTATTTTATATTTGTAATTGTATTCAAACATTTGAGGAACGTTTTTCAAGTGAATAAATGGAATGTGATTCTTTTTTGTCATCATAAACAAAAACTTGTTCAAAATTATAAAAAACGGAAGAAGTTCTAAACGGCTCACATTCACATGGTGTAAATTCCCAATAAATGAGTAAAAAAAAGAACCTCAAATAGGCATGAAAGCTATTTCAAAAACTGACTCTGACGAGTAAAATTCAGGTTTGTCGCTAAGAACTAGCCATAAAGTATTAAAAACAATTTTGATATTGCATCCCCCATAAAATATTCGATACTTGAACTATTGTTTTATTTTAATTTTGTTAAACCTACCTATGGAATATTACAAATGACTCGATTCAAAATCCTTTGTGTGACGTTTATGAACTGGAGCACCTATGAAATACATAAACGTCACACAAAGATTTTGAATTGAGCCATATGTAATATTCCATAGGTAGGTTTAACAAACTGCACCGAAATAAGAGACTCTTTAAACTCTACTCTGTGAAATTGAATTTAGCGTTAATAGTAGACTTCTTACGCACATACCTACAGATCCAGAAGAGAAAAAATGTTTAATTGCAAATCATTTTTTAATTGGAAAATCCATCGGTTTACCGGGTATGGACATCGAGAATATCGATCTTCGAAAGCAATGGCAACTTGGACAGAAGTTAGCAGACAACTTTTGGAACCGGTGGTTAAAAGAATATCTTCCCCTTCTAAATAGAAGGACTAAATGGTTTGAGGGCTCTGGAAATATAAAATAAAACGATATCGTAATATTTCTAGACGATAACTCTCCCAGAAATCACTGGCCAAAAGGAAGAATCCTAAAAACATATCCTGGACGAGACGGAATAATTAGAGTTGACGATATTCAAACAGCAACAGGTATTTTAAAAAGACCTGTAAACAAACTATCCAGAATAGCAATCGACCAAGTCAAAAAAATAAAGTCGGAAGACAAAAACGAGAAGAAGAAGAAGAATATAGAAGTAGTAAAATAAGTTTAATTTGTTTAATTTATTTATTTTTGATGGTTTTCTTAACTGCGGAGGAAAAATGTTACATATATTTTACCTGAAAACATACTGTATACGAAAAGGGCGATGTTATTGTAATTATTAAATAAAAAAGATACGAGGATGGGATGAAAAGTTTCCGGCCTAACATAGAACCCAACACAATAGTGACTGAATAAGAATTTATTTGTAGGGTTATACATTTGAGCCAACGATTTTCAAGCGATTTAATACTGTCACTGTAGTCTGAATTATCCAACTCGTCAAAATAGGCGTTTGTGGCTGCAATTACTTCTAAATCGATGGAAAAATTTTTGCCAAGAAATTTAATACTGTCACTGTAGTCTGAATTATCCAACTCGTCAAAATAGGCGTTTGTGGCTGCAATTACTTCTAAATCGATGGAAAATTTTTTGCCAACAAGAAATTTTTTTAGGTTTGGAAACAAATAAAAGTCTGACGGGGCTAGGTCTGGCGAATACGAAGGATGGTTTAACAGTTCAAAGCCTAGCTGATGAATTTTAGCCATTACAAGAACGGACTTGTTTTTTTTTTTGTTTAATGTTTATTCATAATAAAAAATATATACAATAATTAAAAATACATACAATCAATCCAATTGGATGAATAAACCTAAAAATATCCACTGAAGTATTATAAATACTTGTTTGTGGTAAAAAAAATATGATTATTAAAAGAACATATTTAAATACATATATTAGAAATGCATTAAATAAAAACTTGATAAAATATATAATAATTTTAAGTTATACATTTTTTTTTTTTTTAAATTTTTTTTTTATATATATTTTTTTTTTTTTTTTTATTTACTAGGCTACATAAAATATTAATTAAAATCATTGAAAGAATAGACTAAGAGAAAATTTTTTATTTTTTATTTTCTATTTTGTTCTTGTTCAACTCTCTATTATTTTATGAATAACTGTTCTTTCACTTTCTTTTATGAAGAGTGTAAGTTGCTTTTTAAAGCTCTTATAAGAAGTTTCCTCTGTTATTCTCTGTGGTAAGTAATTAAACAGTTTTGGACCTAAATATACATAGCTTCTTTGTCCTACAGATTTCGAAGTTATTGGTATACAGTGTAAGTGTTTTGTTCTTGTTTGATATTGATGGCTTAATCTGGTAAGTTCATTTTTGTTTTTGTACTGTTGACACCCTAGCTGGATACTATATAATTGCCTAATATCTAACATTTGTGATTCACTATAGAGAAGATTGCTTGAATGTCTTGCTGTTTTATTGAATATTATTCGAAGAAACCGTTTTTGAGAGACTTCAAGTGCACGAAGGTAAGTTCTTGATACCCCTCCCCAACCAATAATGCCATAATGAAGATGTGATTCAACCAAACTATGATATAGAATTTTTCTATGTTTATATTCCAAAAATCCTACAACTTGTTTAAATTTAAATAAAATACTACGTAGTTTTTTTGTTAAATAATCTATGTGATAGTCCCATCTGAGATGATTGTCTATATATATCCCTAAGTATTTGATCTTTTTCGCAGGTTTTATTGAAAAGTTTTGTTGGATTTTAAGACTGTATTCCGGCAAAGATATGTCATAGCTACTAAAAGGTATGTATAGAGTTTTTTCAAAATTGATTGAAAGTAATCTACTATCAAACCAGTCTTTGAGTTTATTAAGATCCTTTTCAATGCTTAATTTTAGATTGTACCAGTTGTTACTAGTATAATATATTATAGTGTCATCCGCAAAGCTTATAATTTTACCGATAGTATCCTGTATGAATAAATTATTTAAATAACTTACAAATAACAACGGCCCCAGCACCGTCCCTTGAGGTACGCCACACGTGATTTCTACCTCTCCACTAATTATATTTTTAAATTTTGCTTTCTGTTTTCTGTTTGTTAAATAACTTTTAAACAACTTATGCGCTGTACCTCGTACACCCATATCTTCCAGTGTATCTAGAAGTATGGAGTGATCCACTGTGTCAAAGGCTTTCTTTAAATCCAGAAAAACTGCTATAGATGGAGTGCTTGAGTCTAAGGATTCATAGATGGTTTTTGTTAAAGAATGTATTGCATCTTGTGTAGATTTATTATCTCTAAACCCATACTGCGATGTTGACAGCAGATTATATTTGGATAAAAAGGCATTTAGTCTAGTTTTTAAAATTCTTTCAAAAACTTTGCTAACTGATGACAATAACGAGATAGGCCTATAATTCGTGACATTTTCGGTATCTCCACTTTTAAATATTGGGGTTATTATTGAGTTTTTTAGAATTGAGGGAAAGTAGCCTGTTTCAACTGATTTATTAATGATGTCTGTCAAGGGTTTGCTTATAGAATGTGAAATAATCTTTAACGTTTCAGCTTTTATTCCATCCTCCCCAGGAGATTTATTATTTTTTAAACCATGTATGGTGTTTTGTACCTCAGTTATATTTGTAGGGTGCAAGGTGCATTGTCCTGATCAAACAGAATTATCTTTTTTTGCCAAACCAGGGCGTTTTTCGCTTATATTCTACTTAAGCTGGTCCAGTAAGTCACTGTAGTACTCGGAATTTATTGTTCTTCCCTTTTCAAGATAATTTATTAGGAGTATTCCTGTAGCATTCCAAAAGACCGTTGCCATGACCTTTCCAGCAGACGGCACTGCCTTTGCCTTCTTTGGAACTGGTTCGTCCTTTGTCGTCCACTGTTTGGACTGTTGTTTAGTTTCAGGGGTATAATGATAAACCCATGTTTCATTAACCGTAATAAATCTACGCAAAAAGTCACCTGGATCACGTCTGAACAGTGCCAAATTATCCTCTGAAATGGTTAGCCACGTGAGCTTCTGATCTGACGTGAGCAAACGCGGCACCCATCGGGTGGATAGCTTTCTCATACCTAAAACTTATAATAATAATAATAATAATAATAATAATAATAATAATGACTTTATTGCTTTCAATACATACAAATTATTATACAAAATTATATAAATATACATAAAAAAATGCTGAAAGACAAAAGGCGACGTTCGCACTTACTGGCGAGCTCAAAGATTGAGCCAGCAAATAAGCAGCGCTCTTCCACGCAACCCAGAAAAATATAAATAATTAAGTAATGCATACAGATTTTCTATGAAAAAAAGTGAAATTCTAGCTTTCAATAAGAAAGCAAACAAACAATTAATATGGAAACTTAGAAATAATAAAAACAAAGGTCAAATTTTATAAATCCTAGATCTGTGTTGTTATTGTAGTTATTAATCAATAGTGACGAGTAAAAAATAGAAATAACATGAAATATTATTGTTAAACTAAATTTAATTAACAATATAAATTAAAAATTGTAAGTGATATCTCCGTTAAATAAAAGGTTTTTGACTACTTTTCTAAAACTTGAGAGTGATGTGATATTAAATATTTTAGGGGCAAGGTTAAATAATTTGGCTGTGAAATACGAAAAGCAAGATCGGAATAAGGTTGTAGTGTGTTTCGGAAGTGTTAGGAAATTTTTAAATCTTACATTAACATTATGGACTTCAGATCTCCTTTTTATTTTTTCATACAAATAATCAGGTTTTTTTGATAACAATAATTTATGGATCAGGACATAGGCATGTAACAATCTCCTATTATTTAGATTAAGCCATCCCAAACTAGCCAGATGTTGAGATGTAGGGGTACGACGACGAACCCCGCAAATAAATCTAACACACGCATTTTGAGTTCGTTGTAAACGGTTTTTATGAAAATGTGTAAGTGCAGGCCCATATACAATGTCACCGTAATTAAACTGAGACAGCACTAAGCTTTCGCAAAGCAACTTTTTGGTATTTCTGTTGAGAAATTCCCGATTAGAATAAATTAACTTTAGATTACAGAAAGATTTTTTTATTATAGAAGAGATATGTTGCGCAAAGGATAAATCTTCATCAATGTATATGCCCAGATTTTTCTCACAAACTGAGAATGTTAAAAATTCATTGTTAATACTTACCCTTAGAATATTTTTAATTCTATTTTTAACTTGTTTACGGCCGAAAAGCATAGCTTTGGATTTTGTAGCGTTAATTGTTAAGAAAAATTTGTTAGATATCTCCGAGATAGTTTGCAGATCTTCGTTGATTTTTGTGATAGCGCCATTCGATTCGGATTCTTTAAAGTCAAGGTAGAGTTGAGTGTCATCAGCGTAGAAATGAGAATTCATGTGTTTCAGATATTTAAAAAATTGAGAGGTATAAATTGAAAATAAGAGAGGACCTAAAATAGATCCCTGCGGTACTCCACGTGTAATATGTATTAAATTGGATGTTTTTTCTTCTATTTGAACTCTTTGATATCTTCCATTTAGGTAAGAGCTCAATAAATTTACTGAGGCTGTGTTAAATCCCATAAAATGACATAAAGCTAACAGTAAAGAGTGATTTATTTTGTCAAAAGCTTTTGAGTAATCTAAGAGAATTAGTATACATAATTTTTTAGCATCTATATACGAGTAAATATCGTCTAATACTTTAAGTAACGCTGTAGTGCAACTGTATTTTGGACGGAAGCCCGATTGATGTTTAGGTAGAAGATCAAATTGTGAAATATGAAAGCGAATTTGTTCGTCTAAAATTTTCTCAAAAGCCTTTGACAGAGTACAAAGTATACTAATTGGCCTCAGATCAGAATATTCAGTTGGGTTCTGTTTTTTGGGAAGCGGCAATACTTTTGATTGTTTCCATAAGGATGGGAAGGTGGAATTATTGATACAATGATTGACTATATGTGTCACGTAGGGTAGAATTGTAGGGCAAGTATGTAACAGCATTACAATATTTATTTCATCCGGACCAGTAGCATGGGATTTAATGGAGAGTAATTTTTCATATACTTTTAATTCATTAACTTCGGTAAACTTAAAATCTTGCAGATTCTCTTGGACATGAGACTCATAATGATTTAAAATGTGTATGTCTGGGTTATCTAGGCCACCAATACCGTGAATAAAATAATTATTTATTATTTCAGGATTTTTTAGTTCATTGGGAATAGTAGATTTTTTATTTTTTGTTATGTTCAGATTATTTAATTCTTTCCATATGTTACTTTTTTGTCTTAACTTAAATTCCAGGAATGCTTTTTTCTCTCTCTTAATTGCGTAATTAACTTGATTTTTTAGAGTTTTGTAATACTCCCAATGATTAGGAACTTTTGTTTTATTGAATCTCTTAACTTAACACAAAATATAGTGAAATCGCTCATTTGATATGCCCTCGGCCTCAGCTACCTTTTTCAATTTTAATCTGCGATCTTTTAGAATTAATTTGTGAACGGTTTTCACCATTTCTTTAGAAGTTGCCGTTTTTGGCCTGCCAAAACGCGGAGCATCATCAGTGCTAGTACGACCACGTTTAAAGTCCGCTACCCAGGTTTTAACTGTGGTAAATAAAGGAGTTATTCCTCCTAGTTCAGGTTTTATTTCCGTCGGCGATAATTCTTTGATATGGAAATATTTTATCACCGCTCTTAACTCGTTTTTTTCCATCTTTTAAAAGTGGCGCACTGTATAAGCTTTTAAAATACCCAGGACACAAACTACTTGACGCACTTACTTTAAGCTTCGAGCGTATACTGACGACAAGCAAGGCTACACAGACACGTTGGAACAGGAAAGCAAATCGAGCCTACTATAGGTTAGGCCTGTAACTTTTCATCCCATCCTCGTATGATCTTCGCATAAAACACTCTTGGATCACTATATCCACATTACAATTTTTTATATTCTATACAAGATATTCTTCTCATAATACACTAATTTAGGTTATTATATCCATTTCATAATTTGTACATATAGGAAAATTTTAGATCATAGAGGTAGGGTTAGGGAACTGATTTGGGACGTTTTGTAACGTTCATTTATGGCCCCACGAATTAATAAAATTGTTTTGGCTTACCTGGTTACTCATACGAAAAAAAAGGGTAAAATCGTATTGATGATATCACTATTATTTTTGTCATTAACTAATTTCACCTGTATTCTAACTTTCGGACATCATTATTATAATTTATTTCATCTCACCACTAAGTAAAAGGTAGTATAATACTTTGTACAATGGTCATATTTACAGTGTAGTGTTCACTGTTTTAATTTGCCAGATTCTCCTAAAAATAGACCAAGTTTCGTTGTAAATTTATACATATTATGTATTATAGTCTCACCTTTGGGTAATTAATTATTTACGATACCATTCTTTAAGATTTTCTTTATTTTTGTTTATAGCTGTCAGAATTGGATTAATGTTTATTAATTATGACAGTGAATGACATAAACGTCATTTGACGACAGAACACAAGTGTCATGTTGGTGAGACGTTCCAATATCGGGCTCAGAACCCGAGGTAAGGTAGTTTCACAATGAGCGATTTTAAGTCGTGAGGGATTTTTTTTGGCGATCGCTGTTGTACTAATTTTTGTCGGGAATAGTTTCCCAAATGTAGTTATACTGTATATAAATATAGTTTTTAGGGTACCTTTCGTAAATGGTCTCTTAAGTTATATAGTGGGGAATTCTTGAGGATGAATTTCTGAACCCACTTGACATTTATCGGAAAGGGATTTCGGCCATTTTGGACGGCTGACGTATTGTTTCTGTCAGTGGTGTTGAATCACGAGAGACGATTTTTGCGTCGAAGTAGAATTTTCTTAATATTTAGCCCCATCGGCTTACCCTAATTAAAGGGGATTTTAGATTCTACTTCATGGTTAATTGTGGGTAAATGGACATTTCGTATTTTGAGAGGAATTTTAGTGTATTGGTAAATTCCTATGGTCATTGGTCCAGCCCATATCTATTATAGGATTTTAACGCAATAATTGGAAGGTCACAGCATTTGGAGTGTGGAATATTGTTGTGCTGTGGATCATCTCACGTGTTTCTCATCCTTGGAAGGCTACCAAGTTAACCCTTTACGAAAAAGGTATGTTTTGTATATATTTGGTTATGTTACGCACCATGTGGCTGTCAATTTCTTTTATGTTATGGCATGGTGTAACAGAATTTTAATTATTTGAGCTCATAATACTGTTTATGACTCACTGTTGAGCCAATGTAATTTTTCTTTATCCTAGATGCTGAATATTTTCTAGTTTATGTACATTTTTGGGTAATCCTATAGTTCGGGATACTTGAGTCAATGTGTATTGACATTTTTCTTTGTAATATTTTAAGGGTTTCACCCAGGGGCTTGTTAGCCCAGGATTAGACGACAGTTTCACCCAGGGGCTTGTTAGCCCAAGATTAGACGACAGTTTCACACAGGGGGTTGTTAACCCAGGATTCGACAACAATTTTCACCCAGGGGGTAGCGACTCAGGATTTCAACAGTTGTACACAGAGGGTTATATCGTCCGGAGTTCAACGGTTTCATCGAGGGAACACAGAACATTGGTATGCTAGCCGCCTAGCTTACTTGCAGCTAGATTTACAATGATGATTCTCGTTCTGGATAGGAAGATGGGAATGTTGTGAAAGAAGACACCCTACTATCAGGTTTTTTTTATACGTTATATTGAAGTTTCATGTGTGCATTGTTAAACTATACATTCACTTTCAACCGAATGTTGTCAAGGTATTCTCAACATTATTTATACTTTTGAGCACAGAATGTTCTAGGTTTCTTTCACTCATAACTTAAGTATTATCAAATGTTACATCGTTTAATTGATTAATATTTTAAATGTTTACTTAATTTAAGCACTTAATGCTGATGTAGTAATCCTTCGGGTCGCAGAACACTTGGACTGCTTCCACGTTTAAGTTGTAATTCTTCAGTTATTAAGGGCTACTGCCATAATTTTACTTTATTCAATTTATTCATTATTAAATGGACCAGACTTAACGATTAAGTTAAGCAATCTCAGAAGACCCGTGTGGGGGCAGAGATTAAGTAACCTCTTCCAACCTGGGAGTTTAAGTAAATAACCTCTGTGTCTGAAGTCCTTTGTGTATCTTTGTATTTTGATTTTTTTTTTTTTTTGATATTTTTATTTAGTTTTATGAATTATACTTAATTATAAAATTTCATGGTTTAATAATTTTCTTTTGGGTAGTTTGTTCTTAACTAAAAGTTAAGCAGATATCACCTTCCAATTTGGAGAGGGTTATAAGCTTATAAGGATTATAAGTGTATTGTTTAGTTTATAATATATGATGTAGCATAGGTGCGGTTATGCACAAGATTTGAGTTAACTATTATTTTATATTTTATTTTTTTTATGTAAGGTGGGAATTAATATTTTGCGCAAGCGTCTTGCCTGGTACCAAGCTAACGACGAACCGTGCCATATTTTGATTTAATAATTTATTTTGGGTTATGCATATACATATACAGTGTAAATTTTTCCTTTAATTTCCTCCAATTTTTTTTTGATTACCTAAGCCATTAGTCTGTATATTTAGTAAATATTTTTTTCTTTATAAAGGAACATAAGTTGAGGTTTGTCTTTTATTTCTTTCCTCATTTACTGGGTTTTTGGGGAAATAGGATCATAGTTTGGCCACTATATAGACCCAGTTGGTGCCTACTCATTTTTCTACTATTTCCGGAATTTTTGTAAGCTATCCACCCCCTAGCTGCCGTCTGAGCGACGTCGAAGGCCCGAAGGTTGACACCGGAACAACCGAAACTTGTGTAACCGTAGTAGACAACATTTTTAATTGTAGTTAATACTTTAATAATTTTTTTTTAAGTTTAAAAATTTTGGTGGAATCACCAAGTTCATTTCGTAGGTTACAGTTTTTGCTAGTAGGTGTAGATTGAAGACAATAATATAATTTCACATTTTTCATACTTATCGTTTTGTTTGCTAATTATTTCACACTTTTTACCACATGCTTCTTACAAGGTGGCTCAAATAACATTATTACTTTACATTGCATATAAAAATTGGTATATTTTTTATCAATTCATTTACAATTTAGTTTCTTCGGCCCACCTTTTCATAATTTCAACATTCAACAAATTACATTCATCGTTACACTAAGCATTGCATCCAATATACATTCAGCATTAATTTCTGATTTCCATGCTACTCCTTGAAATGTCCCTGTAACCTGCACTGTCGTGGCCGATAAGGAAGTTTTCCCTACAAATAAATACGTCACAAGCGTCATCCACACCTTATTGGTTAAAAAATTATTACGTCAGACTCAAGCTCGTTTAACGACTCGTCTCTCTTTTATAAACAAAGCTTTATGTACCGTTAAACATAACAAACGCGTTTGCTGTGAAAGCAAGAGAAATTATCTATAGTGTTAAATCCTTTTTACGAAACTACGTTCTAACGACGTATATTTGCCAACACAGTTCTATATCACCTTTTTCAACATCCTCTCATTGTTTAATATAAATTTCAGTTTTCTTCCGGCTATTTTCCTCCCATCAGAGGGATTACTTTTAACCAACTACATGTGGTTCTTGGGATATCCCACGGGAAGATGCCTCCCCATCAATCTGTTGGCTAAGGCACTTCTTTCTACTTTTTTTTCTATTTTCCTTACTTCCCTCTACACTCTTTTCCTTTTCCTCTTATTTCTCCTCTATTCCTTGTCCTTTTTCTCATTTTTCTCTTTTACTTCCCATTTGATTTTTTTTTATTCTCCGCCCTCCTTTATCTTTTATTCATCCATTGTTCCACTGCTTTCAGACTGCTTTCACCATATAACACTTGTCACTATTTTTGGCCTGTTGAGCAAGCACGTAAGCCTCTGTACCATCACTAGGTATCCACTTTTTCGTATTTTCATCCCCTCCTCTTCTTCTCACACCAATCTAACAATCCAGTTCCTTCTCCCTTTTCTCCATAGTCTTCTCATCCTAATAACTCATAGAACTGATTCCTGGTCTTTTAATTTATTACTTTATAAGGATATCAGGAATTTACTACTACCCACCTTTCCCCCCCTTTCTATAACTCGAGCTAATCCCTAATCCCTTACACCTTCCTTTACAATTTAAGATAATCCCCTTCTTTTTACCTGTGCTTCTGATTCAACTTTGTTTTCTACTTAAACATTTTTCAATTACCACATAATAAGACAATTTCTAGACTAGATTTTATTGGATATTTGATCTAGGACTTTATTTATTTATTTATTTACATTACTCAACAGGTCAAGACCCAATTACAGAGTAAGAGTACAGAATTAAATACAATTAGTTTAGAAATAATATACTAATTTTGAAACAGAACGGATGTTATGCTGCCAAAAAGGGCTGATTCAAATAATCAAACTAAACAAATAAACGTATTTGACTCCTTACCTTTTTGGAATATTGGACTGGTCGGCAAGCGACTCACATAAAGCGAAGGCACAAAAATTAAGTGTTGGCGAACGAACTTGTTACTTTGTTGGCGATACATCGATGTCTCTTGATTCTTTGAAAAGGTCCAAAGCATGAACCGTTTGGGTGGGGCAAAGTGTCAAAATAGATAACCCGAATTTAAATTAGGAACTTAATAAAGAAAATAAATCCATTCTCCAACAAATTGGATGAACAACAGATGAGAAAATAGCTAAGATAATTATTTTTCTAGGATTTCATATATATAATATTACGAATTGAACTATAAAACAAATTAAGCTGACAACTTACTGATTCATAATTAATTACCAATCTAACAATACGAGGTAAGTTTATACATCTTCTATAAAAAAGTTTTTGCTTATATACTCTCCACCATGCTATCTACTATGTAACTTTTAAAATGTTAGGTGCGATGATGGCCCATAGAAGAAAAAACTAGTAGCCAATTAAAATAAAATTCTGTGGTAAATGACCTAGAGTTTTCTTTCCTTATAAAGAATTGCCACATTAGTGAAAATTAATGATTTATTCTATTAAAATAATTTGTTGAAATTAATTTTTTATTATACAGGGAGTGCCGGTATTACCATTTAATTTATTTCACTTGGCTTATTAATATTTATTGTTTAACTATTGTGTTTAAACAAGTAATTAGTTAAAAATTCCTTTTTTATTATACAGGAAGCGACGTTATTACCATTTAATTTATTTCTCTTGGCTTATTAGCCGATTTCAAAAAAAGAGAAGGTTCTCAATTTGTCGGTATATTTTTTTTTATGTATGTATGTTCAGCAATAATTCTTTAACACGTTGTCCGATTTTAATGATTCTTTTTTTGTTAAAAAGAAAATATCTCAAGGGTGATCCCATATAAATTTGGTCAAAATTTAATATTTGGGTCCATGAGAAAATCTTCAAATTTTTCATTTTTTATGTGTGTTTAACGATAATTCTCTACCACCTTATCCGATTTTTTTAGATGTGGTGGTGATATCAGCACGATTTTAAAGTCGGTTTTTTTAAATTACTTTTAATACATAGTTGTTATTTTTTATTGTTTAATTTTTGGGTTTAAACAAGTAATTAGTTGAAAATTCATTTTTTATTGTACAGGGAGTGCCGTTATTACCGTTTAATTTATTTCCCTTGACCTATTAATTTTTATTGTTTAACTATTGTAATTATACAATTAGTTTAAAATTTATTTTCTTTTATACAGGGAGTACCGTTATTATCGTTTAATTTATTTCTTTTGACTTGTTATTTTTATTGTTTAACTTTTGTGTCTAGACAATTAATTATTTGAAGATTTAATTTCTATTATATTGGGAGTGCCGTTATTACTGCTTAATTTATTTCTCTTGTCTTATACATTTTTATTGTTTAACTAATGTAATTAAACAACAATAGTTATAATTTAAAAAAAATGTAAATAAGGCAAATACAAAGCAACTTTATAACTCAAATAAATAATATTTTAAACAAAATATTATACTAAAAATCGCCCTAAATATCATCTTGTATTTTTAGAGATACGCTGATGCCGTTTCCTAATTATTTAATGGAATGAGTTTTTGAGTAAAGAATATTTTATTGACTGATGTTTAGTGTTTCAAAAAAACAAAGTTGGCACTACCGGAAAACTGTTGCTCTTAATATTATTACGATAACGGTCAAAAACTCTAACCTCACACAACATTGTTACGATAAAATTAATATGTATCTATATTTAAAGCGTAGTAAATTTTAAACCAGTTTCTATTATTTAGTCTTTGATATAGACAGAATTCAATTTTTTTTTAAACAGATTTCGCATTCCTACCAGTCCTTTTTATCTATCTTATAAAAGTAATTGACTTAAACAATTTTCAAGTATTCCCCAGATCGTTATATTTAGTATTCAGCGATTATTATACCCTCATAAATTTTCATTGCTAAATTAAACAGAAAAAGCACGGACACTTTTTTAAATATGAAAATTTTCTCGAACTACAACGCAACGATATCATTCCAGTACGGTTTGATATGAATTATTAAACAGTAACTGAATATGAAATTAATTCTAGATCAAAGCCGCATCTAATCCACTATTCATTTTGGGTTTCCTATCAAGTATCCGTTCTTCTTCTACGATTTTGTTCTATACTTTTCAGACCAGGCACTATTAGCATAATATTAAGATGGTGATGAGAAAAGTTCGAGTTAAGTTCATGGGTAATAGGTAATATAGTAAAAGAATACTTTGTAACTACAAAATAAGGTACCTACACTTTAAAAATTTATAAAAGAATATTTGGTTCAAAATCAAAATAAAATCAAATGTATGGTAGCACAGAAAGGATCGTATGTAGACATATATAAAATAATTTTGATTATACAGGATGACCCAAAAATAGGAATTTATATCAGTTATGTTTTTTTAAACGGAACACCCTATTTTTGATGATGTCTTTTGATTCCCCGGAAAAAATAAAGCAAAGTTTCTGTAATGTTTCCTATAACTATTTCTTTTCGTTTTTGAAACATTTAAAAGTTTCTTAATTTGTAAGCTTGAACAACATAACTTAGTATGTCGCGGTTATTTAAAACATATCAACAGTCACCTGCGATACGCGTAGCCAAGATATTAGACTATCGAATAAAATGAAATTTTTACATCATACAGGGTGCTCATTTAGTCTAATTGAATTCCATACTTACATACATACACCGAGGGAAATTTTTTGCTATGGCAGCAAAAATGTATTAACCCTTAAAAAAAAACTCTATTAAAATAGGCGACAGCCAAGGTACTTTGCTACGGTTAATAAATTCACATTTTTGGAATTACTTTTTAGTCCCTAAAAGCTTACTTTTAGTTTTTATTAATTTTAGTGTTTAGAAAGTAAAATTTTACTCACTAAAAAGTAGTTTTTTATGTTTAAAAAGTAGGTTTTTAGTGGTTAAACAGTATTTTTCTTGCAGTTAAAAAGTATTTTGTTACCTTGAACAGGCAGTTTTAATACTTTTTAATTGTTAAAGAATTATTTTTTATTTCTTAAAAATAGATTTTACTGGTTAAAAATTAGGCTTTTAGTGGTTAAAAAATAGTTTTTTCTACTACCGTGCATAAAGTAGATACTTTACGCACTCCACGAAGTGATAGCGATAGCGAATTTGATAATACTCCCCCAGATATCTTATGCAGTGCACAAAAGACCACTGAAAATTTATTGCCAGAAAAATCTGCAAATATTTATCAGCAAAAATACAATGCATTTATAGAATGGTGTAGGAAGAATAAGGTGACAAAATATTCGGAAAACGTTATTTTAGCATGTTTCTCTGATGAATTGAAGAATTACAAAGCTTCTACCCGATGGTCGATTTATTCTATGCTTAAAAGCACCTTAAAATATAAAAACAACGTTGATATTTCGAAATTCAACAAGTTAATAGCGTTTCTCAAACAAAAAAATAAAGGTTATAAACCAAAAAAATCCAACATTTTTGAACGAGAAGATCTAATTAATTTTCTGTTGAAAGCTCCAGATTCCAAGTTTTTAATGATCAAAGTAAGTAAATGCCTCAGTAAATGCTTGAATGCTCAGTATAAAATTAAAATATTCTGTAAAGTTTTGCAACGAGATGTGTGTTCGTATGGTGTGTTGCCTAACAAAATCAGTTGCTGTCCTAACAGGCCACCGGGGTTGTTAGGCAGCACATTATACCTAAAACTTTTATATTTTTTACAATAGCATTTATTTAAAGTTTTACATGCGCAACGTCAAGATATTTCCTAATGTTTAATAAATTATTTCTAACATTACAATATGTTATTTTTTAGGTAGCTTTTATAATTGGAATTGCGGGAGCTTGTCGCCGGCAAGAATTATGTAAAATGACAATTAACGATGTGGAAGATAAACAAACAGTGTATATTGTCAAAGTATCAGAAACCAAAAATGGAATAGAACGCATTTTTACGATTTTAAATCCAAATAATTCTGCAGTTGATTATTTATCTTTCATAAAAAAATATACCTCATTAAGACCATCAAATATAAATTGTAACAGATTTTTTTTTAAAATCCACATATGGAAAATATTCTAAACAGCCTGTAGGGATAAATACTTTTGGTAAAATGCCAAGTGTTATAGCAACGTATCTAAACTTGCCCAATCCAACGGCTTTTACAGGACACTGCTTTAGGAGGTCTTCAGTCACTGTGCTGGCAAATTCTGGAGGAGACCTTCTAACGGTCAAAAAACATGGAGGATGGAAATCATCTGCTGTTGCAGAAGGCTACGTAGACAGCACAATAACACAAAAAAACAAAATTTCTAATAAAATTTTGATGGAAGACAGTATGCCATCCACTTCCAAACAAAGCTACAATTTTACCGTTGACAACTCTAATGAAGAATTAGTGGAACCACTCAAAAGTGAAACTAGAGTTACACAAAATATTTCAACTTCTTTACTTGAAAAGGCCAAATCCATACCACTTGAAGCTCAAAATAGGGTTACAGAAGTAATATCACAACATTTTTCAAACTCTGTGCTGGAAAAGGCCAAAACCTTAAGTTTTGGTAATTGCAATAATTGCACATTCAATATTAATATTCATAAGAGTTAAAAACCTATTTTTTTTAAATATTTCTTCATTTGTTAGTCATTTTGTTCTGTAAGAATTATAAATTTGTAAAGTTTCAATAAATTTATTTTTGTTGCTGTGTACAATTTTTGGCACATTTTACTTTTTTTCACTAGTGCGTAAAGTAAAGTACTTTTTTTCACTAGTGAAAAAAAGTAACTTTTATATTTCTAATATTAGTGGATTATGTGTACGGTAGTAGAAAAAATATTGTATGCCACTCGTGTGTAAAGTCCATTTTTTACCTTTAAAAAATTGTTTTTAATGGTTAAAAAGTAGTGTATAGTGGTTTAAAAGTAAACTTTTACCTTTAAAAAGTAGATTTTAATGATTATACAGTTAATTTTTACCTTTAAAAAGTATTTGTTAATGGTTAAAAGTAAATTTTGCTATTTAGGGCTGGTTTCTTCAGCACTTAGGCCGTTTTTTCTATAGAAAAATAAAGTTTAGTTAAAGTCGAAATACAAGAATGTTTTGCATGTATTAAATGTCAAATTTCCAGATTTACCGAGGATAACTGAAGTTTATATTTGTTTATAATGAAACCAGTTCTATAAAATTAGAAAAATTAACTTTTTAGCCGTGCATTAGAAACTATATATAATTATTAGAGCAAAATTTACCTAATATATATCTACCTATAAAATTTACATAAATTTTTATTTAACCTGTGGTGGAAATAAAGATCAACATAGGCTAGGAAGGGTTTCAAAAATAAAAGAGACGATTATTTTGTAATAAATATATTTGTTATATTGCTAAATATTTCAAAAATGTATTTGAATTTTAAAAATTCAGTAGGATATGTAATATAAAATTGTTATTTGATAATTTAAACTTGTCTTTAGACGTATAATAACGTAAGCATATGTATCAAGAAATTTCAAATGAGCAGTTAGTAGCTTTAAATGAATCCGGTATTTATTCTTTGTGAAAAATCCGAAAAGAAGTTTTGTTCTAAATATATTGTTTTCTGTTTATTATAATATAGAATAGAATAAGAAAATCCATGCCATTAGGATTATTAACTAAAATAGGTAGGAACATAAAAAAATAACATTCTTCTATCAACCAGGTGGGCCATTCCAAACGATCCTTTCTTAATATCTAGAAAAAAAAAATTATATTTTATTAATACTATCTCAGAAACGCAAATTTCGAATTTTAATAAACCAGTCCTAGAAACCCCTTCCCCTAGCTCAGTAAGTTAAGAATTTGGATAAAAATTAATGTAAGGTATTTTTGAGAAATGTTTAAATTTAGGTTTTTAAGGTCTGTAAAAGCTAAGGTTATACTGTTAAATGCAACAAAAAATGAATCAGTCTCCCGAATCCTTTGTAAAATTGTCAAAATTCATTAAAAAAACTTAAGCCGGAACATTTAAATTAGAAAACATTTGGAGCATGCGTATTATTAATTTCCAAACAAAATTAAATAAAATAAGGTTTACCTAAAAAAATAAAAGTTTGCCATCTTGTCTACTAATTCTTATTTCTTATCCTAGGTTATTTTATGTACACCTAAACGCTCTACAGATGTGCATGTTTAATTTGCCAAAAAGTGGTATAAAAAAAATAATTACAAAACATTTTTGTTTTCTATTTCTTAATTTAATAAAAATATCAAAAACCATTGCCATACATGTGTTTTGTTAGAAATATCTGTTAACGTCACTGGAAAAAATAATTTTTTTCTTAAACATTTAACCCTCAGTACTCAAAATAGCCTCCAAGTTCCATCAAAATAGAAAAAGGAATTTCTGATATTTTAATGAAAAAACTTTACAAGATTTTTCGCTTTATCTACTGTTTTTTCCTTAATTAACGTTAAAGTTAGGGGTCAATACATTTGAAACCGATAAATTAGTAGATATAAAATACTTTTATATTATACGTTATGTACTTACCCTTAAAGTTTTCAACAAAATCTTGAAGTCTCCAATTAATCAGCTTCTCTGTGTAATCCATTGGAAAACGAACACAACTTATGCACAATTATTGCAAAAATGGCATCAAACCTACGATTTGCCAACGTAACGTGGATGATTTTTGCTGGCGGCTAGGGTAATTATAACTAAAATCACAAATCAATCACCGGATTTTTCATGTCTGTGCCTGCCGATATACCGGGAACGGACTGAACGGAGTACGCCGAATAAACAAAAATTTTCTCGAGCACAGACGAAAAAGCTCTCGATCAAAACCGATCGATATTTTCTGAAGATATTTTTTATTGGACTTAAAAAGCGAATTGTTATGATGGAAAATATACGTATTAATATTTTGAATTTCTACTACAGAAAATAAATGTTTAGTAATTAAAAACTATTTTTAAGAGCAAAAATTATTTTTGCTGGTTCTATAGACTGAAAAAAAATATTTGCAAAGGTAACAATTTTTTTTTGTATGGCGACAAAACTACTTTTAAATAGTATATTGTTTCACGAGTGACGAAAATGATTTTCGACGATTAAAACACTATACTTTTTTTACAAACTCTATTATGTCATGTAGGTACCTACTAAAATGAAAAAAAAAAAAAAAAAACAAACGTTAGCAAATGCTTTATTTTGTGTTAGGAATAACAAAAAATTAAACAACAATTAAATATTTCAGAAATATTATTTATTATTTAAATATTGATTTATTGTTATATTTGAACAATTGTTCAAAATTATGGGGGTATCACACTCAAGCTTTTTATTTAGGTAGATGCCGACATATTTGTTCTACTGTTAAATGTCATTTCAGATGATGATGCGCCATAATCGGATGAACTAGTAGTTTCCTTATTTTGTACAGATTGTAAAATTTTGGTTTGTACTCGTATTTGGTTTTTACTGTTCGTGGATTCATCAACATATCCTTCCGCAACCCTACTAGATTTCCAACCACCGTGCTTTTTTAACAGAAGCAAGTCACCTCCTGCATCCACTAATAGCGTTGCGGATGTTCTGCGGAAACAGTGCCCAGTGTAATCTTGAGGATTCGGAAGAGTTAAAAACTGAGCAATTTCGCTAGGAAATTTACTGATTTTATTAATTTCAACAACCTGTCTGCTACACTTTTCATTCTGATAGTTAATAAAGAATCTTGAATTAATTTGATCCATATTTGCGGGACGTAGGCTCACATATATTTTTTAGAAATATCATAAAAGGGTCTAGAAATATGAAAAGAACGCGGAACTTTTGTTTTTGTATTACGGATTTTAACTAACAGAATACTTTCAGTATCCTTTACATTGCTTATTGTTAAATCTTTTAGTTCGTGGCAACGACAAGCGCCAGATAATCCAAAAACTAATGCTACCTACAAATATTAGTAGTTATGTATTAAGTATTTGTTAAAATAAAAATAATAATTCCGTTACCTCTGTTATTAAATATTTATAGTCAGGTGCATTCTTTAGGAAAATCTGTATGTCTTCAGGCGAAAAAATTTTGGATTTTTGGCTTTTAAAACCATCAGATTTTCTTTTCAAAAGCGAACGTAACTTTGGATATTTACTAATATCGACATCATTTTTAACAGAGAGTGTAGTTCTTAGCATCGAATAAATGGACCATAACGTCGACGGTTTAAAATTTGAACATATTTCTCCAAAGTATGTTAGTAGTACAGTTTTCGAAAATGATTTCACTTTATTTTTTTCTCTCCATTCCAAAAATTTGATATAAATTTCTTCATATCTCTTTTTTGATTTGGCCGGTAATAAATCTGAAGAGGTTTCTTCAGCTTTAAAAATAATTTCTGGGGGAGTGCAATCGCTTTCTGACTCAGACATCATGAAAATGTGTTAAATTTAGGACGAACTGAAACTGACAGTTCTCAAAAGTGATAAAACTTCAAATAAACAAATGAAAACCAGGAAACTAGATGTAGATTGGTTTAATTTGCACTATTTTTATACATATTTATTTTATCTTTAATTCATTAAAGTTTAGGTAATAACGCATATAGAATTTAATGAGCATCTTTTTATTTCATTATTAATAATTATAAGCTGCCAAAATATTATACGAGGCGACTGATGTATGAAAATATGTAACAACTTACTTTCGTCACTAGAGACGAAAGTAAATGTTATGGGATTTTTTCTCACTAGTAACGGAAATCAAGTTTTCGCTGAAAGTATCCTGTGGCGAAAGATGTCTTTTTGTAAGAGTTCGTAGAAAAAAGCATTTTATTTAGTTGCATGAATGTATTTTTTTAATTGTAGCTGAAAATTTATTTGTGGTAGCAAGAAATTTCTCAACAAAAAACTTTTTAAATATAATTCTCTCAGTGTATGGAGTTGAATAATATTCCTATTTTAAATGGCACACTCTGTATTTAATAACTTAAACTGATAGACATTTAAATTATCTTATATTCTGTACAAGATTTTTTTGTACCTAAATTCGATGGATATTTAGTAATAGCTGTTTTTTATTTTTAACATACGAATTTTATCATAATATTTTGGTATTGAACGAAATACATTTTTTTATCATGTTTCAATGTAAACCAACACTATAATTTTGTTAATAAAAAAAAAACATTTATTGACATTTATTTGAAAACTACACACAAATGAAAAAGAGTAAGAAACAAACAAACAAACAAAAAATAAATTATAAAAAAGTTAATTTAAATGACATACCTAATTTTAAACAAATTCGAATTCCCTAAAATCTATTAAAAAAATAATAGTGTCTTTTATATCGCACAAGGACTAAAATCCAACTGAAACGCATCAAATGTCCTCAGTCTAAATCACGACTGCTTGAACAAATGGGGATAGGAATTTGAAATGAAAATTTGATACTGCGGTGTTTCGTCGGCCGCACAAACTTTCCCGTCTGTCCTATCAAACCCTGTTGCGGCTTCATTATCTGCACAATATAGCTGAAACGAGAAGAGAATTGAATTAAATTGTTCAGATTTCTGTTTCTCTACTCCCATCGTTACGGCGTCATTCATTTGAGGGTGGCTATAATTGAAATCAGACGGTACAAAAAAATGTTTTTCTTTTGACGCAAAGAAAGTTACTACCGGGAGATATACGGACAGATTGGAAATTACGTGGAAATTTTACGTCTGGTTATTATTTCCTAATAAAGTTTTAAATTCTTTGTGTAAAGTTGTAATAATTTATTTCCGTCGACCGACCATTATTGATGTATTTTAATGCACTCAAAATCATTGATTAATGGCCTGTATTAATGAATGATTTTCTATTAATCAACGGTTTTATTATATGCAACCCAACGTACATTGCTATTATTATACACTTATATTGACAGTTACCTATGGTGTAGGCAACTAAACATACATATACATTTGAAATCAAGGTGTGTTAATACTATCGGTCATTGCATGTCATAATGTAATTTCTTAAAAGTAAGATATTGTGTCGAAAGTCTAATTTATTTTTGGTTTATTTATTTAAAAACACACTATTTACAATTTATTTCAGACGTATTATTTAATTTATATAATACTTAGACACTAACTAACAATTCTAATTTATTCCTTACACTTTAACTTTTCAATACAATGTTCTCTATTAAACTAAACTGTCCGCCGACGAGTCGGCTATTTAGGTAAGGTCCAACTCCTACTAGAAGTCTCCAGACGGTCATCTCGAACATTCCATTACTATGACTAAACGGCACTCTCCGCCGTTCTAGCTGTTTCTAGTGCCTCAGCGGCAAGCCTCGAGAACGAGTTGGTTTCCATCTGAAGGTCGAGCGTACACAGGTACAGGGTCGGATTAGGAATTTCATGACAATATCTTTATTAAAATGGCAAATAACAAAACTTGTTCGTTAAATAACCATTATTCATAAGTTTCCTAATAGAGATGGAATTATTTAAAATATTAATTTATGCTATCGTATTAGAAAGAATTTCTCCTTCAAATAGAGTATTGGATTCCAAGAAAAACAAAAAAATAACATTTAAATTAGATAATGGTAAGTAAATTAAATTTTTATAATGTAGTTTTTTTTTAATTATTTAAAAAAACCCCCTTAACTCCCATTTTCATCCCCTTATTGAGCTTGATTTTTTCCAAAAATTTCAAGTTGATATTATTGTTTTTGAGTTAATGTTTTTTTAAATATTTCAACCTACCCTAACCCCCTTCAAATTTTTTTCACAATCAGTAACCTTCATCTTCTTATAGAGCTTGATTTTCACTAAAAAAAATTTTGTTGGTTTCGCTTTTAATTTTTGATTTTATTTTAATTTCAAATCCCCTTAAGCATTTTGTTAAGGATGTAACTATTTTGGCCCACAATATCAAACGCAAAATAAAAATAGTATGTCGTTGGAATAATTTTCCTGGAAACTATGTTGAGAATATTACAAACCTTTTTCCATTTTCTCGGGAAGGAGTGTAGGTACCCCGTATATTTAACAAAGAACTAGGTTGATACCCAAATGATGTTTTATGCTGAGTCAACTATGCCAGTTATAACAAATTGATGTTTTATGTTGGGCAACTTTACACAATTAGATAGATTGAAATGAAATGTAATTTATTAGGTTTCGTGTAGAGAAAAACATAAAATATGTATAAGTTATACGTATATTTACAAGCAGACACAATAATAAAGAAGTTTCAAATACATTTGTACTCAAAAATTCTTTCATGTGTAGTAAATTTTGTAACACTCTCCAACTTCACATCAAGTTGTTACGTATTTTCCTTTTTTGTCACGCCTGTGGGCATGGGAACAAACATGATAAATTCTTTGCCCTCTTCTTGTTGTCGCAGTTGGAGGAACAGTATCCAAATAATGTATTTCCATGAAATTTACTGCTGCAAGTCGATTAATATTTCCTTGACTTCTTCTACCTCGGCATATCGCAGTAAAGGTTTCGTGTCTTTCTAAAATTTGTTTCGCGATGTTTTGAATAAAACTTTTAATGGTAAAGAACTGTTGCCTGTTCTAACCAAATAAAACTTATAAGAATTGAGAATGGACAAGTTCATCAAGTAAAAGAATAGTTTTTTGTACCACTTCATGGTTTTTCAAGTACATTCAACAAAAGACAGCTGCATATCTGCTTTATCCATCAATCGCATATTTATTGTGTAATCTAACATACAATTTGGTTTTATAATTCTCTCTTGCGTTCTGTGATTCACTTTAAAACTGTCCTTCCCTTATAAATTGTTGTAAGAAAATGTCTTTTCATTTTACATTTCTTTAGTATTATTTGGCCACGTCTAAGCCTGGGAAATGTAGAGAGATGTCTTCTATTCTTCTTTACTGTACCACAAAATCCAGTTCTATGTTGTGTCAAATATTGTGTTAACGCTGAACTAGTATACCAGTTATCTGTTTACAACATATGTCCTTTTCCTTGGTAGTTTTCCATGAGTTTCTTGACAATAGCTCCTGTCACACTAATTGGTTCATTTTGTGGTATATCTTGTGCCGAACCAATATGGATTAATACTATCAAAATAATTCTCACAAAGTAGGAATAATTTTAACCCAAAACGATGCCTTTTGGATGGAATATACTGCTTGATTCGCAATCTTCCTTTATATAAAATAAGCGACTCTACGAAATGGTATAAAGAGAACAGAAAATGTATTATTCATGTTTTCACAAATAGCTCGAATTTTACAGAGCTTATTATTTTCTGGTAGATTCTCATTAATTGCAAAATGTATATATTGTAAGAGAGCAGCAAATATATCACGAATCATGTATTTGCTAAAAAAAGTCTGTTCGAAGGATATTTTTTTTGACCAATATTCAACAATTGTGGTTTTTTTTTTATCTGTGCCAATACTAAAAGTAAAGCAAAAAATGTATACATTTCATCGTTAATTTGCGTCCATCGTTTCGTCCTTGATCTTGGAGGCTCTTCATCATTTTCTGTACAATTTTTATAGTATCTATTCGTTTCAGTCACAATTAGATTCATAATGTCTAAGTCAAAGTATTTTATGAAATAGTCTTACTCTGTAGCATTATTTGCTAATATAAATAATTCCATTACACCTGCATCTACATCATCAAAGTTTTAAACCTTAGCACGGAAATGTTCGCCATTTTCCCTTATCCAGTTTGGTTCACTTTCTTCGCTAGATTCTTCATCTTCAGTATCATATTCTGTTTCAAATTATTCATTGTTTTGGCCTTTACTTGATGAAAATCCATTAAAATCAAATTTGGTAGATTTTCACAAAACTTTTATTTTAAAAAAATAAAAATTAAAAAATTAACACTACATATGACATGTTTCGAAGTACAACTTCTTTCTTAAATGTGACTAATTTACAATTTGGTGTTCAATCTATATGCGAAGTAATTTAACCAAACAAAGTAATTAAGAAAATACATCAATAATATAACAAAATAATCTGACTATTTAAAGTAACTAAGGGTACTTAAGTAATTATGATATGAATCAGATTGCAATATAATATATAAATTATAAAAACTTTTATAATTGTTTTTATTACAACTGACTCCTTGACATTCCATTTAGGTGTGCCTGATGATGAAGTAATAGCTTCGAAACCGGTCGCCAATTAAAATTGACTTGTGAGAAATAAAGGACCTTTTCTTTTACCCCTTATACTTAATCCATTCAAAGTACAGTATAAAAAATACTTATGAATTAACAGAAAAATTAAAAAACATTAAATTACCTAGTAACACAAAATTAGTATCATTCGATGTAACAAACTTATTTAGTAGTATACTTCCTAAAGAAACAGTTAAGCTAGTAGAAAACTTATTAGATCGTAATCAAGTCAATATTATAATCAAAGGAGAAATCCTAAATTTGTTAAACATTTGCCTAAAACAAAACTATTTTCAATTTCAAAATAATATCTACTCAGCAAATGAAGGTCTTATTATAGGGAACCCATTAAGCCCGTTGCTTGCAGAAATATTTATGGATAATATAGAACATAAAATTCATAGCAATAATTTAAGTAAACATTGTCTTTATTGGCATAGATATGTTGACGATATACTGACTGCTTTTACTGGTATTAGTAGACAGGTAAATTCTTTATTAGTTTTTATCAATACTATACACCCTAATTTTAAATTTAGGAAACAGAGAAGGATAATTTAATTAATTTTTTAAGACTTAACTATTATTAAAATTAATTAATTCCATAGTTTTGGGATATTTCATAAGCCATCACATACTGATATTACAATAAATAATAATCCATACAAACAAAAGTTGGCAGCATACAACAGTTTGATCCATAGATTAGTTAGTATCCCCCTTACCAAATAGAACTTCACAAAAGAATTAAATATCATTAAACAAATCGCAGTAAACAATAATTTTAATTCAAAGTTAGTAAACAACATTTTAGGTAAACAAATTTTAAACATGCTATTCAACAAGTTTATCCCATAATTAAAGATAAAGATACATTTGGTAGAAACAGTCGTGTTATATGGCAAAAACTTAAGAATTAAAATATAAATACCAAACTTGCAAAATCCTAGTTACCTGAAAACCTAAATGTTCCTAATGACATTAACAATCACTTTTTATTGGCATCTGGCAACTATGCCGAAGCTGATAAAGGTTTGCTACTTTTCTATGGTAATAATCTTAAAGACAGCTTCCGTAACTTGCTTTTTTCAACAGTTAATCAAAATACTATTTATAAGTATTGAAACGAAATTAAGACACATGCTTTAGGAATCGATGGTTTGCAAATAAATGTGCTGTCCATATATTTTAATTTTCATTACGCATAATATTAATTCCTGTATGACGGAATCTATTTTTCCAGACCTTTGGAAAGTCACAAAGGTTTTTCCATTGCCTAAAAAGAATATTATTAGTAGTTTTAGTGAATTACGGCCCATTTCAATTTTATCAGTGCTATCAAAAGTTTTGGAAAAAGTAATTAAACATCAGATAGAGTCTCACATCAACAATTACAATATTTTACCAACCAGCCAATCTGGTTTCAGACGTGGCTACAGCTGTACTTCAGCATTATTAGAGATTACTGATGATATTTTTAGGGATATCGACAAAGGGAATACAAACGTTTTAATACTTCTAGATTATACAAAATCCTTTGATACAATTAACCACCAGCTTCTGTTCAGTATTCTTCATTATGTTGGTTTTTCGGTTAAAGCAAAAGACTTTATCAAAAACTATCTTTCTAATCGATCAAAATTTGTAGAAACAAGTGCCGGTAGATCTGATATTAAAAATATTGCGCGTGCCACAGGGTTCTATTTTGGGACCAATTTTGTTTCGAATTTACTCAAATAATATTAGTTCGGCTTAACACAGAATTAATAAAAATCGTAAATTTTTCTAACAGACATCAGCCAACTATTAATCCCGCATCGCCATGTTTTAGATCAAAGTACAAAAATACTACTTTATGATACAATGGTTTTCAGTAATTTTAATTACTGCGATGTCATCTACGGGCCTTGTATTGACTGTGTGGATATTAATCGTATTCAAAGAGTACAAAATTCTTGTCTCCGCTACATATATGGTATAAAAAATACGAAAGAATTAGTTACAAACTAATTGAAACTGACTGGTTAAATATGGAATCTAGAAGGAAACTACACATGGTAACGTTGTATCACAAAATCATTTTATTAAAGTCACCTCCTTATTTCTATAACAAAATTACATTTCGAAGTGATGTGCATAATGTGCACATAAGGCTTAGAGGGCATATATCTCCACATCACCATCGTACCACCAAATTTCAAGGTTCATTCTCTTGTATGATATTTAAACTATATAACCTGGTTCCTCCTAAACTAAAACATCTCACGACAATTATATTTAAGAAAAAGTACAAATGTCTCTTGATGTCATAAAATATCTAGTCAAGATAATCTTTCTATGTAATAATAAAATGTAAATTTACGTGCATAAAAATTTATATTTATACTTTTGGTTCGATTGTGTCACAATTTATTTAACCTTTGTTTTTTTTTTAATAATTTGTCTACACTATCAGCTGTCTGCCATTTCTTTTTGTGGTAATAAATTAAATAAAATGTATGTATTTAATGCTACTGTATTTGTAATACTGTAAATAATTTATTATTTATTTATTTATTTATTATTTATATTCTTTGCAATTCCCATTGGAGAAGTTGTTTTGATGATTGAGTTATCTTTTCCCTCTAGAAAATTCTAATTCGGTAACTTTCTTCTTCATTTCTTTGAAAGGTATTTTGTAGTTGGCCCAGTTACCTTTTCAATCGATTCGTAGCTAATAACTTATTATTTTATGTTCCTTTGACAGACATTTAAAATAAAAAAACAACGTAATAGATAACAAAGCATTAAAAAAAGAACGCACTAAATTAATGTTTATTTAATTCATTAAACACAATGAATAAATCAACAATCTAAACCCGTTTCCGTTAAAACCGGTTAAATCCTAAAAGCGTTCATTCCCGGCGACACGATTACTTTTCTAAATCCCGTAAATTCCTGTTTTCATTCTCTTCAATCCTGAAAGTCATTACCGCCATTTCTTTCTAATTCTATTTGTCACGGAATCTTTTATTTTGCGGCTAGATTTACTCCCATTTCGAGTGCCCGAGTATTGTTAAGTTCAGCATGGAACGCATAGATGAAGAAAATGCGTTGTTTCCATATCTACAAGACAGCGTTGCCGGGTTTATTTGAATATAATAGTAATTTTATTATTTTTATTTCTAATTTTCTATTTTTATAAATTTTTCTTTAACTTTTTGTCCAGTTTCTTTATTCTATCACTTAAACAGCAATTTTATATTTTTTTTATACTAATATTTCCATTTATTGATGATTGGGGCAGAGAATTAAAATCATAATTGACTCTTTACATCTATAGAAAGGAGTGACTCAATTAAAATACACATGGAATGAAAATATTACAGATAATATTAAGATAAAACAAAAAATATTAAGTAAGTATAAAATTAATAGGTCTAACTTGTCAAGTTATGAGTGTCATATTTATTTTGAGAAACATTTATGGAAGGTGTCATGACAACGTGTTCGGGTAAGCGAGTTCTGATTATAAAAGAAGAGAAAGAAAGTTTAATAACACAGTAGTCTTGTAATTGTTTCTCAATTTCCGAAGATGTCATCTAAGACGATCATCAGGATTAAAGATAAACAAGTATTGCAGTGAAGATTCATCAGATAGAGAGTTGCAAGTTGTTAAAAGTTATTTTCTTCTATGTGGATCGACTAAAGATGGAAGATTTAAACCTTTAAAGCCTTTTTACTTTCCTATCTGTATACAGATATAAGGAAAGTATAGGAATCATGATTTTTTTCGACCTCGAGTTTTCGACGGATTTTTACGTTTTGAGGTCCCCTGAATCCGTTTTGACTATTTTCGCGATGATGTCTGTGTGTGTGTGTGTGTGTCTGTGTGTCTGTGTGTGTGTGTGTGTGTGTGTGTGTGTGTGTGTGTGTGTGTGTGTGTGTGTGTGTGTGTGTGTGTGTGTGTGTGTGTGTGTGTGTGTGTGTGTGTGTGTGTGTGTGTGTGTGTGTGTGTGTGTGTGTGTGTGTGTCTGTATAACGCATAACTCATGAACCGATACACAGAAAAACACCAAATTTTAAACTTAAGCTTTGTTTCAGCGTCCAATGAGCTGATTAGATTTTGGGCAGTGTCGGAACATCTGGGGGGGTACTTTATAGGTGGTCATTTTTATATTTTATGGAATATATCTGTTATTTTTGTTTGGAAAAGAAAATTCTTCAAATAAAAGTTACTTCTTATATAATTATCTATAATTTTTGCTTTATACAAAATTTTCCTAAAATGGTCCGTATTCGAGAAATTTGACAAAATGTAAAAAACATAATTTTTTATAAAAATTGTTCAAATAAAAGTTGTTTATAATATAATTCTCTATAATTTTTGTCCCATACATAATTTCTCTAAAATGGACCGTATTCGAGATATTTGAGAAAATGTGTAAATTTCGAAATTTGAAGAAAACTCAAAAACGGATAAAGGAAAAAACATTAAATTTTAAACTTAAGGTTTATTTCGGCCTGACGTGAAATGATTAGATTTTGGACAAAGTTGGAACATCTGGGGGGGTACTTTATGGGAGGCCGTTTTTATATTTTATGGAATATATCTGTTATTTATGTTTGGAGAAGAAAATTGTTCAAATAAAAGTTACTTCTAATATTATTATCTATAATTTTTGTTTTATGTCAAAATTTCCTGAAATGGTCCGTATTCGAGAAATTTGACAAAATGTGTAAAATTCTGATTTTTATGAAAATTGTTGAACTAAAAGTTGTTTGCGATATCGATTTCTATAATTTTTGTTTATACATGATTTTTCTAAAATGGTCCGTAATGGAAAAGTGCTAAATTTAAATTTTTCTGTATTTTCGTTTTCAATGAATATCTATAGAAAAATGTTTCGAGGTAGATGTATGTGTAAAATGTATATATTTAGTTTATCCTCTAAACATTTATAGAGATGCTGCAATAGGTTGTACAAAATAACCGGAAAATGCCTATAATAACTAGATAGGAAAGTCATGTGTTGGACACATCAGATTTTTTGTATGAAGAACGCACGCTAGTGAATGGAATTTTTGTAATAAGTCCTTGAACGTTCTCCAATATATTTATGAATATCTGTAACGTTGGACACCAAACAAGGGTAAACTCCTAGCGTAACAAAAACGAGAAATGATTTAACTTGAAACGAAAGACCGAAAGACAATAATAGTATTAGGACGTAGAATTTTTGGTTTGTGAAGCATTGGCATTACTTAGGTTAAACCATGTGGATGATTTGCACAAGCCTTAATATTCAAAACCATTCTATATCGCCTTTTGATTAGGATTTAAAAACTCGTTCGAGCAAGTTATCCAATAATAATTGGCCCCTTTACCTCTTAAGCCTGCTCATGTAAAATATTTGAGCTCCTTACTTCGCCTATTTATATTATATTAATAAAGAACAGAAAGATGAGTATTGCAACTATGTTAAAAGATATAAATTGGCTTTTAGTTCAGAATTATGTTCAGTATTTGACTGATATTTATTTATAAAATAAAAATGACATACAAGAAGCCAATCTGACTTTCATTTACGGCAAGCCATCAATAAAAGTTCCCAAAATACAATTTTTATTAAAAATTTAAAGAATATAATAGATTGCCTACAGAAATTAAAAAAAAAATAATAAATGTATTCAACAGTAACCTCAAACAATACTTAATAAATAAACAGAACGGATATACTTTCTTGTGATAACACTCTTTAAACCTACCCAAAATGGTTATGGTTTCAAGTATAAAGGTCGCAACCTGCATTAGAAATATCACCTTTACTATCAACAGCTGTTGTTTGACAGGTCGTCAGAGAATGTTTACAATTTATGGAATGTTAAGAATGTTAGGAATGTTAGACGTTCGAAACAATTGGAATTCCTAAAATTGTCATATTAGAAATGCATAAGAAAATTGATATTAAAATAGTTAGGATGAACCGAAAATTCTGAAAATCAATAGGGTTGTGAGTTAGAAGTAATTATTCAAGAAAATCAAAACCACAAGTCAATCAGAACTTTCGTTCTAGAGTTATAGTGCCGGCAGACATACACACAGACGACCAGAAGAAACATTTTTTTTGCATTTTCAAACTGCACGAATGCAATACTGAGGCCCTATAGGAAAGGCATCAATAATACTAATATTTGACGCAAATATAACTTATAAAAGTATTATAATTGTTTTTTATTAAATATCTTACTGTTCAGATATTTAATTCCGATTACTTTCTCACACTGCTGTATATCCTGGTCTATTTATGATAACCAAAAGTTCATTACGTCTATGACAAAGGCTCAATAGTTAACTGCGATTTAAGTTCCCAAAATTTTCACAAATTAACAAGTTAATTACGACAGAAATTTTTTAAAAATCATTACTAATAGTAGTCAACCGTTAGTGCAACGAAAGTTAGTCAAATTGTTACAAAAATCATTGTTTTTATAGGTGAAATACGCGAATCAATAGAAACTTCTGTAAATTCAGCTATAAGTAAGTCTATAAAAAGTGATTCTCTTAACAATGAATTCACATCTAAAATAACAGATTATTTTATTACAGGTACACTACCTCATCTGCATATAAAACCGTACCAAGCCACATTCGAATCCTAGTTTCACAAAACTATACTAGCAAGACCCTTAAGCCACCCACGTTTGACGGTCAGACAACATGGGAAGCATATCGACTCCAATTTGAAGCTGCAGCTAGAGCCGATAGCTAGACCGAGAAAGAGATGGCGGCTTTATTGATAGTGTCACTGCGAGGTCAGGCAGCAACCGTTTTAAAGTTTTGTCCTCAAGATGAACCCAGTTATTTTTGTCTCGTCCAGCTTTGGAGACAAGATATAATAATATAATAATAATAATAATAATAATAATAATAAACTTTATTTGCAACTTCCAGTTTTTTATACATATAAAAATATTCAGAAAAAAAAAGTGCCAAAGAAGGCTGCAAAAAGGACTGGTGAACAGTGGATACTGATCAAAGCACCAGCCCTGAGTATTACCAACGCCACAGGACATCGTACAAAAAACAATATAAAAATAAACACAAATGATAGTGAGAAAAAAAATCTGATGTGTCCAACACATGACTTTCCTATCTAGTTATTATAGGCATTTTCCGGTTATTTTGTACAACCTATTGCAGCATCTCTATAAATGTTTAGAGGATAAACTAAATATATACATTTTACACATACATCTACCTCGAAATATTTTTCTATAGATATTCATTGAAAACGAAAATACAGAAAAATTTAAATTTAGCACTTTTCCATTACGGTCCATTTTAGAAAAATCATGTATAAACAAAAATTATAGAAATCGATATCGCAAACAACTTTTAGTTCAACAATTTTCATAAAAATCAGAATTTTGCACATTTTGTCAAATTTCTCGAATACGGACCATTTCAGGAAATTTTGACATAAAGCAAAATTTATAGATAATAATATTAGAAGTAACTTTTATTTGAACAATTTTCTTCTCCAAACATAAATAACAGATATATTCCATAAAATATAAAAACGGCCTCCCATAAAGTACCCCCCCCAGATGTTCCGACTTTGTCCAAAATCTAATCATTTCACGTCAGGCCGAAATAAACCTTAAGTTTAAAATTTAATGTTTTTCTCTTTATCCGTTTTTGAGTTTTTTTCAAAATTCGAAATTTACACATTTTCTCAAATATCTCGAATACGGTCCATTTTAGAGAAATTATGTAAAGAATAAAAATTATAGAGAATTATATTACAAACAACTTTTATTTGAACAATTTTTATAAAAAAATATTTTTTTTACATTTTGTCAAATTTCTCGAATACGGACCATTTTAGGAAAATTTTGCATAAAACAAAAATTATAGATAATTATATTACAAGTAACTTTTATTTGAAGAATTTTCTTCTCCAAACGTAAATAACAGATATATTCCATAAAATATAAAAATGACCACCTATAAAGTACCCCCCCAGATGTTCCGACACTGCCCAAAATCTAATCAGCTCATTGGACGCTGAAACAAAGCTTAAGTTTAAAATTTGGTGTGTGTCTGTGTATCGGTTCATGAGTTATGCGTTATACAGACACACACACAGACACACACACACACAGACACACACACACACACACACACACACACACACACACACACACACACACACACACACACACACACACAGACATCATCGCGAAAATAGTCAAAACGGATTCAGGGGACCTCAAAACGTAAAAATCCGTCGAAAACTCGAGGTCGAAAAAAATCATGATTCCTATACTTTCCTTATATCTGTATACAGATAGGAAAGTAAAAAGTATAAACATTCTAAAAAGTAGCTATCACTCTGCTGTGTCAAGAAGAAACTTTTTGTAAAATTTTTTAAATTTACCTACAGACATTTCTTTAAAATGTTGTGGGATAACCTTGTACATTGCATAAATATTATAAGTGAAAGACCGTCTGAAAATAGCAGTATTATGTATTGGAGGTGAGATACGACCACAAAAACGTAGATTGAGGTTATGAACATCAGAAAGATACATTATTTTATTAAAAAGATATGGAGGGGATTTATGTAAAATAACAGAATGAAACAAATTAGCCGAGTGTAAGTTTCGTCTGGATTGCATATCTAGCCAGTTTGAATCCTTGAGTTTATGAGAGACTCTATCAAATTTCCGTATTCCATAAGAAAATCTTAAACAAGATTTCTGTACTCTCTGAATTCTAATTATGTCTGCGTTATCTAAACAGGGCCCATAAACTGAATCACAAAAGTTAAAATTACTCAGAACCAGGGAATCTGTTAATAACAATTTTGTTGTAGTTGGAAGAACATGTCGATGTGGGTAAAGCATTTTTAAATTCAGGTATGCTGTTTGGATGCACTTGTTAGCGTGAAGTTTAAACCTCAAGTCATTATCAATTACTAAACCTAAATTGCGAGCAGATGTGGAAAATGATAAAATATTCCCATCAACTAGAATCTGCATTTCATTTTGTAGTTGATGTCGGTATTTACCAAATAACATTACTACACTCTTAGCTGGATTAATATTAAGTTGATGAATATTTGAAAGTTTAACTAGTCTGTCAAGATCTTCATTAATATGATTATTAGCTTCTAAGGAATTATTATGATTAAACGAAAATTTAACTTGAGTATCGTCAGCATAAAAAAATGGCTTACCATTCCTAATGCTATTCTCAAAGTTGGAGGTATATAGTGAAAATAATAATAATGGCCCAAGTATTGATCCCTGAGGAACTCCACAGGAAATCTGCTTAGTATTTGATGAACCTGCATCAGTAACCACAAATTGTTTCCTGTTATACAGGTAGCTATTAAAAAGTCTGATAACATCATTAGAGCAACCAATAAAATGTAATATTGAGAGTAAAATTTTATGATTAATAGTATCAAATGCTTTGGAATAATCTAGCAAAACAAGTGCTGCCGTTTTTTTGACATCAATATCCCTGAAGAGATCATCAGTGACATCCAGTAAAGCTGTAGCACAACTATAGCCAGAACGAAAACCTGACTGTCGCAGTGGAAGTATTTGATTATTTTTTAAATGAATATTTAATTGAAATTTCATGATTTTTTCAATCACTTTGGATAACACTGGTAGGATAGAGATGGGACGCAAATCGTTCACACTAGTAACGTTCTTTTTCTTGGGCAAGGGAAAGACTTTTGATAGCTTCCAAGATTCCGGAAAGATGCAATTGGTGAGGCAAACATTTATGATATGTGTAATTATAGGTAAAATTTCAGGACAGCAAAGAAGTAGCATGTGAATATTTAACTGATCCGCTCCCGAAGCTACAGACTTTATTTCGACCAAATACTTATATACGACTGGAGTACTGACAACACTGAATGAAAATATAGAACATAAATTATCCTTTAGGTTATTACTATAGAATTCAATTAGATCAGTGGTTCTTTATTACGTGCCGACGGACCTAAAAAATGATTATTAATTTCATCTGGCTTATTAAGGTTAATAGGAATCGAATTCATGGGATATTTCGCAGATATATTAAATTCTTTAATTTTTTTCCAAAAAATTTTACCATTACCTTTGGATTTATTTATACAGTATTCTAGATAGGCCTTTTTCTCATTTCTTATAGCAGAAGTTGTAAAATTTTTCAAGTTTTTATAATAATCCCAGTGATTTGGGTTTCTAGTAGATTTATATTTGTTAAATGCCTTATCTCTAAGCTTAATCATCAATTTAACATTATCGGTTAACCAAGGTGGGTTAGGCTTTTTAAATTTAATGGTATGAACTGGCGCTAAGGTATCAAAAATATTTAATATCGTGCTATTAAGATATTCAACCTTATCATCAATGTTATTAAAAGTAATAATATTTTCAAAAGGGGTAAATAGCAGCATTTCTTTTAAAATAACACGATTAATGTTTTTTAAATTTCTAAACTGAAATTCTTTTGGAGGATCAACTGTAATTGTTAAGTTTAGTGTACAATATGTTAATTTATGATCCGAAATATTGAATACTTCCTTTACACCACTATCAATAGGATCAAACTGGTTAGGTATGGCTATCACATCCAATAAAGTAGCACTATTTTTGGTTACCCTCGTCGGCTCGTTAATAATTTGTTTAAGATTAAATAATTCTATGGTATTAATAAAGTTTTTCGAATTTGTTGAACTGCTATCCATTAAATCAATGTTTATGTCACCACCGCATATTATGTCATTACATGAAGGTATTAATACTGAAAGATTTTCTTCTAGATTCGCAAAAAATTGTTGGTTGTTTTTTTTTTGGTGGCTTATAAAAAAGACCGAAAATATATAAACAGTGATTAATTTTAGTTTGAACCCATAGCTGTTCCACACATTCATGTTCCTTTACCGTGAGAATTTGATAATTAATTGTAGATTTTATATAAAATCCTACCCCGCCTCCTCTACTTCCTCTATCTTTTCTTATAAAACTGTAACCGTCAATACTTACAGCAATACTCGAGATGTTGTTAGTCAGCCATGTCTCACTTACTCCAATAAGATCTAAATTATTCTGCAAAATAAACGTTTTGAGATCTAAAAAAGTATTACATAACGTATTAACGTTGTAATATGCAAAAGATAGATTCTTCATGACACAAAAAAATAGCTAAATAAATAAATATGGCCAGTAGCATTTGAAACATGTATTCCAAAGCCAGCTAAAAGTTCTTATTTAGAAACACAATAAGAATCTACAAGAATTTGAAGCCGATATTAAAAGATTGCTCCATCTGGCTTATCCACAGACACCTAAAGATTTCTTAGAACAAATCGGCATCCAAGCATTCATTGATGGACTACAGAACGTGGAAATGCAGCAGGCTTTTCGGTGACAACACCACAAGACGTTGAGTGAGACACTTATTGCAGCCCAGGAATACGAAGCAGCAAAAAGTTTATCTAGATCTTCTCGCGCAAAATTGAGAGAAATTCAATATCAAGAAAGTAAAGATGTCACTACCAATACTATCCCTCAACCTGCCCTATCACAAATCTTAAATATCATGCAAAGTATACAATGAAATAGCCAAAATGAAAGCAGAAGATGCTTCAATTGTGGAAGAATGCCTCGTTCTATAAATCGAGAATTGGGGAGTGATACCAGAAATTCACCTAGATCAACCTCCCGAAGCCCGTCACGAAGCCCATCCAGAAATAATTACAGCAGATATGCCTCCTGGAGAAGCCGGTCATCCACACCTAGTAGGCTTTCTTATAATAGTCAGGAAAACGAATAAAGGTCGACACTACGGGACAAGCGTCAGCTGTAACATAGGGCCTCAAAATTTGCACTTACACCTTAAAATAAAAACAAACATAATCTATTAGTCAAGGGGTATATCGATAACCAAGAAGACACCTTCGTTCTTGATACTGGAGCAACTGTCTTTCATTCGAACAGGGATCCTGCATCGAAAACCACGACCAATTCGAAGAAGCTTAGTTCTAGAAACAGTCACAGGGCACACTACTCCTGTTCTAGGCGAGATATCAGCAACCATACAGATTGGTAATACCCTGATAGAACACCTATTTCTGGTGGCCGATATTAAAGATCAGTGTGTCCTTGGTATGGACATTATGTCTTGTTAACGTTGATAAAATAATTCCAGTAAGGGTTTATCGAGAAGACCATTCAAACTGAAGAAAGGATAAGAAATAGGACTCTGTACATCGGTGGAAAACATAATCAGGTGCGAAGCCCATTCCACTGAGAAAGCCACTACAAGTAACTCAGTTGACGCCAGTTTTGTAAAACAGCTAGTTAAAAATTATGACCACCTGCCAGTTGAAGAACTAAGAAAAGTCAAAGTTTGCCGTTTTCCATAATATTATCTTTTTTTGAGCTGAGAATTGTCTTCGAATCTCAAGAGGAGATTCTTGGGCTTCCACTAAAATTGCTGAAGATGGTGAAGATTTCTATGCTCCCAGACATATTTTTAAACCTTTTAATTGAATGCGCTTGATTATCAAAAGGTTAGAGTTTAATGCAGAGTCCTATTACTGATCGTATGTAAGTCTTGTAGAACATCCGGGAGATTAAAGGGTTGGTGCCCCATTTACCCCTAACCACACATCTTAGTATGTTAATTCCTTTCTCAGATTTATTTTTAGTATGTTCAAGATGTTTTTTCCACGTTAGTTTTTTGTCCAGTACAATCCCTAGATATTTGTAATTATCCAATATAGGTATATTGGTATTGCATAGTTTGATAAAGCTTTCAGTTACCAAGCGATGACGTATAAGAAACGTCACATATAATTTAGTATTGGATAATTCTAAAGAAACCATATTCGAAGGCCGTACATGATGCATCTCAGATTTTTTACACAGTGGTCATATGTCTTATGGACTGTAACTCTGTAGGTTTTTCACTCTCTAAAAAGTTGTCGACTGATTCATACGAGCTACTAACTCAACCATGAATAAAATGTACGTCAAATAGTAAATAATTGATTGTAATTTGAACTATGGTTCTGAAGCTTCCCACATATTTTTTTCCAATAAAATTATCGCGCCTTCCTCGCTCTAGGAAAATATCACAAATCACACGGCATATTGAATAAATATTATTCTACCCTATTCTTTTTATCATCGTATTCTAGCTATTCTCATAATATATTCTTCCATAATCGTGCATATGTCTTCGATCTGCGAAACATATGGAAAACAATAGCTAAAAGATGTCGGGAAAAATCGTTAGCCAACATACAATGTGGCATTCGAAAGCAATTCCAATGGAAATGAGAATAGAATATTCTATTCTATTGGCATTTTTGGTTCATGAGTGAGATTCTGCTAGATGACACAAAGTGAAAGATTTTTCTTTAATTATGATTGTTTTCATCGTAAATTTTCAATGAAATTATTATAAGATCGAAATAGTTAAAATAGATAGCGACACCATATTTAAACACAAGGTCAATAATTTTCTTTTAACGGCTGGTCCTAAGTTTCAAATTTGTTTATTTGATATTTATTTTAATATTTGATAGCAGAGACTTTGTTTTAACTCACAAGAAATATGTTTGTTAGGGTGAGCTAAAAATAACTAACCTATCAAATTTATGGTCTCAAAATGTTAAAAAAAATTCTCGCATTGAAAAAATTTTTAGCTCAATTTTAAAAGGTATTGGTGGCCATTTGAAATTATCCATTTAAATAACACATAAAACAATTTTTCCATTAAAAATGCTATAATTTTTGAACTGTTTGAGATAAAAACTTTATCTAGGCATATTCTTGTAAAGTATAAATTTTTTTAAGAAAATATTTCAGAGTTGATTTTTGTGCCTCCAAAATTCATATACTTATGGGCTATGAAAGTTGATAAAAAACAGACATGTTAAGTTTAAAGCTCTATTATATAAGAAGAAGAGGTTGAGTGGTGTGTACACACTGGGTAATAAGAAATGAATGTGACGTATTTAAAGTGTGTAGGTAGTTTTATTAATATTAATAAAACTCAGTAAAAGTAGTCTTAGCGCTTTCAGCCGATTAGGCCATCATCAGAGACTCTACAAAGATAAAAAAAACGGAGCTATAACAATAGTCAAATCGAGATATTCCTAAACATTGAACAAGAAATAAAAAAACATTACAACTTACTTGTCAGTAAATATAGAAGGTACATGAAAATTAATTATTTAAAATTTTATTTATTAGATTCAAAGGGCTGCCACAATACGGTCCCTGGTTCTCAACCATAACTTGAGGCTTGAAACGAAGCAAAACCAATCCTAACAGGTGGTTGAAAATTGAAAAGAAACGTGGGGGCTCATCCCAACACGTGTAAATAAACTGTCTCAACCTTTCCAAAGAAGAGAGATGGAAAAAACTGAACTTCGGCTTGAAGCCAGCTGCCCTTTCAAAATAGCTACCGTGAGGCGGAGGCACGATTACCTGTGCCCCAACTTGCCTCCGCCTCACGGTAGCTATTTTGAAAGGGCAGCTGGCTTCAAGCCGAAGTTCAGTTTTTTCCATCTCTCTTCCTTGGAAAGGTTGAGACAGTTTATTTACACGTGTTGGGATGAGCCCCCACGTTTCTTTTCAATTTTCAACCACCTGTTAGGATTGGTTTTGCTTCGTTTCAAGCCTCAAGTTATGGTTGAGAACCAGGGACCGTATTGTGGCAGCCCTTTGAATCTAATAAATAAAATTTTAAATAATTAATTTTCATGTACCTTCTATATTTACTGACAAGTAAGTTGTAATGTTTTTTTATTTCTTGTTCAATGTTTAGGAATATCTCGATTTGACTATTGTTATAGCTCCGTTTTTTTATCTTTGTAGAGTCTCTGATGATGGCCTAATCGGCTGAAAGCGCTAAGACTACTTTTACTGAGTTTTATTAATATTAATAAAACTACCTACACACTTTAAATACGTCACATTCATTTCTTTTTCTTCTATTATATAAATTTTCATTATAAATGTTATAACTTTTAAACCGTTTGAGATACAAATTTTATCTAGGCATATTCTTGTAGGGCATTAAATTATCTAAAAGAATACTCCAGAGATGATTATTTTTCCTTAAAAATCCATATACTTACGTGCTATGAAAGTTGATGAAAAACGGATATATTCAGTTTATGATTGGAAAGTTTCATTTAAAATGCTATAACTTTTGAACTGTTTGAGCTATCTTCTTTAAGGGCATTATATTCTCTAAAAAATAGTTAAGAGTTGATTTTTTTTAACTCAAAAATTTATGTACATTCGAGCTGTGAAAGTTGAAACAAAAAAACAAGAAAATGCAGTTTTAAAGCTTTATAATTGAAAATTTTTATTTTCAATAAGAAAACTTGCACTGAAATTAGGAAAATATAACAAAAATATTAATTATAAACTAAATTTCTTAAAAATAAAGGATTTTAACTCATTTGTTTCATTTTTAAACATTTTTTTTAAATGTCAATAAAAGTCAGTTTATTTTAATTACGATATTGCTTTCGATGTAAATGCACTATTTACAAAATAAATTGTTTTTGTTTTTTATTCTCTGTCAAAGTCCGATTATAATTCTATATTAGCGCTATTCCTTGTTTAACAATATCATTTACACATTTAATGCCCTTAATAGTATCTTAGCAACATCTAAAAAGTCCGTTCATAACTGAAACTGGTCGAAAGATCTTTTCGTAATAGAATCACTGATATCTTTTGAACAGATCATGTCAAGTTGACTTTTAAATAATACAATTTTCTTTTTATTATTTTGTTTTCTTTTTATTTTCTTTCGTCGACCATTTTCAATTGAATTTCTAAACTTACACTGGAGTCAAAAAACGACATTGCTGCAAGTTGCTCCGTCAGATACCATAAATATCGCGGAAATATTTTTACAGTAGTGTTTGAAATTTTTTCATTAATATTTTTGTAATTTATTAATTTAAAAAAAAATATAAGTCTCAAGCTGGAGCTTTTATCGGACAAGGACTTTTAAACCATTATATACAATACTTATAAAAATACAAACGTTGAATAACCCAATTAAATCTCTTTTACTACCAAGATTGAAATGTATAAATTTTAAGATAATAGATTGGTATAGACATCCAACTTGCATAATAAGTTGATCCAGGAGCTTTAAACGTGATAGGATTAGAGTGCGATCCAAAAAAGTATAGGGTAAAAGGTACAGTGATTGGCCGTTTAAGAATGTTGATTTACAATTTCTTATGGAATTTTATTATTATTTAAAATAAATATTAAAACTTTGTACCAATATATGTAAAAAACTCGCAATTTTTAAAGGATATATCTTTATTTTATAAAAAACTTAAAAAAATATTTCTTAACCGAAAATACATCAAAAACATAGTTATTGGCCTATGTATTACAGTCATTGTCCTTATTTTATATAGTTATTGGCCGCAGTTTATTTAATAAAAAAAGGCGCTTATTAATCTAGAAATTAGATGCAAAATTTTTTTTTAAGCAAGTTGGGCAGTGAAAAATAGAGGAATTGCTCTTATGTAAATTATGTTTTTTTATACATGTTATATGATATGATCTAATACATGCTGTACATTTGAGACCAAAGTTTAAGGGCGATAAATTATTTGTACAGATGTAACATAAATTTGTATACAATTTAATATTAAGTTGTTCAGAAAGCCCAAGTTCATTTTCTAAAATGTCATCTAAATGTTTAAAGTCATCACTACTCTTTGTTAAAGTAATATCAGACAAAATACGTATTTTCTCATCAAATAAATTTCTTGAGGTTTTCCTTATCTTCTCTGGAATGAGATAATTAACATCTTCATCAATGGAAATTATTTCGTTATCAGTTGAACTATAAGCTTGTTGCTGGACATCTTCTAACTGTTGCTCCTTCATATCTTTTTTCTTTTCTCGGACATTATTTTTTTTACCTTGAGTTTGCTTTTTTGATTGGTTTTCTTTTCTAATTTCACCAATCTTTTTCACCTGCTTTTTATTTTTTTTTGCTTGTTTTTCATTCTTCTCAGCTAGTTTTTCATTTTTCTCAGCTTGTTTTTGTTCTCTCACTTTTTTACGCTCTTCTTTTTCCATTTCCTTTCTAATTTTTTCATCGATTTCATTTCTCTTATTTTCTCTCCAATTTGTGCCAGTTATCACAAACTCTTTTTTTTTCTATATATCGCTTTCCCTTTCGTTTAGGTGATTTGGCCCATGCTAGAAGATCTCGAGGATCCAAGTTAGGGTAATTTTCAATTTGATTAAGGATAGTATTGTCAGACTTCGAACTATTATTAATATGTTCTTGATTGACAGAAATTTGTTCCTCAATTATGACTCCATTATTTCCATTAACTTGGAGATCATCAAATATTACGGGAATATCAGCTATATCAATACTAAATTCTTCATTGTGATTGGTCTCGAAGAACTCTTCGTTATTAATATTTTCAGACTTACTATTGGGTTCTATCTGAAAACCATTCAATGACAAGTTATCTTCTAGTGTTACATTGGTCTCTATATTTTCTGGCTGGGTTAAATTAGAAACGTTTTCAAGATTTTCTGCCTCTATATTTTCTGGCTGGCTTAAACTAGAAACGTTTTCAAGATTCTCTGCTTCCATTTCTTTAGTTGCTTCTGGTTCATTGTTATCAAATGCTTTCCATACTTTATACAGTGTACATTCCGATACAATATTTTTATTGTACGTGTCATTTTGAAATTTTGATAGATATTCATTCCCAACTATATTACTAAATGTCTGGAACGAAATCGTAGTCATTTCTGAAATTTTATTGTCATGCTTTAAAGACTGACTACCCAAACATTTGGAAAAATCAATGGCATTGCAATTGAAGGGGTATAGACCTGTAGCTTTAAATCCATTTTCTAGTGTTTTTTGCTTGGCATATTGTTTTATGACTTTTTCTAATATGGGAGGGAATTTGTCTTTAGTGAGATTTTCATTCAAATTTTCTCGTCTCCATTCTAATACTGCTTTCTTCCAACCAGTCTTGATTGGCTTAAAAGCAGATACATCTGCGGGCTGCAGAATTCGGGTAGCATTTGGGTAGAGACAAATTAAAATTATTTCCAATCTCTTACAAAGTTCACTTAATTCGTAAGTCAAATGTGTACTGTGACCATCTACGTACAGTATAATTGGAAATTCAATGTTGTTCTTTTTTAAAAATGGATACAGCACTTTCGAAATATATTCATAGAACACAGTTGCTTTCATCCAACCCGTTTCCGTTAAACCAATTCCCCATTCAGGAGGCACTGCATTTCCAATTTCTGCTCTTAGCCTTTTACCGGGAAATATAACCATAGGGGGAGTTAGAAGCCCTGCTGCGGAGAATGTAAACATTACGGTAATATTTAACTTTGAAGAAGCATGCTCGACTTCATATACATTTTTAGTACCCCGTGGAGCGAGCACCTTTGACGTTTTGGGACACAGGTTAAAACATGTTTCATCCCCGTTAAATATTCGCTTTGGGTCACTTAATATATTGTTATACCCTTTCGCAATAAGGTACGATTCTATATGACCAAACCATTTTTTTATGTCTTTTTCACTGACATTAGAGCTTGCTGAGGTAACATGTTCTGGGGTACGATCTACAAGTATTGGATGTCGCCGCAGGAAGGCTTTGTACCACCCATCATTTGGTAGATTATCCTTAAATGGATTTTCCCTTGGAAACTTATCTAAGATGGCCTTTGCAGACAATTGAAGGTCTTCTTTTCGTCGGGGAAATCCCTTTTTTTGCATTTTCGAGAATCCACTCACATAATAATGTTTCTTCTGCAGTTGTAAGAACTGGATTTGGCCCGAAAGAACTTTTAACAAATTTATCGCTTTTCCTGAATTGCAAAGTGGCCCTTGGTATATTATACTTTCGAGCGGCATTTCTTAAACTTGTTCCGTTATTAATGTCGTTTAAAGCTTTTTGTAGATCGTCTTCTGTGTACTTTTTTGAATATATATTTCCCTTAATAATCTTGGGCATTTTTAAATTAAAATATCTGCAACAATAAAGAAGAGTTAAACTTCTATAAATAATATCGGAGTCCAGTAGTAATTAGTAAAATAAAAATACTCTAGAAAAGGTAAATAAAAATGCGTAGCACAATGTAGACAAATTAGCGTTACTTTACTTCGAACATACTTTACAGTGTATTCTAGAAAGTTCTAGCTTTTCACTTTATGCAATTTTCCAAATTTCTTTATCCCTATTTAACAAAAAGCTTAAAAGAGTAAAATTGTACATTTATTATTAGACACCTTATATTTAAACTTAGATAGTTATTGGCCCCACCTATATCACAGTCATTGGCCCCCGGCCAACCACTATTTAGAGGCTTTAAAATGGCCCCTATTAGTCCTATTGATTTATAGGATTTTTTGTTATTCTATTTTGCTCTGAAAATATCTTATTTTAAAAATGGTTCATCTAAACACAGTAATTGTCCCCGGGGCCAATAATTGTTTTCCCGCCAATTTTTGTTGGACAGTTATTGGCCTAGTATTATTTTATACATTTTTATGGTTATATTAAAAAAATATCTTTAAAATTAACACTAAATATAATATAAAATCACCAGAACACATTCACAACATAATAATTAATAAATTCCAAAGATATTAACTTACTTGTGTCACTCTGAACTTAACCAAATCACAAGAATTTCACTTATTCTTCACGTTGTATGTATACCGTCTGGATACATTAGCGCCATTTCTAACTGAACGTTGCCAAGTGCTCCAAAAAGTTAGGCATACTAAATAAATAGTTGGAGTATGTTTCGCAATTGCCTAATTAAGAAAAAGCAAAAGAGTTTCCTTAATATTGTGATTTAAAGTCAATATGGCCAATCACTACCCCGAGGCCAATCACTGTATGCTTTACCCTACACTAATTCTAACAATTATTTGTAGTCATCTCATGGATAGTTTTCCTGAAATAATTAAAAAAATTCATGTAAGTAGGTAAATTATTAAAATTACCATTTAACTGATTGTTCAGAAAATCCAAAAAATTTCATGCCTTGAGGTGTATGTATTGATATGTTATAACTAGTATTATTTTCTTAGTTATGGTAAAATTATCTTTACAAAATAATTATATATTTTAGATTCTAAATACAAAAGAAAATTTACAAAATCGTTTTCATATAAAATGTATTTTTAATCGATATTTCATATACCTTTCAGAGCAGCAAATCTTTATAATACAAAAGAAAAACAAACAATAATTCTCTCGGATCAACTTACTTACATTTCAACAAATTTTCCACAAAACTTTTTAACGATTCTCTGCAGGAGATGGTTAAATACTCAGGTCTGAAAAACTTAAGAAAGGATTAGAAGGCGAGGGATAATGAAGCTCTAGAAAGTAAACTGAAATCGTGATTTTCTGAGCCGGGATCAATTTGCAGTTGATTCTATGTACCCTTCTATATCTCTGCAGGAGAAAATTGCTTTCTGACCACAAACCGACATGAATTTCAGACGGGATCGAAGTCAATTCGAGAGGGGTGCTTTAATGTTCATAATATATATTTTGTCATGAAACGTGCGTATTGATTTTAAAAGATAATTTAAAATTGAATATACCTAGTGTTCAAATTAAAGAGTTACAGTTAAATACCGCCAAAAATGTGCTTTTTATAAAAAGTTTCAAACAAAAGTTTTATAGTTTTTTTGAGAGAAAAATTTTGACTAAATTCATTTTTTTACAGATGACCACAATAGGGCCATATTAAGGTGAACTTTTTTTTCAAATTAGAACCCCATTTTTTTACATATTCCTAAAGTTCATAAAAAAATAAGAAAATCTTGAGGGAAACATTCTTTTATTGAATTTTTATTCACCTACTTGAAAATTTTGCTGCTCGAAAAAAAAGTTGGCCATATTATGGTTAGCTATAAAAAAACGATTTTAGCCAAAGTTTTTTCCCCAAAAAAACTCTAAAACGTTTTTTATAAAAGGCATTATTTAACTGTGACACTTTAATTTGATCACCCGGTATAATATAAATCATTATAAAAATTAGATTTCCTGAAATTGTTAGTCCAATCTGATTGGTTTTGAGCTGACATTAAAAAATGTATCAAGAAAAAGGTGTATAATAAAAAAACTCAAAAATATTTTGACATTTTATAATCAGAAAAGAACTAAAAACAAATTTAGAAAGCAATTATAAAAAAAAATAAAATTGACAGTATTACGATTGTTAATGTATTCTGAAGTTTTATAAAAAGTAGACAAACAAAATATCAGTAAATCTGAATTTATTCCCAGGCTCAGTAAGTACCCGAAAAAAATATAGCTGAACAATGTTCTGATTTTTTTTTCTTCTATAAACAATCACAACATTATAATAGATTTTTTACATTTACATTTTAATACATTTTAATACATTTTAATACATTTTAATACATTTTAATACATTTTAATACATTTTAATACATTTTAATACATTTTAATACATTTTAATACATTTTAATACATTTTAATACATTTTAATACATTTTAATACATTTTAATACATTTTAATACATTTTAATACATTTTAATACATTTTAATACATTTTAATACATTTTAATACATTTTAATACATTTTAATACATTTTAATACATTTTAATACATTTTAATACATTTTAATACATTTTAATACATTTTAATACATTTTAATACATTTTAATACATTTTAATACATTTTAATACATTTTAATACATTTTAATACATTTTAATACATTTTAATACATTTTAATACATTTTAATACATTTTAATACATTTTAATACATTTTAATACATTTTAATACATTTTAATACATTTTAATACATTTTAATACATTTTAATACATTTTAATACATTTTAATACATTTTAATACATTTTAATACATTTTAATACATTTTAATACATTTTAATACATTTTAATACATTTTAATACATTTTAATACATTTTAATACATTTTAATACATTTTAATACATTTTAATACATTTTAATACATTTTAATACATTTTAATACATTTTAATACATTTTAATACATTTTAATACATTTTAATACATTTTAATACATTTTAATACATTTTAATACATTTTAATACATTTTAATACATTTTAATACATTTTAATACATTTTAATACATTTTAATACATTTTAATACATTTTAATACATTTTAATACATTTTAATACATTTTAATACATTTTAATACATTTTAATACATTTTAATACATTTTAATACATTTTAATACATTTTAATACATTTTAATACATTTTAATACATTTTAATACATTTTAATACATTTTAATACATTTTAATACATTTTAATACATTTTAATACATTTTAATACATTTTAATACATTTTAATACATTTTAATACATTTTAATACATTTTAATACATTTTAATACATTTTAATACATTTTAATACATTTTAATACATTTTAATACATTTTAATACATTTTAATACATTTTAATACATTTTAATACATTTTAATACATTTTAATACATTTTAATACATTTTAATACATTTTAATACATTTTAATACATTTTAATATATTTTAATACATTTTAATACATTTTAATACATTTTAATACATTTTAATACATTTTAATACATTTTAATACATTTTAATACATTTTAATACATTTTAATACATTTTAATACATTTTAATACATTTTAATACATTTTAATACATTTTAATACATTTTAATACATTTTAATACATTTTAATACATTTTAATACATTTTAATACATTTTAATACATTTTAATACATTTTAATACATTTTAATACATTTTAATACATTTTAATACATTTTAATACATTTTAATACATTTTAATACATTTTAATACATTTTAATACATTTTAATACATTTTAATACATTTTAATACATTTTAATACATTTTAATACATTTTAGTACATTTTAATATATATTATTACATTATAATACATTCTAATATATTATAAATATGGGTGGATAGTCATTTTCTTTTTTAATTTTTTTGTATAAAATTTTTATATAACGGCTTTTCTAAAGCTGCACGTCTACTCTGTAACCCTATCTTGAAAATTCTTAAAATTATTTACTTTTTATATCAGACATAAACAAAAACTATTTTTGTTAACCTTTTAAAAACTGCATTAGCACTTATTGGTGATATATATTTAGTGACTATATATTTGTTAAAATGCATTTAAACATAACTTAAACTCACTATTTGTTTGTTTTTTGCAACTATAATCGGTCTTACTGTATTTTAATTATTTCAATGATTTCCCATCTAGCATTTTAATTTTTTTTTTAACACTCTTTCCATGTCTATATACTATTGGATACATTTTTATTCTTTAGTTCTCGATTTTCTTTACTTATACCTTATGCACATAATACTCTACTTCTCTTATTTCTTTCATTACATTCCTGCTGTATTTTACTATCAAACATAAAATCATGTTTTTCACCAGATACAAAATTATTACCAATTTTTATATTCTTACTTTTCTTCACTTTCCCAACTATATTATATATTTTTTCCATCTGCTATACACTTAAACTCTTCTCATTTATTTAACGTCCTTAATTTATTATTTCTACTACTAATAATTTTTTTCTTTTATTTTACATAAAATATCTATCCCAGTTAATTAATTTACTTCAAAATTCTGTACTATTGAAAATTGGTTTTCTATTCCTGTATCATTTTCCAATCTAATCTAATTTCTTTTATTACTGATTAGTTAACTTTATATAACTTTTTCTTATTTGTACCTACCAAAACAGATTTTTTTAGTTTAATTATATTCTGTTTCTCTTCTATTATCTCTTCATTTATTATTAATATTTCTGACCATGTATCTACTAAAATATTTATTCCTTTATCCCCTATATTACTTTCCAAATACATTAACCCAATTTTTATCTATATATTTCTCCAAATTCATAAATTATTTCAGTTGTTTATGTACGCATAACTTTTAATCTTGGTAAGTGCTACTAATTTTTATACGATTCCTTTCACCTATATTTCCTTTCTGATTTTTTATTTCTTGTAGTATATTTCTTTTATTTACTATCTCTACCCTCTTTATACATTAATTTTTTTATTTAGTATGTTGTATAAATTTAAAAATTTTATTTTGGAAAAGTGTTTTTTGGTCCAAACTATAAGTAATAACTGGAAGTCAACTTTACCATTCACTAGCTTATGCTCATCGCGAATAAGCTAAACAGCTAATTGCACAAATGTGGCTGCGCTAGTCGAAACTACGAAAACCCACCTTAATATACCCCACAGTATCTAATGGGTCAGAACGGAGCGAATTGCTGACCCGTTATCACCACTCCAGGGCTTTAATAGGACTCGGGCTAGCTCTAGCCCTCGTATAAACTACTGCAAACTGCTTTTTGGTCGTGGAAGCGATTCCGCAAAAGCGAATTTTCACTTGAAAATCCGTGTCTAATCCGTTGACGTTACGAGATCCTCGTCGGACAATGGAAAATGTAAAATGTATTCTGATCGCTATTTATTTCCATTAAGCTCGCATTTATATGCATATGGGGGCGATTGTTGGGACGGGTTGGAGTCTGTCTTGGCCTGAATGACCGTAAATGAAGTATGTGGTGAGCTGAATTTGAAATGGATTACAAAGAAATTAAATATGTTGGCACAGGACTGAATTTCTCTCTTCGTTCTTGATTATAAAGGAATATTTAGAACGTTTGGAATAAATTATATGGATGATAAAAAGATGGGATGGTTCCTAACCCTTAATTTTATTAAATAAATCGTTATCATTGTTAAATATGCAGGAGAACAAATATTACAAGTGACGATAAAAAACATTTATTGACAAATTATATAATATTAATATTAAATTTTATTATTTGCCAAAACAGAAAACTGATTACAAATATGTTCTAAGAAGTTCCCCAATTTGGGCCAATAAATTGTCAAACTCGTCCGGTGACATTCGATAATACTTAAAAACATTTGTCTGTCATCTAAAAGTTCCGAGTGCAACGTTGCAAATTCCCCTTCTTCATTTCGTTTCTTTTGCATTTTATGCACCCGAAAACGTCTTTTTCTCTTTCTGCAATTTTTGTTTATTTCTTGTTCTTCTTCATCCAATATTAGAGCAATTTTTATTAACGTAGAAGTCGAAAACATCACTTTTCACAAAGTTGGAAACACAACAGGCAAGTGCTGGAAACAACTAACCCGCGGCAAGCCTATCGTGCCGTGCCGTGGCCGATCCGGTTCCTTGCACGTCTAATGAGAATCGGCTTAACTCTTTTAAAATATACTGCAGGGAGTTTCTTTAAGTGGTTTTTTGGTAAAAAATCATATAGAGCACTGTAACAACCAGTTTCCCTAATGACCAACGCTCGTCACCAAATGTAACAACCAGTTTGCCTAATGACCAACGCTCGTCACCAAATGTAACAACCAGTTATGTCTAAAGACCATTTACAACTACTGATAGGTCTTTAGCTACTGTTACTATACTATTAAGGGATAAAGGCAGCACTTGTCACCAGCCCTAGGGTCCTGGCGTCCTGAAGGAACATCCATTCGCCAGTGGCAAAATAAAATAATAAAAGAAAATAATAAAAATACAAAAAAAACATCCCTTAATAGCATATGTCGAGCGGTTTTGGCAACTGACTTAAGACTCTCAAGTCCTTAAGGGTAGGAACGCCGAGGCTTAACATGCTCGAAATATTTCTTACTGGTTTTTGGAAAGAGGTGAGAATAAAATAGATTAATAAACAATAACATGTATATTTAAATATAAGTAAAAAATTAATAACAAATTTCAATAAATCAAAACAATATCAATTTTTGAAATACGACAAGCAAAAATTACTACCCATAATTATAAATCTTTATTATGATAAACCATGTTATTATAATATAATATATGATAAAACTTTAATATAATGAAAGCTTTTACATCAAAAAAACTCTTTATATGATAAAACCCTTAAAACTGATAAACATTTAATAAGTAAACTTGGGACGAAAATGAAAGAATTGGCATTTGAAGAAGACTAATGAACTATTTTAAAATACATAACCCAAACAAGAGATTTAAACATGTTAAAATAAAATAGATATTACCTTTGAAAACAAAACACTACAACACACTTTACTATATACAATAAATTTTTAATAATTAATAAGTTACATTTTTGGGCATAGGTTTGGCCCAACGGCCGCCCCTTGAGTCTTTTTGTGTCAACGATTGACTCTCTATTTATATCAACCTTAACGTGATTATTTTAAAAAGAAACTCTACTTATTTATTTTTAATGATTATTCGCACGATTTGTCCTTTAATTTTCTAGTACAATGAACTATTTCTAATTGTTTGGTTTTAATAAATATGTTGTGTTAATTTAATAGATATTAAAAATATTAGATATTTTTGGGATTTTTGTTAAATTCTTTATATTTTAAAAATAATAATGCCAATTATTACAGCACTTAATCAACATTTTCCAAAAAGACAGGGAAAATTCAGAACAAGTTTTTTCGGTAATTTTTAACAAAACAAAAGTGAAGAATTTGAAGTTGACTTAAAAGTGTCAAGAATTAATCAACGTCAAACAATGCGTTCAAATGTTTCTGCAAGTTCTGTACAAAATTATTTTAGAATATCGATATTTATACCTTATTTAAATTCACTGATAAGCTCATTGACATCAAGATTTTCTGAAAATACGACTATTGCATTTTTAATAGCAAACTTGCACCCGTTTATGTAACAAAATCTAAATAACGATGTAATTAAAAATATAGCTCATAAATACAACATAGAACATTTTGAAAATGAATGCTCTACATGGATGCATACTTGGAAAGAAGAAGAGTTCTTCAACCCAACTAACAAAGTAGCTTTATAATTTTTAGTTTACAAGACTATTATATTTTATTGATATTATATTGCTGTTTCTGGAATGCTAATTTATTGTACTACAGTTGCAGAAATCACTATTTTGTTCTCTGAAACTAAATAGTTATATAAATTAGTTTTTACAATATTCTTACAGCAAAATTATAAAATAGTTTTCACGATAACTATGAAATTGTTACATAAACATTTATACAACTGTTCTATACAATATTTCAGCTTATAAAATAAAATTGCTTTATAGTTATTCTATATTATTGTTCTGGATTACCTTTAGAACTTTTTGGTCATACAAATATAACTGTTTCTTAACCTCATATTAACGCTTTAAAAAATAGTTATATAAATATTAGTGTGAGATAATTCCGCATCAATAGCAATTTGCCTCTGATAAAAACTCTAAAATAACTGTAATATATTGTCGAAATACACTATTACAAATCAGAAAACTGCATATTAAATATTTTAGTTAAGAATAGTATTATCCCTTTAAAAATATTTATAAAAAAATAAAGCAACTACATTTGGTAGTACCTACGCCATATTATTTTTGTATTTTATGTTTGTTCATCTACTTCCCATACCAATTGTATGTGAGTGTATGGTCTGAAAATGTCACATTTAAATAGTGAAGAAATATAAAAAATAAGTGGTACCTGCTTTTCAGAGAACAGTAAAAAATATTAGTAAAACATTTTGATGGTTTGTCTGGACAATCAAAAAAAAAAACTATCATTTAGCCAGATAATAATTAGGTATGTTCTGAATAATCATGCCCCAATACTAAAAGAAAGCCATATTTTTGGCGATGTCCATGTTAAATTTGCTTATTCTCGTAATATTAAAAATTATGCTTGCTCTATAAAGCTGTAGAAACAAATCTAATCATTTCAATTCCCAAATACTTAAATCGGAAACGATTTAGTAAGGTTATGTTATATTTTGTCATATAGTGCAGCAATATGAAACTATTATATAACAAACCATGATGAACTTGTTTTGTAGAAATGAGTAATACAACTTAATTATTGTATTACAGCTGTTTTTACTACAATAATATTTTATAATTATGATTCAGTCTTAAAATAACTTTCTAATACCTCTGAATAGCCGCCATATTTAACAAAAACCTAAGACAGTTTTAAAGCTAAATCTACTGTCGGTTTTACTAGTATTTAAGACAAAACCAATGTTAATTAAAGATTTTAATCATTAGTAATATTAGCATAATCTTATTACTAAAAAAAAATCAAATTTCATAAATTTAATTTTTGTTTCACACTGAAAAAGTATTAGAAATATGAATCAAACTCGAGGCGCTTAAAAATTTAGTATTGTATGTGCTATATAATTAACAGTAATTCTTGCTGCGCATTTAAAAACGACTTTATTGTAGGTCATACATTATGTCTAAACCGCGTTATAGATATCTCTTAAGTAGATACTGCCATTTTACTAATATCGCCTTGAATTTACTTTTATGACAAATATAGAATTAATTTGTTTTCACCAGATACATTTAAAAAACAAAAATGTTACTGATTTTGATATGCAACCTAACCTCAAAATTGAAAATTTATAAAACAGTTATAAAAGTTTAAAAAAACATTTGTTTAAAGTCTGGTGTAAATGTGTAGTAACTGTTCGGTAACTGCATTCAACAAATCTTATAGAATTTACAAAAGAACCAAATAGTTCTGTAATACTGCGCTCATTTTGTGTTTATTACTGTTGAAAGAATGTTCCGAAAATGTTCTTAGCTAATATTCTATTTTATAAATTTTGTTCTGTAAACATGTTTTCAGCTTTTATAAAATATCAAATTGTTACTTGGGAAGGACATAGAATTTTACACATTGCTAGAACAGGAGTGCGCATTCTTTCCAAAAAGATTTTAAGATATGTATGAAAAATTTTAGGAAGATTGGACAATATTTAGAGGCACACTTTGACCAGTTTTGTAAAAGTATGCAAAAAATACGACTTTTCAATGTTAATTACTTCTATTGTTTAAACCATAAATTTCAAACTTAAAACTACACATTAAAATTATTATACTCTGTTTTTAAACTAAGAGGAGTGATTTGAATTTAAGTTGGCAATTCTGTAGACTTCTAATTGGTCAGATTGAAGTCAGTTTCACACATCACTTTTTAGCTACTGTTGACAGGGGTTGACAGTTCTATTTTCGAGTCTGACATTTTTTAATTTAAGTTCTGTTATTGCTTTGATATCTCATCATTATTACTTGGTTTTTATTTTATTTTTTTAATAACAGTTCTTTTCAAAACTTTAGTAAGCAATTGTATTGAATTTTTACGATTATGGATCCTTCTACATCGAATACTATTATAACAGTTCCTCGCGGAGTCCATCAGAACAACAACGAAAACGAATGAGTTTAGGCTATTCGTCTCTCAGAAAAGCAGTAAATAATAAATATGTACAAATAGGTATTGGATAATAATACGAAAACCAAAATTGTTGATGTTATATCCAAAATTTCTCGAGCTACCAGTAAGTTTTACTCATTACTTTCAAATTAAAAATAATATTAAATACTCAATATTTTTCTTACAGGTCAAAGTTAACTACTTACCGATTATTGAAATAATACCGCAATAATGGAACAATATCTAGTCTAAAAAGTATTTATGGAAGACGAGGAGTTCTAAAAACGTTTGATTATGATGATGATAAATGCTATTCGATTTCTTTTTCAAAAATGAGTTATCTAGATTGAATAAAATTTTGCAAGAATTGAAATATTTAGATTTGCCACAAATATATTATTAATCTTTATATACTTTCTTGAGATATAATAACTAAGTAAGTTTGTAACTTTGACCAGTCAAATGTACTGTTTATTTATTATGTATATATTTTTTTTAGATATTTGAAAAGAAATTGTCAAAGTGTATTGATAGAACACTATATACGTAGATTTAAAATCCATCAAACAATATAGAAAATAAAACAAACCAAGCTTCTACTTTGATGAAGAGCATAATAAGGTTTATCAACAGGCCTGAAAAGCCAAAAGCAGGTGCCTTAATATACGTGCTAATTCTGAAGGTTTGGTAGAAAATGCATTTACCTTGACGAGACGAAATCCGAAGTATTTTAGAATTGGTTTTCTACATTTTTTACAAAGTTTTCTAATTATGCTATGATTGTCATGGAAAATGTATCCTATCATAGTCGAAAAGTTGAAAAAATTTCTTTTTCATCAAGAAAATCTGACAGGAATGGTTACAAAACTAAAAATATTAAATTTATTTAAATATGAAGTGATATCAACTTTTACACCTAATTTGGCAACATAAAGATGCACATAATTTGAATGTTGTCGATATAAAGGCTAAAGAAACCAATAAAGTTGTGTAGTGGCTGCCCCATATCACTGCGAGTTAAATCCCATAGAATTGTTAGAGGCACAAAATAAATCAGGTGGCAGCTAAAAACACAACGAATCTTCTGATGTAGATTGACATATTGAGTACTTAGTGTTTGTTGTTTCTGATTCAATGTAAATGTCAAGATGTACTTTGTCTTTTTACTTATTATGTTGTATAGACACCTCTTATGTATTTTTGTTTTATTTTTCAAACTTTTATCATTAATTAAAATATTATAACAAATTTACAAAATAAAGATACTACTATTCATATGTTGTTTTTCTAACCCATATTAAAAAAAAATTACAAAACTACAGTGTAGTATACAAAAATTACAACTGCTCTCATTTTTATTGTAAAATTGTTGGATCTTGCACACATTTAAGCGCCAGTCTGTATTTAACTTAAAAATTCTTGTTCTGCAAGGTATAAGTGGTAAGAGTAGATTTGAGCAGCCGTTTTTGAGAAATCTGGATTTATAAAAAAGGCGTCCTTTAAATTTTACAATAAAAATGGGAGCAGCTTTAAATATTTTACACCACAAACCCCTCCCAACCAAATATTTTAAAAATACATTATTAAAAAAATTATTTATGAAAAACTAAATTGAACTTTTAACACTCTGTATTTCTGAAATCATCCACTTTTGGACTAATATAAGTTGGGTTGAATCGTTATATTTAAGCCTCAGGAATGGTAGCATTTTTTCCGCAATATTATAAATTGGTAAATATTGCTTTTTTGGTGTTATACTTAAAAAAAAATACAACTTTATTACAAATTTTATTTTTTTTTTTTAACTAAAAATTAATGAATTTCTAATCAAAATGATTAAAATATAACTAAATATTAAAGTAAATTTTATTTGAAAATAAACCATTTACAAAATTGTTAATTAACATTTAAAACTACAAAATATTTTGGATATATTTAAAAGTGCTATTGCCATCTAAATATGTCCATAATTTGTGGCCTCCAAAACTTTCATTATTTAACCTAAAACAAATACCTTGTTTTATTATTTTAAATAAATAGCTTGGTACTTAAATAGTCAAAAGCATAAAGTGTTATCACTGTAACATTTGGTGTGGCACCCTTTTTTAAACATTAAATTGTTATATGTAAAAGGACTTTCCAAACAAGTGTCAAAAATATTCTCTAGATATAATGTAAAAATTGCTCATAAACGAAACCTTATTTTTAAATTTTAAACCCAAACTCAAGAAAGCAACTCAACTAAATGTAGTTTATAAAATAGACTGAAAAGATTATAACTACACTTACACATATTAAACTCTGCGAATGTGTTAAAGGTGTATTTTAATTTAATCAACTAGTTGTAAGCTACCTACACACTATCACAAAATATGGGTTTCGTTCATGATCATTTTAAAGTGTTTATGCTGAATTATTAAAAATATCTACCGATCATACTAAAGATATTTTATTTGTTTGTAAAAAATATATTAAATTGGGTGTAGGAAATCCTTCTGCTGACACAAAGTTACAAATTACCTTAATAATTTTTATTTAATTATTTGTCTATACAATAAATGATCATACAAAATTAAGATACATATTATCTTACCTGCAAATAAACATTTAGTTTTCGAGAGGCTTGAAGGATGTCTCAAAAAAATATACCATCTGCTTTATATTGTATAAAATATGTTTTCAAGAAGACCAAAGACATTCTGATACACAATGTGGAATTTAAGCAACAATTATAAATCCTATCTACAAAAAACAGGAGAATGATAAAAACCATTATTATTATAGTAAAAGCTGGTACCATTGCACTTTCTTGGACTTCTACATACATTTAATAAGCTGTTGCCCACAAGTTTACACTTTCGACTGTTGAATATAACATCTTGTTAGTGGAGACAAAATTCGTATATATTTGATTTATTTCATTTCAAAACACTTGTCTGCAAACATATCGTATCGTACTTCAGAACTTTGCTACATTTTACCTGAAGAAAGAACCCCTATTTAATTAGGAAATCCATACAACTAATGGTAATCTTGTAGTTTAATTTTAAGAAAAAATATTACAAATTAAATTATACCTATAAAGAAATATAAAAATAAACTTAATTTTTTTGTACCTGCCAAAATTCTTCATTTTAAATCTTTTCTTCAACTACATATTTTTCAGTCCCTCCTAAATGTGTTTTGTAATAGGTAGGTAATAATAGGTGCTTAATTTCATTTCAACAAATAGAACTGGCATACCTACCTACCTATTTTTCTAATTACTTTCCTATCTGTATACAGATATAAGGAAAGTATAGGAATCATGATTTTTTTCGACCTCGAGTTTTTGACGGATTTTTACGTTTTGAGGTCCCCTGAATCCGTTTTGACTATTTTCGCGATGATGTCTGTGTGTGTGTGTGTGTGTGTGTGTGTGTGTGTGTGTGTGTGTGTGTGTGTGTGTGTGTGTGTGTGTGTGTGTGTGTGTGTGTGTGTGTGTGTGTGTGTGTGTGTGTGTGTGTGTGTGTGTGTCTGTGTGTGTGTGTGTGTGTGTCTGTATAACGCATAACTCATGAACCGATACACGGAAAAACACCAAATTTCAAACTTAAGCTTTGTTCCAACGTCTAATGAGCTGATTAGATTTTGGGCAGAGTCGGAACATCTGGGGGGGTACTTTATAGGTGGTCATTTTTATATTTTATGGAATATATCTGTTATTTACGTTTGGGGAAGAAAATTCTTCAAATGAAAGTTACTTCTTATTTTATTATCTATAATTTTTGTTATATACAAAATTTTCCTAAAATGGTCCGTATTCGCGAAATTTGACAAAATGTAAAAAAATATTTTTTTTTATAAAAATTGTTCAAACAAAAGTTATTTGTAATATAATTCTCTATAATTTTTATCCTATAAATAATTTCTCTTAAATGGACCGTATTCGAGATATTTGAGAAAATGTGTAAATTTCGAAATTTGAAGAAAACTCAAAAATGGATAAAGAAAAAAACATTAAATTTTAAACTTAAACTTTATTTCGGCCTGACGTGAAATGATTAGATTTTGGACAAAGTCGGAACATCTGGGGGGGTACTTTATGGGAGGCCGTTTTTATATTTTATGGAATATATCTGTTATTTATGTTTGAAGAAAAAAATTGTTCAAATAAAAGTTACTTCTAATATTATTATCTATAATTTTTGCTTTTTGTAAAAATTTCCTGAAATGGTCCGTATTCGAAAAATTTGACAAAATGTGCAAAATTCTGATTTTTATGAAAATTGTTGAAATAAAAGTTGTTTGCGATATCGATCTCTATAATATTTGTTTATACATGATTTTTTTAAAATGGACCGTAATGGAAAAATTGTAGGAAAAGTGCTAAAATTAAATTTTTCAGTATTTTCATTTTCAATGAATATCTATAGAAAAGTGTTTCGCGGTAGATGTATGTGGACAATGTATATATTTAGTTTATCCTCTAAACATTTATAGAGATGCTGCAATAGGTTGTACAAAATAACCGGAAAAAGCCTGTAATACCTAGATAGGAAAGTCATGTGTTGGACACATCAGATTTTTTTTCCATCAAATTGAAAAACCTACTATTTACTTTCTTTTCTGTTATTATAATAGATATATAATTTTCTAATCACAGTTACTTATAAAACAATGAATAAAATATCGAATTAAAACTCTATGTTAAACTCAAAATGTAAATTATTTTGTATTTTGTTGGGAGACATTTTACTCAATTTACTGAAATTTGGTCGCTACTTGGGCGATTCTCTTCTCAACATACTGGTCCGAGCTGCGATATGAGACGAAATAAGGAAAAAATAAAAGTACAACTAAAATACAATAATTATAAATCAAAAACGGAATGAGCACAATTTAGTGTCATCTTCATTCGTTGGTTATCTAAAACTTTGACTTCAATGAATTCATAACAAAGTTTTGAAATGATACAAGACAAATTCAAATTTATCGCTAAAATGATATCTAGTTACTTTTTTAGTTATTTTTCCCTGTGTAAATAGGACTTTTCAATTCGCTCCTCTTAGTTTAAAAACAGAGTATAGGTAATATTATTAAGACTAGTAGGTAGTAGATAGGAAAAACATGTCTTATATTATTCAACTTTAAACGATGCAATCCCTTGTTTAGTTCAGCAAAAATTATTTTTGCTGTTCATCTCTGACCGATTCGTTAAATTTCTTTATTAGAACAATTTCTCTTTCTGCGGTATCATTTACTACCTTAAGAGCGTCCACTTGACTTCTTAGAGAATCACTGCAATATTCTATCACGTTATAGATCCCAAACAATTCAAAGAACATTTTTGTTTTACTAGTGATGAAATGGCTCAGGTCTTTTCCTTTAAAAAATAAGTTTTTCCCATCTAATCGTTTCACTTTCTATTTATTTGGAGGTTTGGTGTCTAAATGTTTAGTCATATATTCCTTTTCAATCTAATACGTTCATTAAAAAAAGCTAATCCTACGTTTATTTCTGACAGATACCAAAGGTGTCTCTTAGCAATAGTAGAAGCACTTTTTTGACGTCTATATCTGGGTAAATATTCAGAAGCTGCAGCATATCCAAATCATTTTTTGGAGTCCTTGCTTCGTGCCAAAAGCAAACATATATAAGGCTGGCAAAATGTGCAACCCTTTTCATTCCTTTCATTCAATTGTCGTTATTTAAATGTTCAGTGAAGAGATCAATTTGAAGTGTATAAATTGAAACTAAAATCGCCTTGAGACCAACCTCCTAGGTAAAAAAGTGATAGTTGTAATAACTCTTTGTAGTCTTGTCTTAGATGACTTCCGTCTTTTAGGACATTTTGTATGTAGTTAATCATTTTTGCTCGTTGTTCTTCTATAAGGCTTTGAACAGGATGTTCAGCATTGTCGTATCAAGTGAAGTCCACATATTTTGGAACTTTAAAAAGATCTGGATGTCAGGACCACTTGATGGTATGTTACAACACTCCTCAAACACTCCTTCTAATATTAGTTCATAAGTGTGATGACGGCAAGCCAACCACAACAATGTCCGTCCTAATTCCCTTTTAATTCTGGTACATGCCCTTTGGATCAGTCCTGTTTTATACTATGTATCAAAAGACATACCGATTATATTGTCACTTAGCCCAAATCGGTTTACTTCCCGAAAAACTACTTCAGCTATCTGCTCACCAGTGCCTTTCTAGGCCACAGGTACTCCAAGCAAATGCTCAAAATCTTTGCCAGTCACTAGAACAGCAACTCTATCTTCCCATGGGCAACTAAGGGCAACAATTTACTATCCCAATGCAAGACTAAAGGAGGAGAATTTTCAAAAAGCGTCTCCTCGATTTTCGTTGCCATTTTTCTACTATTGATCACCCGAGCTTGGTAAACATTGGATGGAGATACGAAAATTTTTGAAACACCGTAGCCAAGGCTCTTTACAGTTGCTATAAAAAAGGACTTGCTTTCCTAATAGAGAGGTGTTCTCGATCCCAAGTAGACGTGAGTGTTTGATCCAAAGGTTTTATTCTAGGACTTTACCGTAATTTTTCTTTATCATTAGATGCATATGATGATACTTTCACTTTTATTCCTTTGAGCTATACCTCTGTAATGTTAATTATATTTTTGCTTTCTTTTGTACATTTAGTTCTTATTTTGGAAACGAAAACTTGTCTACTCCAGTCATTTATGAACTTATTCGGTCTTTTCTTTGTGATCTTAGCAATGCTTTATCTTATTCTGATAAGCTTGTCATTTCCATCACATTTTTCCGGGAAATGTCAAATAACTCGCAAGTTAACCTTTCGAAATCTGCCGTTTCATGTTAGCTTTATCAGTGTTTATTTGTATAGCTTCTGTATATCAGCGCGTATATTCTCTTCTGTCTTAACAGACATACATGCTATCCTCTCCACTTCCTGTAGTTAAGTATTGGTAGATTTAGCAGCTTCCGAAAGTGTTTCTTTCATATCCTTATGATGGTAAATAAAAACTAATAGTACTTGTTCCTTTGAAGGGAGCCGAGCTCCTAAAAACTCATTACTAGACACCTTTTCTAGCAACCAAATTCCTCTTTTGGTTTCCATTTTAAAGCTCAATTACCTACAAAAGATAAAAGAAATACATGTAAAGATCAAAGATCACTAGTACCAAACAAGTCAATATTAGAAGTTTCACCAGTTTGTGATAAAATTGATCAATGTGTGCAACCCCTAAATATTATCAAATCTTAAAATTTGTCATATATTTTTTTTATCACTTAGACCAAGCAAAGTGAAATAAAAATAACATCTTTCGAGAAATGACACCCTAATGTTCCTATTAACACGTTACTGTTACTGTTACTGTTACTGTTACTGTTACTGTTACTGTTACTGTTACTGTTACTGTTACTGTTACTGTTACTGTTACTGTTACTGTTACTGTTACTGTTACTGTTACTGTTACTGTTACTGTTACTGTTACTGTTACTGTTACTGTTACTGTTACTGTTACTGTTACTGTTACTGTTACTGTTACTGTTACTGTTACTGTTACTGTTAGTTACTAGTTACTAGTTACTAGTTATTTTAACGAAAAAAATATAATTTCCTCATCTCAATTCGGGTTTAGAAAGAATAAGTCAACCGTGACAGCTCTTTTAGCTATAGTTGAGGAAGTGGTCGAGGGTCTTGATGAGGGAACTAGCACCAGCGCTGCTATGTGCGATCTCACCAAGGCCTTCGACTGTGTCAACATTGAAATTCTTCTGCTTAAACTAGAATATTATGGTATTCGTGGTAATATTCTAAAATTGCTATCTTCCTACTTAACAAATAGAACGCAGTATGTTTCATTTAATAATTTAGAATCCCCGTTACTACCAACAACTAGGGGCGTTCCCCAAGGATCTGTCTTAGGACCCTTGCTATTTCTAATATATATTAACGACTTACCATCAGCAGTCGAGAACAGCTCTACCATATTATTTGCAGACGACACAACTATTCTAACTAAAGACCGCAAATCACTGATCAGTGAAAGTATTTTAATGGCTAAAACTTGGTTTGACTCGAATGAACTTAAACTAAATGTACAAAAAAATCAATCAATCACCTTTACATCGTGTAAAACTATTACAAAAGATGATCCCGTTAAACTCCTAGGTGTGACTCTCGATGCAGGGTTAAATTGGGGGGTACATATTGACAACTTGTGTTCTAAACTGTCGACCCAAGTTTTTGCTTTGAGACAAATAAAACCGTTTCTTAACACTTCATCATTAAGAACTGTCTATTTTGCACTTATTCATAGTATTCTAACTTACGCTATAGTACTCTGGGGAAATGCGGCACATGTTCAAAAAGCTTTTTCAATACAAAAAGCGGCAGTCCGCGTCATCTGTTCTACTGAGCATGATGCACATTGCCGACCTCTGTTTAAGAATCTACGTATATTGACGTTACCATGTGCATACATATTGGAATCACTTTTGGTTATACATAGTAGTTTGAACTCTTTAAATACGCATTCTCACATACACAATTATAACACAAGAAATTCAAGTAACCTAGTTCCTCTTAAATCCAGGTTGGCTGTTACAAATAGAAACAAACCGGATTTAAAGCTATATAACACTTTTCAGTCGTATTACAAAAATATTGGCATAAAAAATCTATCAACTACCAAATTTAAGAAAATGGCTAAGGATTTCTTACTGGAGGAATGTTTTTATAGCATAGATGAATTCTATAGATATAACAAGTTTTAGGCAAATTTTGCGGATTTATAATTAATTATTATTTTAATGAAAATTTGTTTTATTTTAATTTTTAATTAACAAACTATGTAATTTGTATTTTATTATTATTGTGACTAGTCTCCGTTACTAGGTATTTGTATGATATTTTAAAGCTTGACAATGATTTGTTATGTTATATCAGCTACATTTTCTCTTTCATTATGTATTGAGTAAGATTTTAAAATTTTTTACATTATAAGTGACTTGCAGTTTTATTCGCATGTAGTTATTTTAATTTAGTATTGTTATATATATTTTTAAATTATTTTTACATATTGTGACCACGATGTACTTGTTTGTATAAACTTTGAGTCAATAAATCTCTCTCTCTCTCTCTCTCTCTCTCTCTCTGTTACTGTTACTGTTACTGTTACTGTTACTGTTACTGTTACTGTTACTGTTACTGTTACTGTTACTGTTACTGTTACTGTTACTGTTACTGTTACTGTTACTGTTACTGTTACTGTTACTGTTACTGTTACTGTTACTGTTACTGTTACTGTTACTGTTACTGTTACTGTTACTGTTACTGTTACTGTTACTGTTACTGTTACTGTTACTGTTACTGTTACTGTTACTGTTACTGTTACTGTTACTGTTACTGTTACTGTTACTGTTACTGTTACTGTTACTGTTACTGTTACTGTTACTGTTACTGACAATTAACAAAGGTATTAATTTTTTTTATTTTTTTAAATTAATATATTTTCTTCTATTTACGTAATAATGTAACTGTCCTTTGTTGCTTTAATATAAATATTTAAAAGTACCATAACTATTGAGTTGAAATATAACCAAAAATATTTATGTTGGACTATTAATGTCATTTACTTTATACAAAACAGATTTTTCTAATGATGCAATTCTTTACATAAGTAGTTTCCACATTTTCTTTTTAACTTATTTACGTCTATTAAAGGTTTATAAAAGAACTGTACTTTATAGAACGCTTAAAATGCCATAAAAGATGAACAACAGTTGTCTGGACTGCAATCTTTTATATTTCCCATTTTATCTTGTTTTATGATATATCATATTTATTTTTAATGTCGCAAATAGTTTGTGGCTGATGAAATAAACTGAACGAAACATCGCTTTGACTAATTCCGAATTGACCTCATTTAACCTTAATAGGAAATTGAACCGTAACTGCTACTATTAACATTTTATTGATACTTTCAACGAAAAACCACTGTATCGTATTCAATCTGATTTAAAAACAGGTAACATACTCAACAAAGTATATATAAACTTCATTTCGGAAACAATTTTAGTGGTAGTTAAAGATTTGGGTCACCTAACCTTAAAACTTCCTGGAAATTAAGGCTGATATTCTAATTATTGATTTTTCTTTTTATTTACAATATACGTCTCATAACGTTTATTTGATTTATTGGGACGAACACTAAAAGGTTCTACATCAGGATATATATTGTTTGTTATTGGTTCCATAAACACAGATCAACGGGATACTTATCTTTTATTTTTATAGTTTTACTAACTACCACTCTGTTTAAACTAACAATTATCCGACCAAATCAACATCTTCCAGATAGCGCTCAACATGTAAAGACAGATCATAACTTCTTATCTAAACGATGACCTTGATATTATCACTAACTAGAGACCTAAACATAATATTACAACACAATCGTTTTTAAATTAGAATCTCGAATATTTTTAAATAAAATTTAGATTAGATAGTTGTCAATCCATCTTGGCAACTCTGTAATATGTTTCTAAAATATTAAAGGGTAAAATGCAGTATTACCAGACCATTATAAATCTGAAATAAAATTAAGGGTGTTTTTTCTAACAAATATACTTTTCCCAATCTACATAACTTTTATTTTTGTGTATAACCTCGTGTATAACACAAATTGAAACATAGAGCAATTAGACACTATTGGAACGCCCTGTATAATTCTTTTAAACAATATAAACAAAAGCTATCCAAAGTTACACAATGGCTAAAAAGGGTGCGAAAGTTTAAATGTGTACACTTTCGCGTAGATAAAGGCGTGGAACTTTACGAAGATGATCTGCATACATATAAGCCGAAGTTCGGAGACTGAAAAGTGTTTTCAGTTTTCAAAATGAAATTCCTGAAACTGAGTTATCTTAGTTTTACTTACAATGGAATCTTGACGATGGAAACATCGAATTATTTTATTGTTGAATTTCAACAAAATAAAATATGGATTAGAGTTCAATGGAACTTTGAAGTAATACAAGAAATTCCAGTGGAAAATATTCATACTAATTTAAATGCAATGATTTAAAAAAAAAAAAAAAAATAAGTATAAAATTATACAGGGCATAACAAAAAGTCGTACAAAAAATAAAGTAAAATTTAACCACCACTCCTGGGGTCTAAACTAAGTCGAATTTAAAACATTTTTAATAATCAAGTAAAATCAAATAAATTACTGCTACATATACCAGTTATTATTCCTCTTAGCTGCAAGCTGCACTAGGTCTTTCCTTGTATTAAATTTTTTTTTTAATTATATGAATATCCTGTAAAAAAAATTAAAATCTCAAGCCAGAAAGTATTTAGTGGAGTAGTCTTTCTCGCCTAGCTTCTGGTTATTTGAAAAATTAAATTAAAACATACCTTTAGTATTTGAAAAACCGAACTCTCAGTCAATGTCAATATCAAGCTACATGTTATTTAAATGGAAAATGAAAACTTAATAATGTTAATAATAAGAGCTCAAATTTTTAGAGCTTTCTTTTTTTACTTTCCTGAAAAATTTTAACATGTTTTCTAGTTGCTCAAAAATAACACACTCTAATTTATATGTTGTATTTATTATAGTTTAAATATTTTTATTTGATAATAAAAATTCTTTTTTAACATACGGATTTATTTTATTTTCGTTCGACAGAACATCAAATTTGTATAGAAGATCTATATTAAATATTTGATCCTTATCTATAATATCTATTTCTTGATATAATTTAGGAAATACTAGTTAATTCAGAGAATCCTCAAGAAATTGAACTGTTACGTTAATATCATTTATATTTACATCTAAAGATTCGGTTTCGTCCATTTTATTTGGAGATATTTCATTTTCTCCTAAATTATTTTTATCTAAATTAGTGTTGATTTTTTATATATTATTATCATCAATATTTTCAGTTTCAAAAGTTTATACATGTTTATTTAAAAAAAAAATCTTTAATAGAAATATTTTCAGTTTCTGATGCTTCATCTTTTTTTATAACCTTACAACAAGAAAGTATTGTTTTTTTGATTATTTTTAGATGGAATTTCAACATCATCACCTATTAACTCTTGTTGAGTCAAGTTTATAATCAAGTTCAAGTTTATCAAGTCTTTTAAACCCAAAATGACATCAATGCTAACACTAGAGCTTGATAATTAATCTGTCGACTTCTCTTACTTGTGGATAAGATAAGTTCTGAATGGTAAATTGCGGAAAATATTTTTTTTGCGACTGAAGGTTTTATTATTTACCTCTAACTTCCTGTATCAATTAACAATTTTAGATTGTGTTCTATATAAGATAATGAATTGTTTGAACTATTATGCAATTCTACTATCTTTTTTTTTTAATAAGGCCGGTATCTGAAAAGTTTGTTTAAAGTCACACTTTTTGATTAGGATTTTCAAAATTACCGTGATAATCATCATTATTGTTATTTAAATTGATGTCATTGCAAAAATTACAATGTAATTTTTCAAAAGTAAAATTTGGTCTAGAATTATAATTTTAGAAATTTCTGTTATTATAAAATTGCCTTTTTGATTGGAAAGAAGAGTTTCTCGATGTTGTTGACATCGGTTTTGGTTCAGACAATTGGCTTTCTGAAATTGAATTTGATTTAAAAACATTTTTGGTCTTAATGGCTCAATAATTTGTTGATTAGTAAAGTATTTTTACTTTAATTCTGGCATTGGTTATACATTTATAGGTTAACAAAAAAAAGTAATCAAAATTAGTTTTATATTGGTTATTTATGTAAAAAGGGTGTAAGGTTTGTTTAAGTTTTATTAATAAATACAATAAAAATTATTTCTTATTAATTGCACTACTTATTTGACAAAAAAATAGCAACTATCAATAAAAAATATACATCAGAGGTATTTACTATGTTTAAATATCAAATATTTGCATCCTAACCGATTCACTGTGACCCAAACATTTCCAACAACCAGCCACCACATCAAAGTTCCACTTTCGTAAGAACAGCAATAAACAGTTCGAAACTTTCGTTGAATTTCAACTGTAGAAATCTCGCCCAGATTTCGGAGTAATAGAGTGTTCGGCACTTGGTAAAATTCAACAAATTAAATGGCTGTAACTATTTGATTTGGTTTCGGGTATTTCGGGCCACTTGAACCGAGGACAAAGAGCTGGTCTGACAAGTCCAACAAACAACGCAACAACAAACACCAAACTGTGATCAAGCGCCGTTCCGAATGGGAATTTTAAGTTTTGCGGGGATATATGCATGTTTACTGAGAGGGATACTTTCTATTCAGTGTTGGAAACGGTTTAAAACAGGAATAATACGGGAAAACTCGTATAATTAATATTTATTAGTTTGGGGTGCCACAGTTGTGACCTGTTTGTCCATTGTATCAAATAGTTAATTGAGAAATCTATTTGACAGTAATAGTAAATATAGAGAAGATAAATTGTATGATTCAGACAATCAAAATCAATAATTATATTCACATAAAGTTTATTAATTTCAAACTAAAATTTACTTTTTTCAAATAACAACCTAAATAATTTAGATTTAAGAATTTAAAAATTAAAAAAATGCCATATAACTAAACACTTTGTTATAGGAACGTCGAGTAGTCATTTCTGTCTTAAAAATAACTGTTCTTTTGGCTATTACCGCAAGAGACGTTAAAATATATGTTATTAAATATAATTCCACTTATTAAAAATTTATTATAATATCGCGCGAAAGCCTACCCTGTCTGCTGGTTATTTGTAAATTATCAGCCTAAAACCGAAACGGTTTGTGTTTATTTCTGATACATACTATTTATCGAAGTTCGCTTCCTCCGGCACTGGAGAAGTCACCGAAAAGGCCTGAAGCTGAGAAGTTCTTAGTAATTAGCGGCAGGGATTGGGTAGTGATAATGCCGCAGGAGATGAGAAACTGATGAGGCTGCGAGGGATTAAGGCAGTCTGCTCTCGAGGCAAAGCCTAACGGATTATGCAATACATTAGAACGGAATATGAATTGAATATAATAGAAAACAGTGTCGTCAGTCGAGCGATACCGTTTTATATAATCGCTGCGTATGAATTCTAAAGCTATTAATTTATAATACTCGCAAAAACAGGAGTTGGAAATCTGGCTATGAAATTATTCTAATTATAAGTTTGTTTGATTATTTTTTTTAATGAAATTGCTTTTAGTTGAATTATAATCGATAAACATGTATCATGTAATTAAAATAGCTAAAGCATACACTAAAGCTACCTCAAATAACAATTATAAGATTCTACTCCTATTTACGAAATAAAAATAATTATTATGCAAAGATAATCTAATTTTAACAGAAAAAGTCTATTCTATTCACAATATATAAGTCTTCCCCCCTTAAATTTTCGAAAATATGGAGTTATTTTTCAAAACATCTCCTGTGTGATTTTCCATTAAATTTTCTGAACAAATCTGTCAAATGCGCGATTTATACGTTAAAAATGATCCAAAAACTCTAAAACTGAGTCAAAAAGTAAATAAAAACTTGATAAACATGCACCTTTTGACAACCAGCGTTCTTCGGTATGTAACAGCAATCGTTGGAAGTCTTCATCATTTCTATCGCACAATTGTGCAAATAAACGCGTATTCAATGCATTGCTTTTTATTTTCTTAACTGCATTAATCACAAATTAAAGCGATTGGTGCAATCTATCACAAAAATTTTTCGCTACTAGATGACAACACAGTGAATCGCAATTACCTCTGGTATAATTCTTTTAAGATGGCTTATAAACCCACGATATCGCCCGACCATGGCAGGAGCTCCATCTGTTGAACCCAAATAACGTTTGTGAATGAAATCGATTTTTCTTTAAAAAAATCCCTCAAAACATTAAATATTGATTCACCTTTAGTGTCTGTCTTTAAAGTTTTCGCGAATAGTAGCTCTTCATGAATTTGTCGCCCATAACAAATCGAACATATGCCAATAATAATGCTTCATTGCCAGGTAAAGTTGACTCGTCCAGTTAAATAGAAAAATGAGTTGTTCGTAGATAATCACACACGAAACTTTCAACATCAGAGCTCATTTCATCAATACGTCTTTGTACAATGTTGTTACTCAAAGGAATTCTTTTGAGTATGTCAAATGAAAATTTGTGCAGAACAGTTTTTAAAACCTCTTCAACAGTAGGTATAATTAACTGTTCTCCAATGGTGTACGGTTTTCCAGATTTTGCGATTAGTAATGAGATATTGTAAGATAACCACAAGCCATCATCGTTGCTTTAAGACGTTGAATAGAACATATTGTGCACGGTGGGTCTCTTTTCATATTTTTCCTTTAATTTTCGGAAATATTTCAACTCTTTACCTATTTTATTAGGATGATACCTTCTTAGATGATCTTCCAGCTTTGATGGTTTCATAGAGTCATTGTTCAAAACTTTGTTGCATAAAAGGCATGTGGGCAATCGTTTGTCTGCCTTTGATGGAAGAAAACCAAATTTTAAATATTCAACACTATACTGACGACACTTCTTCTTAGATTCGGCCATGTTTTGTATAAATTACCTACCTGTAAATGTGTAAGTAAATAAATAAAAAAAACTGTGTTTTAGTAATCTTAAAGCGATTCGAACTTAACAGGATATGGCTATTTTAACATAATATGATTAAACAATTATTATAAATATTATGAAATAATCAAAGTTATAAAAAAAAATACCCTGAGCGACAGCCAAAGCTGCAAACATCTATTCAGCTTCAGTAAGTACCATACCACATATTAATTTAATTGCTATAAAAAAAATTATTATTAGATCCTCTTAAATCTGGTTTCTCACAATTTGAACCGAGTATGGTATATATAGATATTGCGATATCTCAAACTTTGGAAAATTAAAAAGACATTGAAATGTTCCAATGATCCCCCTTTAAACATCTTTTTTCCAAAAAAAAGTTTGACAAAAAAAAATTTGACAGTAAAAAATTGGACAAAAATATTGACAAAAAAAATCTGATGTGTCCAACACATGACTTTCCTATCTAGTTATTACATGCTTTTTCCGGTTATTTTGTACAACCTATTGCAGCACCTCCATAAATGTTTAGAGGATAAAATAAATATATACATTTTCCACATACATCTACCTCGAAACATTTTTCTATAGATATTCATTGGAAATAAAAATATTAAAAAATTAAATTTAGCACTTTTCCTACAATTTTTCCATTACGGTCCATTTAAGAAAAATAATGTATAAACAAAAATTATTGAGATCGATATCGCAAACAACTTTTATTTCAACAATTTTCATAAAAATCAGAATTTTGCACATTTTGTCAAATTTCTCGAATACGGACCATTTCAGGAAATTTTGACATAAGCCAAAAATTATAAATAATAATATTAGAAATAACTTTTATTTGAACAATTTTTTTCTCCAAACATAAATAAGAGATATATTCCATAAAATATAAAAACGGCCTCCCATAAAGTACCCCCCCCCCCAGATGTTCCGACTTTGTCCAAAATCTAATAATTTCAAGTCAATTTGAAATAAACCTTAAGTTTAAAATTTAATGTTTTTTTCTTTATCCATTTTTGAGTTTCCTTCAAAATTAGAAATTTACACATTTTCTCAAATATCTCGAATACGGTCCATTTTAGAGAAATTATGTGTAGAATAAAAATTATAGAGAATTATATTACAAACAACTTTTATTTGAACAATTTTTATAAAAAATTATTTTTTTACATTTTGTCAAATTTCTCGAATACGGACCATTTTAAGAAAATTTTGTGTAGAATAAAAATTTTAGATAATAATATAAGAAGTAACTTTTATTTGAAGAATTTTCTTCCCCAAACGTAAATAACAGATATATTCCATAAAATATAAAAATGATCACCCATAAAGTACCCCCCCCCCCAGATGTTCCGACACTGCCCAAAATCTAATCAGCACATTGGACGCTGAAACAAAGCTTAAGTTTGAAATTTTGTGTTTTTCTGTGTATCGGTTCATGAATTATGCGACACACACACACACACACACACACACACACACACACACACACACACACACACACATACATACACAGACACACATACACACACAGACACACACAGACACACAGACACACAGACACACAGACACACACACACACACACACACACACACACACACACACACACACACACACACACACACACACACACACACACACACACACACACACACACACACACACAGACACGCACACACACACAGACACGCACACACACACGCACACACACGCACACACACGCACACAGACACACAGAGACATCATCGCGAAAATAGTCAAAACGGATTCAGGGGACCTCAAAACGTAAAAATCGGTCGAAAACTCGAGGTCGAAAAAAATCATGATTCCTATACTTTCCTTATATCTGTATACAGATAGGAAAGTAAAAATGACAAATAAAATTGTCAAAAAAATACAACCCAACAAACAATCAGACTATATGTCTAATTCGTCAGTCCAAAAAAGCAATCCTAGTCTTGCATTGACTTTTCGTTTAAAAGTAAAAGCTTAATCAGAAGATATCAACCTAAGACATAAAAATTTTGCAATAAAAAGATAATTTAATTTGAAGATGACAAAATCTTAATTATTTCTAAAATAGTGCTCACTCAGCGCTATGTAAAGATGTTAATTATATTTATCTAAGATTACACCACTCTTTGTGAAACTATTTTATCTCAAGTAATTGAGATAACGTTCTAAACATTTCGGATATACCTATCTGATAACTTTTAAGCATCCTTATAACACAAGGGCTATCAAAGTCTTACAAACTATGTACTAAACCAAATGAGTAACAATCTTGAAATCCAAGGATCTCCATTAAAGACGATTAGTACTCACGTTTCAAAGTCCTCCTGTGTCTATTGTTGCAAAGTCCAGCTAAAAGTGATATTTAATCCGGCTTGTAAAGAACATTTCGAGAGCAATTAAATCTTTGAACTGCTGTTGTTTAAACTGATGGTTTAAAGTCTTAGAAGGGAATGTCCATTTGGTATTTCGACAAATTACCTCTAATGAAAGCTTATTTGGTTTATTGATGATTAAAGTATTTAATAAAAATAAGTATTTATACGTTAAGAGCAAACATGACGGGCGCTCCTCTACCAAAAATCAATTTTACATTTGAGACAGTTAAAAAAAATTGTAAAAAAAAATGGTTCAGGCCAATCGTTGTAAAAATGAACCAAGAATTTCGCTAAACCGCGAAAAACTTATATTTTTAAAGAAAAACAACAAAAATTTCAACATTTTAATAAATTTAATTTTTTGGCTCTTTACCGGCATTCTATAACAAATCTCTTAACTATTTTCTAAATAACTTTTTTTCAAAAAGATTACCAATTTTAAACAGGATCGAAGATTAACATAGTTTTCATTCCGATACTAATTCTATTAAAACAATGATACCAGTGAATATGGCAACGCTGCTAGTCTTTGAAGCCCGTGGTTAAAAGGGTAGCTGCCGTTTAGTTAAATTTGTTAATTCCTGTGTCGAAAAATAGGTAGTTGTTTTTGAAGAGGTGCGAAATTATTGTGATCGTCTTAGTTTGTTGTTGAGGCGTTGTTAGGTTTTTGTTTAATTTAGTTTTTAGTTAATTTATGAAATGAAAAATTCTGAAAGACAAAAATGCACAGCTGACAAATTTCTATTTTATTTGTTTGCTGCCAGAGTTAGTAAATCCTAGAAAAATACGACATGTGCCAATTAGGGAAAAGAGATTGTCAAGAATTTTGCACGCCTAAAAAAATGTGTAATATACAAGGTGTTTCTAAATACATGCGACAAAATTCAGGAACTGAGTGCTCGTATGAAATTAAGATGGGTCTTTTCTATAACAAAATTTCCTCAGCCCACCCCTTTTCGAGATATCACCCTTAAAAAGTGGTCACTAAAATTGAGTTTTTATTTTTTTTTTTCTAAAATTTCAGTAAAGCTAGAAACTTGAAATTCTGTAATCGCAAAGGACTAACCACGGGTATTTTTTTCAATATTTCTGTTACATTATAGGTGGGTGAAATTAGCAACATTTACTTTATTTCATATCAAAACTTTTTTTCGAGATGAACTTTTATGAAATCCTTGATTTATTTAATTTTTTTTTATTCTTGAATTTTTTTCACAAAACCAATAGCTTCAGAGAAAAAAAATTAACACTCTATAATTTATTATTATTATTTTTTTTTTTTATAAATTGAGTGGAAAACAGTGTAACGGGCTTGTAACTATCGTATCGTACACTCTGTCATTATTCGTTTCTTGCAATAATTTACACCAGTTTACACCAGAAGATAGCACTTAACGAAACGTTTTAGCCACTAATTTTGGCGAATTTTTAAAAATCATTAACAAGACATTAGAGGCTTAAATTTGGGGATTATATTAAGAATAGTGCTGTCGAGGAATGCATTTATTTTCATTATGATATTTAAAAATTAAAGCCCTTTTAGTTTTTTTGGGAAACTGGATGGAATTAAAACATTAAAATATATGCATATTATAGATAATATTGCCTAATTTATTTTGCCAAAATTTAAATATTTTGAGATATTCTTGTTCGATAATTATAAGGGGTATGAACACCTTAAGATTGAAAGAGAATTAACTTTAATTCATGAGATGCAAAGCATCATAATTGTCGCGTCACAAAAACCACCTGCTGCCAAGAGAAAATTTTGATTCAACAGTATTGTATATTTTGTGTTGTAAAAGAGAAACAATTAACATTTCGTGTTTTAATAGTTATTTTTTTAATTTAATAATCTATGTGAAAAAAAATTTTTTTAATACAGATTTTAAAATATTGTTATATTAATATACTTATTTAATTGTACTTATATTTGTTGTTCCTTTAATATAATAAATACAATTTACCTATCTCCAATTCATCACTTTCCGTAACCATATACCTAGGGTCCGATTACAATTAGAAAAACACCGCTACGTCATAACTATTATTTCGAATTTCCAATATACAGGGTGTCCCGAAATTAGACGGTCATATTTTAACAGCGTAATTTACATCCTACAAGTATTAGAAATTAAAAATTAAAAAAAAAACCGAATTCAAAAACGTGCAGGTGCCGTCACCCAGAGCTGGGACGAATCCTCGAAAAAATGGATTCGAATCACGAATCCGAATTACGAGATGTGATTCGAATCACGGATCCAATGTTCGAATCCTTTTTCAAAAAAAAAAAAATCAAGTGATTCGAATCCTTTTTTTCGGATCACGGATACGAATTACGAATCAGTGTTATACTGTAATAATAATTATATTTGCTTTCGAAACTAATACTGTATTATACCTCGGTCCTAAAATATTTAACGCACTTCCGGTGGAATTTAAAAACCTAAAAACGATAGGTCTTTATAGATCTAAATTGCAATAATGGATATTAAATAAACAAGGATAAATATTTTAAGATTTTATTAATTTAAATATAACTAAAATCTAAAATCATTTAGCTAAAAAGAACTTTACTTATTTGTAATTATCCAATTATTAATGTATATGATAATTATTTATAAAATATTCAATGCTGTAGCTAGTTTGTATCTATAATAAATAAAAAAAAACAATTATTAGAAATTAAAAAATTAAAAAAACCGATTTCAAAAATGTGCAGATGCCGTCATCACATCTTAACCAAATTTATATGGAACCATCCCTGAGGTACCCCCTTACTAACAAAAAAAGAATCATATGAATCGGACAAGGTGGTAAAGCATTATCGCTAAACATACATAAAAATGAAGAGTTTGAAGATTTTGTCATGGACCCAATTATTAAATTTTGACCAAATTTATATGGAACCACCCCTGAAGTATCCCCTTTCTAACAAAAAAAGAATCATTAAAATCGGACACCGTGTTAAAGAATTATCGCTGAATATACATAAAAAAAAAATATTGCGACGAATTGAGAACTTCCCTCCTCCTTTTATGAAGTCGGTTAAAAATAGGAGTAAAAGTTTATATAAACATAGGTCCGAAAGCGTTTCGTTTTCGAGATACAGGGTGTTACAAGCGAAGTCCAGATGAAATATTTTCTAAAATTTCTTTAGTTACCGGTTTTTCAAAGTAAAAAAAAATAAAATTTCTAATTCTACAGACCTACTAATTATTGTTTACATTTTCGAATAAGGTAACATGCTTTTCTCTTGAAAATGGCGCGTCCTAGCGAGATGCAACAAATGTAGCTTTATTATACAGAAAATATTGGTTTTCCAAATTTTATAGTCAAAAAATCTGATGTGTCCAACACATGACTTTCCTATCTAGTTATTATAGGCTTCTTCTGGTTATTTTGTACAACTTATTGCAGTACCTCTATAAATTTTTAGAGGATAAACTAAATATATACATTTTCCACATCTATCTACCTCGAAACATTTTTCTATAGTTATTCATTGAAAACGAAAATGCTACAAAATTTAAATTAAGCAATTTTCTACAATTTTTTCATTACGGTCCATTTTAGAAAAATCATGTATAAACAAAAATTATAGAGATCGATATCGCAAACAACTTTTAGTTTAGTTTAGAATTTTGCACATTTTGTCAAATTTCTCGAATACGGACCATTTCAGGAAATTTTGACATGAAGCAAAAATTATAGATAATAATATTAGAAGTAACTTTTATTTGAATAATTTTCTTTTTCAAACATAAATAACAGATATATTCAATAAAATATAAAAACGGCCTCCCATAAAGTACCCCCCCAGATGTTTCGACTTTGTCCAAAATCTAATTATTTCACGTCAGGCCGAAATAAAACTTAAAATTTAGTGTTTTTCTGTGTATCGGTTCATGAGTTATGGTGGATATAGACACATACGGCAATTTTTACCCTAAGCTCCCCCTAATTTACCCACCTAAGAAGATGATCAATAACTGGGGTTTAGTCCAATAAATGAAGCGTAAAAAGGTAAGTATTTGTAACAAATTTTACCTAATTATCTTTAAATGTTTAGAAAATATTTACAAAAGTGTGGTATCAGGACTTCACCTTTAACACCCTGTATCTCGGAAAAGAAAAGTTTTCGGACCTGTTTATATGAACTTTTACTACTATTTTAGGATGTAGATTACGCTGTTAAAATATGACCGTCTAATTTCGGGACACCCTATATATCATCTATAACTATCAATAAATAAAAAATATTTGAGATATTTGGTTTAAAAATAGTATTCCTACATTCGTATATTAACAAGCCACTAACCCCCAGTAGGCGGCGATAGCCAACGAATTATACCTGAATTGTAATCGGACCCTTCAGGGTACGACACACAACATTGCCAAATTTATGTAGCGAACAAGGTTCCAAATACTTTAAAGGGAGGTCGTGAGATTCGTGCGGTGTGACGTCAGAAGGGACTGGATTGCTCTTATGGAAATAAAAAAATCAACGAAAATAGAAGTAAATAATAGTAGCAGCTTTGTTAATACAGGGATTTCATTTCAAAACTAGCCACCCAAAATAACTTTTAAAATATCTTTAAAACAAAAAACAAAAAACAAAAAACACGTTAATTTATATTTACGGGGGACACATTTTACAAGTATCTGTAAACGTGCAGTTTCATCCCCTAAGCGGTGGTGAATATCACTTCTAAAATTTTAAATAGAAAGGGGTATCATGTGATAGCTCTTCTTAAAGGTCTCTTTTTTTCCAATCTTTTGACACATTATTTTTTAAATCGGATTCATTTTTCACCAAGTTATAACCTAGAAACCGGAAAAAAATAAAAATATTGAATTAAAATGCATGAGTATAAATACCGAGATAAACAAGTTAGCAAAAAGCCTTAAATGTTTTTTGCGTAAGATATTTTTGACCGTAAATTAAAACAATTTATTATTAGTAGATTATCAGTTTCGTTGTGTACTGACAATTTAATTTTGACAATGGTTTATTCTTTACAAGAAAGAATTGAAATAATCTTTATTTATGGTGAAGAACAACGCTGTGCACGCAGAACTGCTCGTGTTTTTAATCAGAGGCATCTTGATAAAAATGTTGTGCATCAGTATGTGTTGAATTTAGTTCATTCATTTCAAGAAACTGGAAGTTTGTGCAATAAAACTGTAAGCAATCGTAGAGTTTAAACTGAAGCTGCACAAGTTGAGATTTTAGGTAATTTTGCCATGGAACCTCAAACATCAATACCAAAAGTCTCCAGATTAACAAATATTTCCGTTGGCTCTGTGCATAAAACGTTACGGCTAAATAAATTATTTCCTTACAAAATACAGCTTTTACAACAGCTTGCTGAGGATGATTATGACAGAAGATTAGAATTTTGCGAATTAATGACTCAAAGGGCAAATGAAGACCACAATTTTATTAAAAATATTTGTTTTACTGACGAGGCAGGTTTCTTTTTAAATGGATTTGTCAATAAACATAATTGTAGGTACTGGGACAATACAAATCCACATGTTTTTCGGGAAGAGCACAGCCAATATCCTCAGAAAATAAACGTATGGGCCGGAATTCTTGGTAATAAAATTATTGGTTCTATTTTCATGGAGGAAAATTTAACCACAAAAATAATATATATAGTATTGACATTTAACTTTTAATTTACTTTAATTTATTACTTAAGTATAATAGGAATAAAATCTATTAAAAGCTCACTCTGTATACACCGTTTTGGCTAGAAGTTTAATAGGAGATCCATTTCTCATGTTCTGAGTTAACTAGAATAAAAAGATACCTTTTATATTGTCAAATTGGAAATTGTAGAAGTTTAACCTTTTATCAAGTATTTCTTTCTTGTTTTAAATATTCGTTCTGGTCCTCTGTAGATATATTTTCCATTGTTTTTCTTAAATTAGTTTGTAGTTGAGTTCTAGGAACCTAAAAGGGACAAAGAAACGTTTTCAATTCTATGAATGGTTTCAGGGTTCATTTTCTTTGTTTATTTACATTAATTATGACATTATGTCATTCAAATTTATTCAGGTAATTGTCTAATTCATTACAAATAATTAAAACCCCAAATAATCTAGGTAATTTTGGAATTAAGTAGGTGATTGTGAGAAATTGGCTAATAATATTTTAAATTACCTGTCATATTTTATTTTCACTTCCTGTAGAAGTCATTAATTTTGTCGGTGCATATCCTTTCCACCATTTTTCATTCCTCTAGTATTATACCTTCATGGAACATGTGTTTTTGAAGATCTTTTTATAAGGATATAAGATACTAGAAGCGAAAAGACATTGAAAATTTAATAAGTATTGCTATTTGTTAGTATACTTAATCTCATAAGAGGATTTTATTTTGAATTTAGCAAAAAGAACTTCTTAAAAAGGCCACCTTTCACCTCAGGTAACGTAATTTCTCATTAATCACTTATTTGTCCTTGTTTTCCATTCTATTCTATTCTTTTACCTTTTCTGGCTATCGTAGTCACAGATAGTTACATTTTATTTTTATTACGTGCAGTTACGTGCAATTCCGGACATAACATTAATTTGAGGTAGTCTCAAGGACAGCTATATTTGAGAACCTTACTGCTGGGACACCATTTTCATCCCTTACTCACTGGAGTTACCTACAAATGAGGAAAAAAACGATATTTTAATTGAAAGTTAAATAAGTGGACCTATTCGTACCTTTGGATCCAATCTTGTCAAGTAACCCTTCCAAAGAGGTCTTCGAATTCAACCCTCGCCTATGTAAGATAGTGTTAATCATCAAGGTAGGAATTTTCTGATTATACCAACTCAAGTCCATCAGTTAGAAGGTGTTATCACACGAAATATCTTCACCCTCAGTGTTTGGTAATATTCTGAAAATTGTATATATAATTAACCAGTTTTAACCTTTTAGTTTGTATATATTAAAATCATTTATTTTGTGAGCCACCTAAGATAGATATCTATTTTAACCGGTACGTAAGCTGTATATATCTATTAAATTCAAAGATTCTCATATATTTTTTTAATAAACACGTTTTAATTATATACCATAATCTTAAAATTATTCTTCTTTTTCATTTGCGGTGTACATAAGGTTTATCCAGGTAATAATCGATTCTATCTCGGTACAATCAAAAAAAGGGGCTAAACCGAATCAGTCATTCAGCCAAATTCGAGGACAAAAAGGAAAAATCCCTACGACCCTCTCTCTGACTCAACAGAGATAATAATTTCCCCCATCTAGTTTGTTTTGCTCTAAAGGTCATAGCACCTTGCCTGTATGAAATCGGCTTAATGAGACATTTCCAGATAAATGGATCGGAAGATGGGGCGCTATAGAATGGCCAGCGAGATCACCCGACCTAACGCCCCTTGACTTTTTTTTATGGGAACATCTAAAAACTGTGGTGTATAAAACTTAACCTCGCGATATTCCTGAACTTAGACGTAGAATAGTGGAGGAGTGTAATCGGATTACACCAGAAACGCTTCAAAAAGTGCGGGATGAATTCGAGCTGCGACTTTACCATTGCCTTGCCAACAATGGCGGACATTTTGAACATCTTATTGAAGTACAATGTAATTCTTACGCAAATAAAATAATAATAATGTAAATACAATGTAAATAATAATTATTTTAAATTAAAAGGTTAAAATGGCCTAACTTGGTGAAAAATTAATCCGATTTAAAAAAATAATTTGTCAATAGATTGGAAAAAAAGAAGAGCTATCACTTGATATCCCTTTCTATTTAAAATTTTAGAAGTGATATTCACCACCGCTTAGGGGATGAAACTGCACGGTTACAGATACTTGTAAAATGTGTCCCCACGTAAATATAAATTAACGTGTTTTTTTGTTTTAAAGATATTTTAAAATTTATTTTGGGTGGCTAGTTTTGAAATGAAATCCCTGTATAAATTAAGAAAATACAAAAGAAAATAAAACCTAATATAGCAAAAAATAAATCTGATTTAAAATGTCAAAATGAATGAAAATTTGGTGAGGTTATTTCAGTTGGTTGTATAAAAATACATTTAAAAAAATAATAATACAGAAAGATAGATGTCCAGTTAAATAGTGAAAAATTAACAATTTTTTTTAAATATAGAGTCTGCAATGTTCTACAAGATGAGAATAAATAAATAATTTGTAGTTTTGCCTAGCACAAATAACACACATAAATACGTCACTTTCTCTCCTTCCATATCCATATTTTTTTTTAATTAAACATTTATTTCATTTTGAATCAATAAGTTTGGTCATGACAAAATATATGTTTGTTATTCAAGTTTCAAAACAGAGATTTGTATTAATATTTCAATATTTTAATTTAATTCATTATTTTTTTTGTATTTTAATATGTAAATAAATGTCACACTTTAATATAGTGATCGATTATAGAATATGTGATAAAAGTTGATACTTGTATGAATTTTTAAATCTTGTAGAGGAATTTTGAAGAACAGTGTATTGTATATTGTAATGTTTGTTTATTTTAAAACAACTTATTTATTGTATAACACTACTAGTCTAATTTATATATATTTCGAATGTCTTTGAATCGTTCACTATTTATATTCACCACTGTCTATCTACTAATAATTGCGTGTGTTTCTCCACCAATATTTATATACAAATTTTAAATTTGTGGTAGGCTCCAAAACGTTCTCGCCAAAATTAGAAACATTATAACGTTGACCCTGGAATGTACTCGAAAAGAACCTCCACCATAGTCGTCACATATGGTTGGTCTTAAGGGGTTTAATTATGTATGATAATCGGAGAAGTTGAGCCTGAAATGCTAAATAAGACAAAGAGAGACATGGAGAATAAGAGCATGACTGAATAATGAAATGGCTAACATTACAATATTTTAATTTTTTTTTAAATATTTCTAGGTGATAACATGAGGTTCTTTACAAATGACAGCTTTATTTACTCATTTAATATCTGCTTTTTAAAATTATAAAAATAATAATTATACCTAATACATAAAATTTTAATCCTAATGATATTTACTAATTTTAATTTTCTTTGTTTCAGGTAAGTTTACAACAATGATATATACAAAAGTACCGTAAGTTATAATCTATTTATTGCAACAATTTACTATACCAGGTGTTCTAAATTAAAGCGTTACAGCTATATACCGCTTTTTATAAAAAAAAATGTTTCAGACGAAAGTTTTATAGTTTTGTAGGGAAAAACTTTTGGCTAAAATCGTTTTTTATAGCTAACCATAATATGGCCAACTTTTTTTCGCGCAGCAACATTTTCAAGTAGCTGTTACTCAAAAAGTAAAAGTCAAATAAAAAAAATATTTCCCTCAAAAGTTTCTTATTGTTTTATGTACTTTATGAATATGTAAGAAAAAAATGGGATTCCCATTTAAAAAAAAACTAAGTTCACCTCGATATGGCCATATTATAGTCAGCTATAAAAAAATTAATTTATCCAAAATGTTTCCCTCAAAAAACTATAAAACTTTTGTCTGTAACTTTTTTTTCTAAAATGCATATTTTCGGCGGTATTTAACTGTAACATTTTAATTTAAACACCCGGTATAGTAGGAATAGTAATTAATTGTCTTTGCCTTTAACACTCCTTATCATGGTGGTACCATCATACCTTCGGCTATACATTTTTGAAGTTGTAGGCGCGCGACCATAAGAAGTTTATAACCCCTGCAAAACGAGATGCATAACAACTCAAAGCTGTAAAATATTGGTTAAAATATACCTATACGTATTTAATTGGGTAACTCACTAAACATGACTCGTTGGCTTAGTTTTTTAAGCATTGAACAGTTCAGTTTTTAAAACATTTTTTTTTTTAATATAAATATAAAAAAAAATAAACACCATTGTTGTTTATTTATTTTAAATACATTTTGTAAAACGAAGTACCTAAAAAGGTATGAGAGTGTAATAATATGTTTGTACCTGTTGAAAAGGTGTTAAACGAATTTAAAACGAAAAGTATACCTATAAGAGGCATAAGAGGATATGAAAATTGCAGTACCCATTAAAGGTATATGCAAATACCTAGAAAAGAAGCGTACGAAATGCTATTGACAAATTCTGAGTAGTGAGGTTAATGTAATATATTAAAAAGTGTCCCGCTGATGGGGTAAAAGCACCAACACCAAATATAAAAGCATTTTAAATTTATATTTAGTTTGCCTATAGAAGACTTAAAATAAATGTAAATACTAAAATATATACAGGGTGATCCATTAGTGTGAGAAAGTCCAATATCTCCGCCATTATGAGAGACATAAAAAATTAATTTTCACAGAACGGTAGACAGCGTTAAACTACATATTTTCAAATTATTTTTGAATATACAGGGTGTTTAATAACTTCTCTCGGGAACCAATTTATGTTCTTTTTAATGGATCACCCTGTATTTTATTTTATATTTGAATTTACCTCGCTTTTTCCATTCTAAAAATATAATTTATTATTGGTTTATACAGGGGTATTTTGCAGAATATAATTAGTTTTGTATGAAAATCGTATTGAATTCAATGACCTATATCATGCAAAAGAAACAATTAAAAACCATTTTTTTTTCTACCACAATTTTTCGATCATGGTCAAATTTTATCCAGAGACACTACTTTTTCAATTTGCATCAAATCTGTACAGGGTGAGTCAAAACACAAATACATAATTAAACACCCTGTATATTTAAAAATAATTTTAAAATATGTAGTTTAATACTGTCTACCGTTCTGTGAAAATATTTCTAATAATGGCGGAGATATTGGACTTTTTCACACTAATGGATCACCCTTTATAGGAGGTTGAAAACTAAATGTACCTATAGAATTCAATTAGTGTAATTAATTTTTTCTACGAACTCTTACAAAAAGACATCTTTCGCCACAGGATACTTTTAGCGAAAACTTGATTCCCGTCACTAGTGAGAAAAAATCCCATAACGTTTACTTTCGTCTCTAGTGACGAAAGTAAGTTGTTACATATTTTTATATATCAGTCGCCTCGTATAATATTTTGGCAGCTTATAATTATTAATAATGAAATAAAAAGATGCTCATTAAATTCTATATGCAGTTTTACCTAAACTTTAATGAATTAAAGATAAAATAAAAATGTATAAAAATAGTGCAAATTAAACCAATCTACATCTAGTTTCCTGGTTTTCATTTGTTTATTTGAAGTTTTATCACTTTTGAGAACTGTCAGTTTCAGTTCATCCTAAATTTAACACATTTTTATGATGTCTGAGTCAGAAAGCGATTGTACTCCCCCAGAAATTATTTTTAAAGCTGAAGAAACCTCTTCAGATTTATTACCGGTCAAATCAAAAAAGAGATGAAGAAATTTATATCAAATTTTTGGACTGGAGAGAAAAAAATAAAGTGAAATCATTTTCGGAAACTGTACTACTAGCATACTTTGGAGAAATATGTTCAAATTTTAAACCGTCGACGTTATGGTCCATTTATTCGATGCTAAGAACTACACTCTCTGTTAAAAATGATGTCGATATTAGTAAATATCCAAAGTTACGTTCGCTTTTGAAAAGAAAATCTCATGATTTTAAAAGCCAAAAATCCAAAATTTTTTCGCCTGAAGACATAAAGACTTTCCTAAAGAATGCACCTGACTATAAATATTTAATAACAAAGGTAACGGAATTATTATTTTTATTTTAACAAATACTTAATACATAACTACTAATATTTGTAGGTAGCATTAGTTTTTGGATTATCTGGCGCTTGTCGTTGCCACGAACTAAAAGATTTAACAATAAGCGATGTAAAGGATACTGAAAGTATTCTGTTAGTTAAAATCCGTAATACAAAAACAAAAGTTCCGCGTTCTTTTCATATTTCTGGACCCTTTTATGATATTTCTAAAAAATATATGAGCCTACGTCCCGCAAACATGGATCAAATTAATTCAAGATTCTTTATTAACTATCAGAATGGAAAGTGTAGCAGACAGGTTGTTGGAATTAATAAAATCAGTAAATTTCCTAACGAAATTGCTCAGTTTTTAACGCTTCCGAATCCTCAAGATTACACTGGGCACTGTTTCCGCAGAACATCCGCAACGCTATTAGTGGATGCAGGAGGTGACTTGCTTCTGTTAAAAAAGCACGGTGGTTGGAAATCTAGTAGTGTTGCGGAAGGATATGTTGATGAATCCACGAACAGTAAAAACCAAATACAAACCAAAATTTTACAATCTGTACAAAATACGGAAACTACTAGTTCATCCGATTATAGCGCATCATCATTATCTGAAATGACATTTAACAGTAGAACAAATATGTCGGCATCTACCTCAATAAATAAAAAGCTTGAGTGTGATACCCCCATAATTTTGAACAATTGTTCAAATATAACAATAAATCAATATTTAAATAATAAATAATATTTCTGAAATATTTAATTGTTGGTTAATTTTTTGTTATTCCTAACACAAAATAAAGCATTTGCTAACGTTTGTTTTTTTTTTCATTTTAGTAGGTACCCAGGCAGCACAATTTGGTATAAATTACGTATTTTTTTAGGTACTACCATACGTATGAATACGGTTGATGTACTACCAAATATATTCGTGAAAATGTCCGCCTTATAAACGTCGATTACTAAGAATCTATCCACCTATAATTAAACGTTTTTACTATACGTCTATATTAGATTTATAGTTGTAGTATATTTATACGAATTCACTTTGGTATAAAATACGTTTTTTTTATGTACTACAATATACGTATGGATACTGTTGATATGCTACCCAATATATACGTGAAAATGTTCGCCCTATAAACGTATATTTTTTTTATTTTTTATACGTCTAACATTACTACGTTATCTACCTTTAATTATCCTGTTTTACTATACGTCTATATTAGATATATTTGTATGATTTTTATTAATGTGTAAAATGCGTCTACCTGATATTGTTTTAAATGTATTTTAAACACAAATTAATTAAAGTGATCAAAACAAAATTTCTAAAAGAGGCCATGGAAAAGTGTTAACATTTCTTAAATGATAGTTTGGATTTTATCGATAGCAGGTGTGTGTATACACCAGAAATAGACATTACTCGTATTTCTATTTTGGTTGTAATTGTCCTAAATATTTATAAATTTTTTTTTATCATTTGTTATATGTACAGAACAATATTTAATTAAAAAAAAATAAACAATAAAATACTAAAAAATAAATAAATACAAAAAAATAAACACTAAAATACTGAATAACAAACTAAACGAAACTTTTCTTTAACTAACAAAAGATATATATGAAAATAAAAATCTTAGCTCAACACTTTGGATGTGTTGTGTCCTCGACGGGCCTTAGCTAACTTAAGCTAATCTTGCATGGCACACCTAATCGTTCGGTCGGTTAAGTCGCTTGGTTCACCCCCATTCCTGTAACGAAAATGTAACTCAATTTCAGGTGAAATATTTTCTAAAAGCTCCGAAATTAAATTCGTATTATTTTCTTGGAAATTATTATAAATAATAGAATCAGATGATATATTAATGTCCGAAGCCTTATTAATGTTATCTTCATTGGGAATAAAAAAAAAATAATTTGACTTTAAAGCATCTTGAACATTTTGCGCTATTTTTCTACGTAGATGACGCAGAGACAGGGTTATTTTAGACATTTTATTAAATAAAAAACAACTGACCAAAAAAAAAAGGAAAATAAGTATGCTTGGAATAACTAGGTAACCTAAAAATACGTATAAAAATAAAAGAAACAAAAGTAAGGTTATGTTTTGAAGTTTCTATAATCATTTAACCCACTGTACGTACCTATAAAACAGTAGTTGTTTTAAAATGCAACAATTATTAAAGGAGTAGCTAAATTAAAACATTAATAGAAACTTACCTATGCTTTTAATCAATATCGTAAAAGCCAGGACGCCAAACCAACATGCAACAAAACGTGTACATAAATGAAAATGGAGGAACCAATGAACCTGCTCCCACAAACCATTCCCTACACTGAACAATAATACTACACATACGCATAAGTAGAAATGAGAAAAGACCGTAGCACTAGTACGTCATCCTCCATCCGCCATCTAAAAATAGTTCCATGTGTATGGGGAATTTGTTATAAATATTACAGGTAATATAATTAAAAAAATATGGATGTAATGTAAATAAATATATCTATAAGCTTTTAATTTAAATAAACCTAAATATATACATATTATTTATTTCTGTCTACTAGTTCATCGTAAACTGGTATTATGCGTTTAAGGTGACTTATATTTAAACGTAGAATAATATAGGTATATTAAATAGTATCGACAAACAAAAGCGTTTAATTTAACTCTTAAAAAACGTTAAGTATAAAAATGGTAGATGGTAAACGTTTAAAAATCAACCAAAACGAAATTTAAACGGGAATTATAAACGAAGAAAACATATTGTAATATAATGTAAATTTATACGAATTTAATTTAAATAAAACTAAACGTATATTTAGGCCCACTGTATATTAATAGTTCATCACAAACTAAAAATAGTCGTATATTGTTAACTATATTTAAACGTAGAAAAATTTACAATTATATACCATAGGATGTATATAAAAAACGTATAATATATCGTTTAAAACACGGTATGTATAATAATCGTAAACTGTAAACGTATACGGAATCAACCAATACCAAAATTAAACGAGTATTACGTATAAAATACGTTAGTTATACTAATGTGTGCTGCCTGGGTACCTATATGACATAATAGAGTTCGTAGAAAAAGTATAGTGTTTTACTCGTCGAAAATCATTTTCGTCACTCGTGAAACAATATACTATTCCCTGATAGTTACAAAATATAAAAATATGTATTTTTATGAACCGCTGATGGGTTAGTTTCAAGTAGGAACCGCAATATTTAAATTACCAAATATAAATATGTTTTAATACCTCAATGGGTTAGATACTATACACTCACCGGTAGAATTAATCGCCCACCCAATTATTTTTATTTATTTCCGAAATTCTCGGAGATTTTCGTCACTTTTTGACATTAATTAATATGACGTGACATTTGATTGGTATTTGTTTGCTTTTTCAAGATGTATTTAGACATTAAAAAGTAAAAAAAAAAAATAAAATTACAAATATCTCCATCTAAATAACAAAACATTGGGTGGGCGGTTAATTTTACCGATGAGTGTATAAACAATATAAACGAACTATAGTAGGTTTGTAAAAAATATGAAAATGTTTAAGTACTGCAATGATTTAAATACAAAACATAAAATATTATAAAACTCTTAGAATAATATTTGAAAAATGTAACACCAATTTTAAATGTATAGCATAGCTTTGAACGTTAAAAATATAGTATATGTAATTTTTGAATTTAAAACACGAGAAATGTGGCCAATTATAAAAATATTAGTTTGAGAGCCACTGATGAGTTCGTACAAATATATAAAATATTTGACCACCACTATGGGTAATGCAAAATATAAAAATGTTGGAGCACTGCTATGGTTAATGTAAAATGTTTATATAATATTTCCAAAATATAACGCCAATTTTGAAAGTATAGATCATTGAACATTTAAAATGTAAGTTTGTGTGATCGTTGAATTTATAGCATTTATTAAAGCAACATGTACTTATTAAAAATAATTACTTGTTGCTAAAATATTCATTGATATTGCTGCGTTTAGGGTTTTTATGTTTCCCTAAACGAGCTGAGGAGTTAATTATAGCTAGATGGTAGAACTACTTTAATAAAACATAATAATAATAATTGAAAATATTTATTTAATAAGTAAATGATTGGTTAAAAAATGAAAAAGACAATCTCCATTGAATAATGATAAAAATAACAAATTAATTAGGTACTCACCAGGGGTACACCATTTTAAGAGGGATGGTGCTTGTGTCGCTCTTCAAAACCAAGTGATTAATAATATTTAACATTTTATAACGAAAGTTCGGGTTCATGCACTTTTGCTTGATCAGGTAATTCGTTGAACTGCGTTTACTGCTGTCTTTGCAACTTCAACGAATTTCCATAAAAGTATCAATTAATTAAGAAACTTGAATTTACACTTCCTCTTTAGAAATAATATCTTTAAATAAACTAAACAATGAATGTGAAAAATGAAAATAATAATTTAATATGAGATTAATATTTTTTAATAAATGAATAATTATTTAACTATTTTACCTATAGTACATGAACCCTAAATATATTATTTGACAATATTATTAAACATGGTAAAGTAATAAAAATAAAATTGTACTATACTTGCTATTCCTTGAATATTTGGAAATCACTTTGATTTAAAAAGTTATTATTTGTCTACTTTATACAAAAAAAATCGAACATGTTTAGCAAGATGATAACTCTGTTTGATAGAAAGACAGTCTATGTTGAAATATTCGACGACGGAAAAACAGAATTATGTTTCATTTTGTGAACCTAGATTTTTCTTTTTTTAGGTGCTTACGGAATAAAATCACTGGTACCTATCACTAAAAACTTATAATCTTAAATCTCGTATTATAACTTTAACATTACTATACTTACTACATTTTTATACTAATTAAAATATAATTAACTATTTTTCTTCTTCTAAAATTAGTTTGATAATTAAATTCTGAATTAAATCCGAATCATTACAATTATTAATGAAAGCAATTTGTTTGTGGATAATTACTAATTTTTGTTGGTGTTAACCATTTTATTTTCTTATTTTTTCTTCCAATATTAATTTATTGTAAGCTTTTTGATTTGAACCATTTACACATATATGCAGCGCCATGTTTATCGATCAACAGTTTAGGTTGGAACATCCAAGACGAGAAACAAAGACAATCGTCATTCAAAAGTCATAAACACGGCGTTGGAAAAAGCTTCCGAGATCAAATGTGCGATAAGACCTTATTGGCTGTTTCATTTTCGAGACAATTTGGACGAAAATAACATCTTCTCAAATGGTCAGCACGTGGTCTACTTATCAGAAAGTGTAGTGTGATGAAATCAATATGATTAAATTTTAAAATAGGTAATAAAATATATGTTATTTAATGAGTGCATTAATTTCATGCAATATAATCAAAATTAATTCAAAAATGTTGAGATGAAGGATATTATAAGTAGCCTTATAGTTAACAAATAAAAGTAATAAGTACATAAAACTGAACGCATGTAATATAAGATTTTCTGTATTTAATTTTTATACTAAATAGTGTTTCTTATATAATAAACATAAATTAAAATAAATATATTAAATTGAATTAAACTGAACAGAAATTGTTTCCTGACCTTTTCCACGTATTTACTTGAAAAGGGTAAAGAACATTTAAAATTCAATTCGGTAACTTTAGGTAGAGTAAATACGATCAAACTTTCCTGGATTACAATGCTACAAACTTGGGATTAAACTAAAGCATAAAAGGTCCTTGATCCCGAATAGTGACTTCGAAGTAGAACATTTGAGCATTTCGGAAGTACAACGTACATATCAAAGTAATTCCGTTGCGCTCTACGATCCGATATCGATCCGTGTGACGCGCTTTCTGGATGGAATGGTCACGATTACACGGTGGGCCTAAAGACATTTAAAACTGTTCAAAATAATACCAAATAATAAAATTAAAACAAATGATTCATCTTAAAATTCATAAAAATTGGTACAGTTATATAAAAAAATATATAAAAAAGATATTTAAAAATTATTAAAAAACAAAAAAAAAATTCTAAAAATATAAAAAAATATAAAAAAAATTTAAAAAAATATTAAAAAACAAATATTAAAAGTTTACATAAAAGCGTAATGCTCTAGCTTTGACCGAAACCCTGGTATGCACAAAATGGTAGCAGTCTAAAGGTGATTTTCCTATATGACAGACAAGGACCCATCATAACTTATAGAGCAGTTGTTTGGTAGCCTGAAGTAAAACCTCAGTACCCTCTTATCAGTACAGATGCTGGCATGCATTTGTATTATAGGAGCACTGAGAAGTACACTGACAGCCTCTATGGAAATCATTCTAAACCTACCACCCCTTGACCTAGTCATAAATAGGGATTCCAGAATGAGCGCATACAGATTGGACATCTTCAACAACTGGAACCCATTAGAATATATAAAACATACTATATAGAATGACACATAAGGTAAGTTATCACATATTAAACATTGGATTAGGTCGCCTAACCTTCAATGACCTCGTACAAGTCAACTTCAACTGAAACGAGATAAATAAGAAGGTTGAGATATACCTGATTAGCGGTTTTTTTTATTATAGTATACAAAAAAATCTAAAACTAACAAGGGAACAGGCTTTGGCGTTCACGGAGTTAAATTCAAATGTGATATTACCGTCTTACTGGGAAAAATACTGTATTTTACGCTGAAATACCTGTAATCGAATTGTGTGTACGAGACAATTTAAAGAGGGAAAACAGAAACAAACCATCCTTATTCCCTCAAGCAGTAAAGACCCTTGGTCTAAATATAATCAAGTCACAGTTGGTCTAGAACTACATTGGAATACTAAATGATCTGGAAACCCACAATAAGGTAAAAATAGCAAGGCTGCCGGGTTACAAAGGTATTCAAGAAAATGAAAAGGCTAATAAACTCGCCAAAAATGGATGAGAACCATCAGTCAGAGAACCAGAACCTGTATTTAAGACAAGCAAAACCTCTGCTTGACAGGCAATGAACAACAAAACATCAAATTCATTGGCACATACTCAGTAAGCTAATTTTATGGGGACCAAACTCAAGCATCACTACTGAGGTACTACAGCTTGCAAGATCTCACATTACCAAGTGGACATTGCTTACTGAAACACAGTCATGTGATGGGATTACACAATGATCCCACAACGTGTAGTATCTGCATATAAGAGGAAGAAACCTCTTAGTATGTTATCTGTCCATGCTAAACTGTTGTTAGGAGGTATCTCACCCTGTTCGTCTTATAATCCGAAAGAATTCCCCAGCAACACTTGGAAGGGAACAAATTTCTTCCCTCAATACGGGGAAAGCAGGGAAATACAATAGACCCAAGAGGCCGCAGTGTTCTGGGCCAAATATCTACCAGCTTACAACCGATAAAGGTAGAGATAAAGGTATGGCGGCAGACGCTTGATTGCCGCACATCGTCTGACATAAGTGTCTAATGCTGGAATACCCAAATTCCTATAAAGAGTTACTCGCGAGTGATCTGTTTTCAAATTAGTACCATTTTCTAGGTAAAATCAGCGAAAAATAATAAACAAGCTTCGCCTTCTGTTATCTTATTTCCACACGGTTTTGCTTGGTCACTGTTGTATCCTTTTCTCGGAGTCGGTCGAAGTCCGCCGCATTATTTGGGAAAAAACCTTGTACGCGGGAGAATTTTTTGTCTTTGTGAACGTCAGATAAAAGCTAGAAAGCCGGATGACTCTTCTTTTTTATTAGAAGAAATTTTACTGGTAAACATGTATTAAGAAAATGCGTAAGGTCATCTTTTATTTAAAATTAGAACTGACAAACTTTTTTGACACTTTCAAAATAGACATTTTATATTGATTTTTATAAGTTAGACAATATTTCGTCTTTACCTTTAGTAAATCGTGTTAACAGCTAGTATTCAACTACAAGTCATTTACTTGTTCCGCGATAATATAAAACAAAAGAGAACAAATAATGACTAATGTCAAAAATTATAAAAATATTTGAGACACTGAGCCATAGAAATAATATAGAAGACCAATATAAACATAACATTTAAGCAGAAATTGAAACCTACTGTGCATAAAAACGCGTCTCTGCGCCTGACATCGCAAAATAGTGTGTCTAGAAGCTTGCGCAATATGCATGACTTGTCCCTGTAGTGTTGCCAAATATATTAAATATACCTAACAGAAAAGAATTTTAAATTAATTAATTTTTAAATTATATGATTTAAACAGTTTATATCTACGAAATATCGCCACAAAATAACTTATACACATTTAAATAATCAACTAATAATATTTATGTGTAATTACATTCCCAAAAATATATACAAATACCGTATTAATGTCATTAATACCGTATTTTTAATGTTCAATAAGCGATTCACCTACAAATTCAATATTGACCTGGCAATAGCACTAAAAATCCGGTGTTTCAAGGCTATATGACGCTGCCCTTACAGGACCGTTTGTAGTTTATTATTTATGCCGCGTTTGAGAATCCACATCGGATGCATCTGAGATGTAGTAAGTAGTAAATCTTTGATCACGTGATTCAGTATACGTAAATGTAATGGGACAGATGTGTCCGATGTGGATAAAAAACGCTCGAGATGTAAAAAATGCATCCTATGTAGATTCTCAAATGCGGCATTAATTACACGATGAAAGTGGCATTTTATTTTTAGTATTGTGTAGTGTTTAGTCAAATCCTAGGTACAATAAAAGACATTTTTACATTGGCTAATGAAAATGTAATCAATGTATTAGGCAGCTGTTATATTTATTACAAGATTTATGTCTGCAAATCTAAACCTACCTAAGAATTATAATTATGTAAATAGAGAGCTGTATATTTATATACAGGCTGCCCAGCGACGGGAAGACATTATCGATATCGGTTTTAAGGCATTTTAAAACATAAACCCGATCTCAACAATCTTAGGAACTCTTCTGTCACTCGATATTTTAATTGGTACTTCCTCTTCGCTTTTTGGCTGGCACAACAATTATTTATATTTCTTCATTCCTTACCAGTAAGGTTTAAAGAAATTTAAAAAAAACCTACTTTAAAAATAAAGATGTTAATGATTTTCTTATGGATCCCATCTTCAGATCTTGACTTAATGTATATAAAACTGTTTCCTTTTCTAACAAAAATAATCCTAGAAATCGGGCAACGTGGTAAAGAATTATCGCTCAACATACATAAAAAAATATTTCAACGAATTGAGAATATCCTACCATTTTGAAGTATGTTAAAAAAAAATTGTTAATAAAGTGAATAGTAGGGCATGAACATATATTATAAAGTATATAAAATGATAGATAAATCCAGTTTAGAAGGTATTATAAATAAACTGTGGAAATATCGAGAATCTCGATTTTGAATCGGAAAAATATTCTACGCAATTTAGTATGAAAGCTGATCAAAATGAAACACATGAACGACAAACTGTTATTGACAACTTTCTTCAAACGTTTTCTATTTTTCCGAAAACTAACTAGATAGTTCGAAAATCATTTCCTTCGTTAAAACGCCTCTTGTTCCGAAAAAGGTACACGCCTGCCAACATTCATCGTTCATTAAAAAAGTGGTAGATACAAAACGCTTCGTATTGTAAGGCCAAAATATGTTTAGAAATCGAAATAGTCATATAAACAAAAAAATCATATGAGTGAGACAACTACCAAATTAATGATTTACAAGTTTATTCCTATTTTTTTTTTATTTTTTTTTTTTATTTTTTTTTTTTTATTTTTTTTTTTTTTATTTTGGTGTCATCGGCGTCGACTACTACGGCCATTAGCCTCGTGTTCTGTGTAGGCTTTGTTACTGTTTCCCAGCGCCACTTTAGGAACAGCACTGTTAATTAGAACCCAACAGTGAATGGTCGAGTGGGGAATCCTACCAAGGCATCAGAATTAATTTTAAATAATTAAATTAAATGAAAAAATCCCGGCCAACGGTGGGATTCGAACCTGAGACCTTCCGATCTCAAAGTCATGACTCTAACCACTGAGCCAACCCACCCCCCGTTTATTCCTATTATTTATAAAATAGGTTTGCAATGTGCTGGTGTGGAATGTTATCATCGACTAAAAACTTTAAATCTTTGTATTAAATTGATCGAAAACAAACTATAAATTGGTTTAGACTATATAGAATGTTTCTAGTAAGCAGCAACTAATTTTTATTATGGAACCGAAAGACCCTTTTAAAAAGGTTCAAAATTAAAATAAAATATGTACCAAGTAAATGTAGTAGTATTTTTTAATTTATATTGAAAATGGAAACATGAAAGGTTTTCTGTCTAACGACTCATAGTCTCGGCTGACAAAATGTAAAAAAATATCGAACATAATATTCCTGGGCCCTATTTTGCACTCCCCAGATTAAATTTAGTTGTAGCAAATTATATTATCAAATAAGATGTCAAATCACAAGCAAAATCTCGTGACTACAGTACTAATGATTGCCTGTTTGGAAAAGTATCTTTGTTTGTAAATATTTATATGCATAGTTATATTTAAATGCGCGAGTGTAATGTTAAGTATAAACAAAATCCGCCCATTATGTATATACGTTTAGTTACCGACCCTAGTAGATAGGCAATTTGTTATTGTTTTAAGTTTTACCGTAGGGAGAGAGAAAATCAATATTAGGATAAATGGTCCAGCTCCTTTCTGGTTACGTAGGTACCTAAAAAGTATTTTAGTTTTTGGTTAAGTAATTAATTATTGTAACAGTGATTTTCTTGTGATAGTACCTAATTTAGATTGTGGATTAAAGTGTTTGTATATAATTTCGCTGTTTAATAATAAACGTAGTCAATACCGGAGCACGTGGTTTTTCTGGAAAGTATTTTTAAAATCACAAGCAAAATCTCATGACTACTGTACTAATGATTGCCGAAAATTAACTAATTCATATTTTATGCCATATCTTTCTTAATAAGGACTGTCAGAACCATATTTACCTTAACTTGAAATTTTTTTAATCGTTTTTTGTATATAATCATCTCTAAAAATGTATGATTGAAATATCGTGCGAACTATTTGTTCGATCAATAAAAAACTTGCACCGGTCCTGTTCGCGCCAGCACCGTTATACGCATGAGCTCCGACACACTATTTTCTCCTTATGGTTTCATTTTTGATATATGGAATCGGCTTTCTATACTATTTCTATGCACTGAGCCCCTTACAAACTACCTTTGCTCTAAAACAGATCTTTGGTTTACTCTTAAAACAACATAAACACGTCACAAATCAAACACTTTTATCTACAGAACCACCTGCTATATTTCAATATCTGTTAATTGATGAATTCTAAGTATTAAAAATTCTTGCTTTTCTTACATAGGCATTTCAGACATCACTAAAATATTATAAAACAGCAGCTAGAATAATAAGATACCGTATTTTAGATTTTTGTCCAGCCAGTTTACTGATTTGCACCAGCGTGCGATTGGCTGGTATCAAAACTGAAATGTGCGGTAATTCGCGGCTCGTAAACACAAAAATTGCCTGTTATTTTCTGGATTGCATGTGTAGTAAAGCGTGTATTATTCAAGGGTTTCTGGCTTGGAAAGGTTAAGACGCTAAGAAATTGGGCATTTCAAAGATTGATTTTTTCGGTATTGAGAGTTTATGTTTCTGGATTTGATGATAAAAAATAGCAGTATATTTATCCTTAAGTAAGAATTTGGGTCCTTCAATTGTAAGAATTTTGAAAGAGGACGTGCCAAAAGCTGAAAACATATTTTAATAAAATTAATAATAAATGAGCTTTATTTATTATCACAAAATAGCTATTTATGTAATCAGTTATGAACTGCCTTATTTTATAAAACAAATGAATATTTGCGAGAAGTTTTGTGTTTATTACTGCAACTTTATTTATTTACTTCTCATTTCCTTGTCCATCTGGGTTTACGTTATCATTTTCTTTAATCTCATCTCTATTTATTGTTTTACTCTTGTGATTTTCCATCTACAGTCCTCTTTTGACTCTTGCTTCCATCTCCGCCTTCTATTTTCCTTTCTCGTTTTGATCGGTGTCTTTCTCGTTGTTTACTATTGACTTGTATCTTAATTGTACTTTGTCGACTTTATTTCTTGCTCCAAAAAGTTAAGATTAGTTAGTCAAATTACGGTAAAAGAACAGTTTGACATATATCTAATGCATCTATTCATCAAAATGGACATCATATCGAACATTTTCGTTAACTACTGTTGAAAATAAGAAATCCCATTATTTAACCAATCAAATTTCTTTCCCAACTTAATCATAATGTGAATATAATGTATTGAAATATATCCTTCATTTTATGATAACCTTGAATTAACAGAGCCGCTTTGAAATTTAAATCTGGTAACTTATTTAAATTCTAATTAACTTTATGGATTTTTAATTAAGAATATAATTGGTATATGTCAGTTTCTGTCGGAAATACCAAATGTTGGAATCCCAAAGGAGACAGGATCTAGAGAGTTTTTAAAATTAAAAGTAAATTTGGGAAATATATTCAAAAAAGTAAAGCAATCTTATTATGTACACATGAATTGAATTTATAACGTGATGTTTAATTTTCCTGTAATAACAGCTCAGCATAAAAAATATGACGACAGCAAAAAACTGGTTATGTATCTGATTAATGAAGTTTTTAAAAGGAAGATGGATCGAATACAAGTTAGAGCTTTGATCTGTAATTTCTTGAAACCCAACGGAACCGAATAAATATTAATGAAGACAAGTTTAAAAGTACTTAAATTGGGATAAACAAATTCATATATTTTTTCTTTACAAGGATTACAAGTCTCAAAAGACATTTTATTTGATTCTCTTATCATTTATATTGTAGCTAACACACTTGATAAAAATACATATAGAAATTAAAAAAAAAGAATACAGAGGTTCTCCTGAACCTCCATCTCTTGATAATTTTTAGGATTTCTCAAGAAACTCCTTAGGAACAAAGGCATACAAAAGCTCTGAATTATAACCATTTAAAAACTCTAAAGTTAATTTGAGTGTCAACAAAATTGTTTAAGGTCGAGTCACTTAGTTGATGAATGTCGCTTAAACCCATGTAGAATTTGTAAAATCAATTACAATATATTACTACATCAAACTGTACACATACCCTAATATGAGTATTCAAATATTAGAGGCACCCAATACATCTATTAGTTTTAGTAAAACTTTACTAGTTAAACACACAATCAAAAATACACAAGTTTTGCTATCTACGTTTACATTAAAGTTAACGAAACCAAGAAAATTTGCATGACCGTCGAGGATTGCTAGATAGCGTTGCACAATCAAGTTTAATTACAGAAAATTTCTGTAACAAGTTAAAGTTAATTCCCACACAGTTTTCTATTATAGGAATTAATCAGGGTATTTCAAATATTACAAATAAAGTAAATATTACTCTTTTCTCTAAAGATAATATTTTTAAAACTTCAATATTTTATTATGTGGTTCCTATTATTTTAAATGAAACTCCTTCAATTTCAATGGCACACAATGATTTTTACATTCCAAACACAATATAATTAGCTGATGAGAATTTTGGAATACCTGGGGAAATTGATATGCTCGTAGGAGCTGCATTATTCTGGAAAATTTTAGAAGTAGACAGAATTAGTTTAGGAAAAGGGTACCCCATCCTTCAAAACACAAAATTTGGTTGGATTGTTTCAGGGTCTGCCCCAATTCAAACTTCAATATTAAAAAACAGACCAATTAAAGATAAGCAATTACAGAACTTTTGGGAATTAGAATCATTACGTAATGTTTCTTCTATTTCTTCAGATGACATTAAGTGTGAGGAATTATTCCATTCATTCATGTATTATTAAGTTTCCTTTTAAATACCCAGGAAACTGCCAATAAACGGTTTACAAGTTTAGAGAAACGTTTTTTTATTAAAGCCTGAACTAAAGGTTAAATATGCACATTTTATTCAAGAATATATTTGATTGGGACATATGTCCCAAGTCAATGAATCTACTGATGTAAAAGACAATGTTGTTTATAATTGACCCCATCATGGGGTTCTAAAAGAATCTAGCTCTTTGATGACTCATGCCAGACTAGCTCTGGATGGTCCCTCAATGATATTCAATACATTGGTCTTAAAATACAAAATGACATGATTGACATTTTGCTTTCGGTTTAGGACATACAAATATGTAGACTGTGCTGATATTATGAAGATGTACAGAGTGGACAAAGTGGACAAAGAGCATCGTCCTTTGCAAAGAATTCTCTGGAGAAAATTCACATATATATTCGAACTAAACACTGTAACATATAGTACAAGTGCTGCTCTATACTTGGCCATTAAATGTCTAAAAACATTAGGCGAAAATTATGGTTACAGATTTCCTAAGGCAAGTAATGTTATTTTAAAAGATTTTTATGTAGATGACCTGCTCACAGGGTCAAATGATTTAGCAGAATTATCTGATATATGTAGCCAAATTTCCACAATTTCACTTTACATAAGTGGATTTCTAATAATCCAAATATATTAGGTAAAATCACTATTAAAGATGGAAATTGTTTAGATATTGTTTAATTAAATTCAAATGAAGGATCGAAAACATTATGTGTTAAATGGCACAGTCAGCTTGATGTTTTACAATATGATTATTCTGATACTATGCCCTTTAACAGCAATTATAGCATAAATATTCGCCCCTTTGGGTCTAGTTATACGTTGAATAATTTTGTCGAAAATATTTATACAACAGTTATGGGTTAGGTTGAAACGAGTGGGATGATCTTATCGCCTTCCACTGCGACCCAGATGGGTCTATTGTGGCTCATAACTAACTTAGTTCACCGTACAAGCCACACCTTTTGATAAAGGTCATGGTTGAATTGGGTGAGACTTGTTTAAAGTCGGTAGGCTCCAGACGGGTAAATCCGAAGATATGGAACCTGGTTCTTTTCAGAGCGAAGCAGGTACATAGAATGTGCTCTGCAGACTCCTCCTACACGCTGCAGAATCGACAGTACGATGTTTGTTGTAGACCTATCCTTTTCATTTGGTTGCCCAGACGGCAGTGTCTTCTCATCAGTCCAGTGAAAATGCGTAGATCTTTCCTACTCTATTCTCGAATCTGAGCAGAGGTATTTATACAACAGTTATAGTTGGAACACCTAGAATGGGATCAACCTATACCCAGTGAATTTTCTATAAAATGACTCCAACATAGAAAAGATTTAGTTCAACTTAATGAATTGCAAATACCAAGAAATGTAGTTGGTATTAATTTTGAACACACCTTTAGTGATACAGGTCTTTTAACTGCAAAGACTAAGGTGGCCACAGTTAAGGCTATTTTAATACCACGTTTGGAATTATGTTCATCCCTTCTGGCTTTACAATTAGCAACCATAGTTCAACAATCACTAAACATTAAAGCATCATTTTATTTTTGGTCAGATTTCCAAGTTGGGCTATGTTGGATACGAACTGAGCCTGCCTTATTAGAAGTATTTGTTCTCAACAGAGTTTTAAAAATTCAAGACATGAGTGAGATGAATCAGTGGTATTATGTCAACACAAAGGAAACCCCAGCAGATATTGGCTCGAAAGGAACCACCGCTGCTAATTTGCTGATATCCACTCTCTGGTGGCATGGTACATAATTTTTACTCGACCCAATCGACTCAAATGATCTTCCTGAAAAAAGAAGGATAAAAGAAATACATTTTCAAATTATTTACGATCCATTTAATGTACAGTTCATCAAATTTCTAGAGGTGTTCGACGCCCAGACAGAGAACGCGCTACGTGTGACTAAGATAGCTATTGTACAGTCTGCTAAACAAGTTATTTTAAATAGTTTTTAATATTTTTAGGTAATTAAATTTTAAAAGTGTGGAATAGTTTAGGGATTAAATTGGTCTGATTGGATTTTCTTAGAACGTTTTTAAAAGCAGCTAAAGATAGTATGTAGAATTGAAAATAATTATTATGCCATAAAAGGTGTTTTGGAATTCCTTCAACCTCTTGAAATTGAGTCAGAAAATATAAATTTTATAGGATAGCGGAAAATACCTATAATTTTTTTGTAGGCCTTTGTAAATCGTGGAAATAGTTTATATTTTATTTCTACCTTATTAAGGAAAATGGTACCTATTATTAATAACGGTTGTTTCTGAAACATTACTAAAATTTTCGAAATTTTGTTTTTCTACAAAATAATAAACTATACTATTTAGAAAAAAAATTATTTCTCTTATTATTTTATAAAAAATAACAGGGGAATATTTACATTTCTTGATTATTAAACAAAACGATAAATTATCTCGACGAATGACACCATGTTCTAGTACGGAAGCTAGCTTTACATTTTTGTTGGTGGTTTCATGGGTTTCATATCAATTTTTTGTAATTGTAGTTTACACGTACATATACCTCTTAACACTTGTTTGCTTTATTAAAAAAGTGTGTTGTGATTTACGTCGAAATAAGTCAAAAACAACTTGAAACCCCATATAAAATCAAAAAGGAGAAACGGAAAAAAATTGAGCCTGTAAATGAACACAACTCAGAAACGAAAATAGCTATCTAATAATAAAAAAATTAAATTTGATTCTTGTGCATCTTTGTTGTAAAAATAGATAATACTTTTTTGATCTTAGGTACAGATATAATTTTAATGGTCTTCCGAAAAACTTTCTTCAGTTTCCATATCAGATTCAAAATCAGTCTCACTGTCACTGTTTAAGTTAATTATAAATCTATCAGTTGCCTCATCCAAAGTAACTTCTCTGTCATAAAATTTAGATTCCCACATTTTAGCATTATTACGAGATTGCCACTCCTCTTTAGAAAACGTATCAAAAAAGTCTTCACACAACAGTTGTACGTCTTGCCTCTTAAATGTAGTGTTGTTACTAGCTACATATTGTTTCAATGATACCCACACTAATTCGATCGGATTAAGATCGGGATGATACGGTGGCAAACGCAAACAACTAAAACCATGTTCATTTATCATTTCTTCAATTGCATACCTCTTAAATCGTGACTTATGCAATAGCACTAAACTGTATAATTGCGTTTTGAGCATATCCTCTTCGTAAGCAATATTATGATTCCTCAACCAATCCTGCATGTCAGCTTTTTTAGAAGTTGACGTTGGTGCTTTATTTACCTGGACATTATGGTAAGGATAATTATCAACAATAATGACGCTTCTTGGAGGGAGGTTCGGAAACAGCTTTTCTTTCAACCATTTAGAAAAATTATTAAAATTCATTTCATCGTGGTAGTCTCCACTTTTGGTTCCAGATTTGAAAATTAACCGGGCATTCGGAGAAAAGCCCATTTCACCTCCTGCATGGACAATAATTAGTCTATCACCTTTATTAATTGGTTTCTTTAATCCCTCATTTGAATTATCACTCCAAGCTTTCTGGTGTGTGTGGGAGGCATGAATGTATGTTTCATCTAAGTAGACAATTGGACGGCCCTCTGCTCGATAACTTTTTAAACGAATCAGATAGTCTAAACGTAGCTTTTGAATATCAAACCTTTCCATTAATATTTTTCTGTTTGTTTTTGTTTTCCGCCAACGAAATCCTAGCGACTTTATTATTTTTCTTAAACTTTCATAGCTTCCTTTGTACCCTGTAGCTTCTCTAATTTTAGTCAGAATTGTTTTTAATGTTGGAACAATATTTTCCGAGATTAACATGAACAGAATAATTCTTTTTAAAATACCTTTGTCAGCTTCATCTATATCATTAACTGTTTTTGGTTTTTTAATGGTTTTTCTTGGTGATGAAAATTCCGATATCTCTCGGTTATCGATTCTTTTTTTCTCTCCAGAAATGCGGACGACAGTGTTTTTAGATACTCCTGTGGCTGCAGCAACACGATCATTTACATTTTTAAATGGTATTGAAGGTGAATTAAAGTTTCCTTCTCTTCTCATAAACTCTATAACATTGGCTATTATTTCGCGAGATTGACTGTTAATCACGCGGCCTCTTAATTTGCTATTAAACTCCATACTTAGGTTCTATTAAACTGTAATGAGCAAAAAACACAAACGAAAATAAAAGAAATGTTTTAGCGAAATTTACATCTGACATTTACGTCTGAATAAAATAGTGAAATACTTGATGCGCAGAGTGTACTTTCATTGCGTAAATCCGTCGGCCCCGCCAACCGATGCCTCTCGGTAGTGCTTTCTCTGTCTAGCCGTCGAAAGCCTCTAGAAATTTGATGGACTGTATTCAATAAATTTTCAAATTTATGAAAGTTAAAAATATTTTTACTTGTATTATTAGATTCATTCATAATATAAAAAGAAACAGGAAAATAGAATTAAGGGTCCTCTCTCAATAAATGAAATTGAAAAGGCTTATAATAAATTAATTCAACTAGCTCAACAGCAATATTTCTCTGAAGAACTTCATATTCTAAAACAAAACAAATGTATTAATCATAATCATAAGTTAGCCTCATTAGCACCGTTCTTAGATCAACACGGGATACTAAGAGTAGGCGGTAGACTCAAATTTTGTAATCTTGATGTCAATATAAAACATCCTATTTTACTTGATTCAAAACATAAATTGACTAAATTAATATTTAAACACAAATATACAAACCTTTTACATGTAGGGCCTCAAGCTCTGTTAACTGCAGTTAGACAAAGATATTGGGCAATAGGTAGTAAAGTTCTTGCTAAGAGAATACAGTTCATCAAATTTCTAGAGGTGTTCGACGCCCAGACAGAGAACGCGCTACGTGTGACTAAGATAGCTATTGTACAGTCTGCTAAACAAGTTATTTTAAATAGTTTTTAATATTTTTAGGTAATTAAATTTTAAAAGTGTGGAATAGTTTAGGGATTAAATTGGTCTGATTGGACTTTCTTAGAACGTTTTTAAAAGCAGCTAAAGATAGTATGTAGAATTGAAAATAATTATTATGCCATAAAAGGTGTTTTGGAATTCCTTCAACCTTTTGAAATTGAGTCAGAAAATATAAATTTTATAGGATAGCGGAAAATACCTATAATTTTTTTGTAGGCCTTTGTAAATCGTGGAAATAGTTTATATTTTATTTCTACCTTATTAAGGAAAATGGTACCTATTATTAATAACGGTTGTTTCTGAAACATTACTAAAATTTTCGAAATTTTGTTTTTCTACAAAATAATAAACTATACTATTTAGAAAAAAATTTATTTCTCTTATAATTTTATAAAAAATAACAGGGGAATATTTACATTTCTTGATCTATTAAACAAAACGATAAATTATCTCGACGAATGACACCATGTTCTAGTACGGAAGCTAGCTTTACATTTTTGTTGGTGGTTTCATGGGTTTCATATCAATTTTTTGTAATTGTAGTTTACACGTACATATACCTCTTAACACTTATTTGCTTTATTAAAAAAGTGTGTTGTTGTGATTTACGTCGAAATAAGTCAAAAACAACTTGAAACCCCATATAAAATCAAAAAGGAGAAACGGAAAAAAATTGAGCCTGTAAATGAACACAACTCAGAAACAAAAATAGCTCTCTAATAATAAAAAAATAAAATTTGATTCTTGTGCAGCTTCATCTCTATCATTAACTGTTTTTGGTTTTTTAATGGTTTTTCTTGGTGATGAAAATTCCGATATCTCACGGTTATCGATTCTTTTTTTCTCTCCAGAAATGCGGACGACAGTGTTTTTAGATACTCCTGTGGCTGCAGCAACACGATCATTTACATTTTTAAATGGTATTGAAGGTGAATTCTCTTCTCATAAACTCTATAACATTGGCTATTATTTCGCGAGATTGACTGTTAATCACGCGGCCTCTTAATTTGCTATTAAACTCCATACTTAGGTTCTATTAAACTGTAATGAGCAAAAAACAAACGAAAATAAAAGAAATGTTTTAGCGAAATTTACATCTGACATTTACGTCTGAATGAAATAGTGAAATACTTGATGCGCAGAGTGTACTTTCATTGCGTAAATCCGTCGAGATGCCTGTCAGTAGTGCTTTTTCTGTCTAGCCGTCGAAAGCCTCTAGAAATTTGATGAACTGTAGTTAAAAATTGTATTCAGTGTTTTAAATGCAAACCATTTTTAGCTGTTGTTTCAATTGTTACACTATTATGTCAGATAGAAGGTATTTTAAACTATAGGCCTTTATTTTCATCTTCAAATGATCCGAATGATGTTGAACCAATAACACCATCTCACCTGTTGATTGGCCGACCTATTACATCCTTACCTTTCCCAGACTTACAACAAATACCCGATAACAGATTAACTAAAATGAAATATATTCAAAAACTCCAACAAAGATTTTGTAATCGATTTTCAAAGGAGTATGTTATACAACTGCACCAAATGTATAAGTGGAAAAAACCATCAGCAGAAGTCTTTCAAGGAGAATTAGTCTTAATCAAGGAGGATGGATTACCACCTACAAGATGGTTACTTGGACGAATCCAAGAAGTGTTTCCTGGACGTGATGGTCAAGTACGAGTAGCAAATGTGTCCACTTAAAATGGTGTTATAAAGCGAAGTGTTTGACTGCTGCACTCATTATCTATGCAGAGCGGAAATCCATAGGACACTATCGGTGCAAAGTGCAATATTGTAGTTCTGATATTTGTGCCTTATTATTTTTTTGTTCTTTTTATTATTGTTTATTTGAAGGTATCCCTTTAACCCGGGGACTATGTTTAAACTTTTTATGGTAATAACAGTAACATTTTATTTTAAAGGTTGGCAGCACTAAATTGTCATTTTATATGTCATGTTTTGTGTTACTTGTCACTTGTCAATAAAGAAATGGTGAAATAACGTGTTTACGTACACATGCGTTTTTGTTCATTGTTAAAAATTACATAATTAAAAGAAGTGTTCATCATTTCTACAAAAAATTATACAGCAATTAAGCATAAGAGACGATGAAAAGTTTAAACATAATGAAAAAATTGTATAAATTAAAAGATATTCTAATAAATCTAATAAAAATAAGCAATTCAGAAAATAAGGAAAAATAAAATAGGATATTCGAACTCACTGACATTAAAATAAACGACCAACAGCCTACTATATATTCACCAAAGGCGCGCCACCGTTTCTTTTCGACCCTTTCTTTTTTTAATTTAACACACTTTTTTCCAGTTGAAATGTTTACAAAGTGTTTACGTGACCTTTCAGTAATCCATTTATGGTAATGCACGTAGATTTCCTACCACGCACCTTATTAAGTACCAACATGTTTAACAACAAAGGGCTTATGCCTTGCTTTTCATGCAAAACAACTGAATGTCAGTTTTAACCGTTTTCACACGTAAACGTTGTTCACTTGTCTGTTGCGTAATTGAAATTGCGGCGGTGTAGCGTGATTGAAACTTCGACCCTGACCCTAAACCCCTCTCTATCCCCCTGTTTTCGAATCGCATTCGGATTAATAGTGAGAAATGGTTTTGTTGTAATATTACGGAGACATATCTACCCTGCAGAGTAGAAGTTATTTTTAAAATTAATGTATTTTAATATGCTACATTGTTCGCGCTATAACCCTTATTTAGGGGTTTAGAGGTTATGATGTTATGCACTCGGCTGTTGAGAATCTCAGGACTGGATCGTACTCGTTTCTTTAAATGGAGTCACTAGGAAGGGTTGAGGGTGCCCAGAAGTTACCTGCGGGCGCCAGTGATTTGTTTTAGCAAATATTCAATGAAAGTGACTTTGGAGCTAGAGTAAATCACAACCCCTAACTCCCGCAAATAATTTCTAAATAATAAGATCTCGTTAAGTAAATAATAGGTTGTTTAATAATTGATAATTTGCCAAATAAGGATACTTATATAAAATGATTTGTTAAATAAATAATGAAATAGTCTAATACTTTACTAGATATAAGTACTTACGAGAAATAATCAGAAAATTGTGAACAACAAAATAAATCAATTGAATTTACAGTGAATCTGACATAAAAAAAATAAAAGCTTATCTGATTTGGTTTTGGTGTTGTTGGGTACTGCTGCGTTGCTTTTCTGATGGGTGTACTTCGTTCTTAGCAGAGAGTTCTATTCCAGAACCTTGTGTTTCTCTATACTAATGCCACATGCGGAAATCCGGAATCCTTTGAACTGGTTGATTCTAGCAAGGAATCATTTATCGTCTTGACATTCTATACAGCTAGCAAGTTAGGATCTTCTTAAAAAAACTTCATACGGCTTCTGTAGGACTTTCGTAAGGCTCCTGGAAGATACGACTTTCGGTATGGCCTAAGACGGTACGGCGTACGGGCCAGGAATTATTCTGAATTAGGAAAAGAAAGAAATGAAAATGATTTATTCATCAAACCAAGGATGTCTTTACAGAAAGGGATGTTTCTTGTGAGGAAACAACTTCCATTTTTTTTGGACAGATATTTAAATATATTTTTAAAATCAAAATTACTGCACAGATTTCTGACCATTTTAAATATGGCTGCCGAGATGATTTTACCTTTAAAGACATCCAATTTGACAAAGAAAATTATTAAACGGTAGATATGATTATTAAACAGTAGCTAGAATAAGAAAATGACTCTAAAAACCTAGTATTCTATGAATAGACTTACCCCAGCTTAATTCTAGTTAGCAAAAAGATAATAACGACATGCGTCTTTCTGACAGCAAAATTCAGAGAGCAAAGACAGAACGCTTTCAACCGGTTCGTCTCGCCTTTGGTGTCTTGCGCATAACGATACTATGAATACAAATCGATATGCCAAAAACACGACAAGAAAACTTGAATTCATTAATTAGACTTTGCTATTTCCCGTTAGATGGAACTACTTGTACAATATTTGAATTTTAATTTGAAATTAATAATATGGACTAAGTACATATTACAAATAATCACATCAAGATGTCAAAATACTGTGTAATTTGAAAATATTATTAGTTTCATTAAATGTATTTGAAAAATATGGGTTCTAAGCGTGCCAAAGTAACAAAACTAAATTTATAATAATCGCTTAGTGCGAAGTCATGGTAAACTGAAGAAGCATTAAAAAAGTTGGTGTGCTAGAATTTTTCCAATTCAATTTAATTGAGACTCACTTATACAGGGTGGCGCGTGGCAGACGCATGGATTTTGAAATGAAATAAAACGCAGACTGTTAAAAAATCTCTATTTTTTTTATTAATTCCTTTTTTATTAACATGGGAAGTTTAGGTTTTAAACAAGGTACCGCCCAAATGGCGCCCCTCACACTCCAAACATTGAGCAAGTCTTTTTCTAAAGGATTCGTGTATTCTTTCAAGCATTTCCACAGAAATTTCGACAATTTGAGCTCGAATGTTGATTTTGAGGGCTTCCAGGGTCCTAGGACGATCGTTATAAACCATGTATTTCAGGTATCCCCACAGGAAAAAATCACAAGGTGCCAAATCAGGAGAGCGCGCTGGCCAGATCAAATCGCCTCTTAGAGAGATGAGGCGCCCGGGAAATCTGTCTCGCAATAAGTCCATGCAAATCCTTGCTGTGTGGGCTGTGGCTTCGTCCTGTTGAAACCAGACATCTTCCAGCTCCATCGCTTCCAACTGAGGCAAAAAAAATTCCTGGAGCATAGCCAGGTAACGTGCAGAAGTGACGGAAACCGCTCGATTATTGTCTTCAAAAAAGAAAGGGCCGATGATCCCAGTTCTTGAAATTGCACACCATACTGTCTGTGCAAGGGTCTCTGGTGTTGTAGCTCCTTGGGATTTGTGTCACTGTAATACCGCATATTTTGTTTATTAACACATCCAATGAGGTGAAAATGGGCTTCATCAGAGAAGAAAACGATTACGTCTCGAGGCAATGCAGCAAGCATATTTTCACTAGCGCGTACTCTGGCTTCAAAATCACGAGGCTTTAATTCTTGGACGACAACCATCTTGTAGGGGTGATAATTTTCAACTCAAAATTTCCTAGGTCATATGATCAGTAAAATGATTCAATGCCCTTCTTTATTAAAATACAAGTTTACAAGTTTATTAATAATGTAATTTTTGGAATATAAAACAGCAAGCGCCTAAGTGAGTGAACACTTGTATTGCGCTGGTTAATATATGTTTAATAATTTCATTTTAATATAATTGTAATAATATTGGGTTCATCTTAGAATAAAATAATGATGTGATTACATGTTTACACCTACCCTACTCTAATTTTTTTATGAACTCATAATAATGTAAAAAAATAAATGTTTTACTTAGTTTAGAAAAAGTTTCTATGTTTGTAACATTCCTTATACTATGTGGTAAAAGGTCATATGTTTTTGGCAATGTATACAGTGAGCACCATAAGTCTTACCCCCCCTATCTAACTCGTTACTGGAGTCTTCTTAGGAAAATTGCTGAGACACGTCGATTTTTGATTTCTACAGTGTACATTTTTGTATAAATAGTTTACCCTTAATTTCATCCCTTACTGGAGGGGAGCAACCCTTTATATTACAGTATCGAAAATGAATAGAGTTACAGCAGATACAACGACGATAGTAACAATAGTAGTCTTTTTATGTTGTGGTAGTTAAAATTCAGTATCGACGGAGAGTTAACACGTTAACCGCCTTCTCGGTCAATATGTCTGAGAAATTAGCTCTCTTCCAGGCTGTCACGATCTATATGATTGAGAAGTTTTTTTGAATAATTACTAACTTCCGCACAGGGCCGGCTTGATTAATATGACCGAGACACATTTACAATATTTTATGATATTTTACGAGATTTTACGATATTTTACGATACTTTACGATATTTTACGAGATTTTATGAGATTTTACGAGATTTTATGAGATTTTACGAGATTTTACGATATTTTACGAGATTTTACGAGATTTTACGAGATTTTACCGAGATTTTACGAGATTTTACGAGATTTTACGAGATTTTACGAGATTTTACGAAATTTTATAAGATTTTACGAGATTTTACGAGATCTTACGAGATCTTACGAGATATTACGAGATTTTACAAGATTTCACGAGATTTTACGAGATTTTACGAGATTTTACGAGATTTTACGAGATTTTACGAGATTTTACGAGATTTTACGAGATTTTACGAGATTTTACGAGATTATACGAGATTTTACGAGATTTTACAAGATTTTGAAAGATTTTACAAGATTTTACAAGATTTTACAAGATTTTACAAGATTTTATGAGATTTTATGAGATTTTATGAGATTTTATGAGATTTTATGAGATTTTATGAGATTTTATGAGATTTTATGAGATTTTATGAGATTTTATGAGATTTTATGAGATTTTATGAGATTTTATGAGATTTTATGAGATTTTATGAGATTTTATGAGATTTTATGAGATTTTATGAGATTTTATGAGATTTTATGAGATTTTATGAGATTTTATGAGATTTTATGAGATTTTATGAGATTTTATGAGATTTTACAAGATTTTACAAGATTTTACGAGATTTTACGAGATTTTACGAGATTTTACGAGATTTGACGATATTTTACGAGATTTTACAAGATTTTACGAGATTTTACGAGATTTTACGATATTTTACGATATTTTACGAGATTGTACTAGATTTTACAAGATTTTACGAGATTTTGAAAGATTTTACAAGATTTTACAAGATTTTACAAGATGTTACAAGATTTTATGAGATTTTACAAGATTTTACGAGATTTTACAGTATTTTACGAGATTTTACGAGATTTTACGAGATTTTACGAGATTTTACGAGATTTTACGAGATTTTACGAGATTTTACGAGATTTTACTAGATTTTACAAGATTTTACGAGATTTTGAAAGATTTTACAAGATTTTACATGATTTTATGAGATTTTATGAGATTTTATGAGATTTTATGAGATTTTATGAGATTTTATGAGATTTTATGAGATTTTATGAGATTTTATGAGATTTTATGAGATTTTATGAGATTTTATGAGATTTTATGAGATTTTATGAGATTTTATGAGATTTTATGAGATTTTATGAGATTTTATGAGATTTTATGAGATTTTATGAGATTTTACAAGATTTTACAAGATTTTACGAGATTTTACGAGATTTTACGAGATTTTACGAGATTTGACGATATTTTACGAGATTTTACTAGATTTTACAAGATTTTACGAGATTTTACGAGATTTTACGATATTTTACGATATTTTACGAGATTTTACTAGATTTTACAAGATTTTACGAGATTTTGAAAGATTTTACAAGATTTTACAAGATGTTACAAGATTTTATGAGATGTTACAAGATTTTATGAGATTTTACAAGATTTTACGAGATTTTACAGTATTTTACGAGATTTTACGAGATTTTACGAGATTTTACGAGATTTTACGAGATTTTACGAGATTTTACGAGATTTTACGAGATTTTACTAGATTTTACAAGATTTTACGAGATTTTGAAAGATTTTACAAGATTTTACATGATTTTATGAGATTTTATGAGATTTTATGAGATTTTACAATATTTTACGAGATTTTACAAAATTTTACGAGATGTTACGAGATTTTACGAGATTTTACTAGATTTTACGAGATTTTACGAGATTTTACGAGATTTTAAGAGATTTTACAAGATTATATGAGATTATACAAGATTTAATAAGATTATTCGAGATTTCGAAATTTTCCGAGAGTTTTCAAGATTTTCTAGATTTTTCCAAAATTTCCAAAATTTTTCAAAATTTTTTCAAGATTTTTAAAAATTTTTCGAGACTTTTCGAGATTTTTTGTGAATTTCTGTGGTTTCCTGTGATTTTCTGTGATTTTCCGTAATTTTCCGTGAATTTCCGTGATTTTCCATGTTTTTTTTTGTGATTTTGCGTAAGTTCCCATGATTTTCATTTTAGAGGTAAATAATTGATAATTTATTATTTGCACAACATAGTCCCAAAAATTAAAACTTTTAACTCATCTGGAATAAGCCTTTGGCTCGAACGTAAATTACAATAAAAAAGTGCCGGCAGTCAACGTGTTAATGCATTAGTCACTCTGTTCATTTTCGTTACTGTGGTATATAGATAGTTTAACAGAGATAAAATAGAAACACCTATAAATTAGATCACTTGCTTCTAAAAAAATAATCCCGATAGGATAGTTTATATACCTATTATTTTTTTACTTTTATATCCTAACGGGATAATTATATAATTATTTATTGCTTTGTAATTACTATTTAAATAAAATAAATAATATAACTATATTATTTTTTTTTTGGTACTAAAATATTAATCTTCCCTCGTTTTCGTATTTAGATAGAAATGATTCTACGTTAAGAACTCCGTGAGTAGCAAATAACAAATTCAACGGATCGATAATTTATTCTGGCGAGTAGATTATTTTACCAAATATTTCACTACAGGCACTACTAGTGGTTAGGCAGACCCGCAGTACAGAATTCGACCGTAAATCCTTTGGAGACTCTGTCCTTAATTGGCAGTCTAGATCCTGAAATCGAACTCCGCTAAAGTCATTAACTAATTGTCAAAGCAGCTGTGACTATGCTCTTAAGGAATTATTTTGTATTTTTATTACTTATTTTATTATTTTTATTTACTATTGGTGAATGGATGTTGCTTCCAGACTCCAGGACCCTTTAGCTGGTGACAGTGCTGCTATCATCTCTAAGTATTATATTGATAACAGTAATTAAAGACCTATCACTTTAATTTAGCCCGTTCCTTTTTAGTGTCTCATCAGTGGCAGTGGTATCTTCCACATCTTTTGTCCATGTATTGGTCCTACATCTCTAAAAGTAGCTTTCTTATAATTTTTCGCCACTTCTTCACGATAAGGGTTGATCATTTCAAATTCTACAATATTTTTATCTTTTACTCAGTACCAGCCACTTCTTTTGAAGGGTTTGTTTTATGTTATACGAATTATTTTAATTATAATTATTTTGTAAAGGATGAAGTACAAAAGATTGAAAGTAAATGACCAATAATTGTGAAACTAAAGAGGGAAAGCACGAGAATAATAATTTTGCAGAATACTAGAAGCCTGAAGGGCACAGATATATTGATTGATAAAGAGTACTCAAAGGAAATCTACTAGAAAAGACGGGAGCTGATAATAAAAATGAAGAACAATACATTATATAAATACTTGACGATGACTAGACAGGGTCTGCGACTGATCACAGGAATTATTACTAGCGAATACCACCCTTTCACCTTCTAAATACTCTATACCTTACATTTTACAAGATATAACTGGCCAAATAACCATATTTTTATCAAATTAGTCACTAATACTAACCCTTTTATTCCATTTTTACTCAAATATTTCTAAATTTATTATTTTCATGTTAAATCAATTTTTCATCAATGGTTATTTCGCACGATATACTTTTATCGAATTTTAAATTACAAAATTTTGTCTGTAGTATTATCATCGTTAGAAAAAGTTTTCCATTACAAACCAAAACGACAAGCGTTATCTGTTTTCCCTAGTTCAGCGACGTTTTTATCGATTTTCCATTAAATACATTATGCAAAGTTTTACGACACAATAAAGTTAGTTTCAGTATTTTAGTTGAAAAAAGAGTACTGTATTAACAATGCTTAACTTCGGTAATGGAATGGAGGTAATAGTAAAATTTTGACTATAAAATTTACTGTTCAGTTTATGATTTAAAGTTTTCATGTGAAATGTTAACACCGTAATTTAGACAACGAGGGTATACGAGGAGTATGAGTAAACCAAACTTACAATTTTACATTTAAGGAGTCAGGTAACTTATTACGACTGGCCCATCTTTTAGCAGATTTTACAATAAGTAAATGAGCCTGTTAAAAACAGAGTTCTTTAACTAAAATATTTTATAGATTGCTGTCGGCTAAAACTAAGTTAAATATAATTTTATTTTTGCTGCATTGGAGAGTGGTGTGGGGTCTTATTAAAGAAACAGAATATCTTAAAAAGTTCTCTATGTGTAACAGATTAAATGTCTTTGATTAAAATTAACAATATATAATTTTAACAATAAAGAAACCGTAAATAAACTCACGGAGTACTATACGGTTTACAGTGCAAGGTAAATGCCTTTTTAATCTAAAAAATTGATGATATATTTTACCTGGTAAAATATATTATAAAAATATTTATTATCTTGTTTTGTGAGTATTCTTGTACCCAAAGGAGATTTAATTGGAATCGCCCTGTTATACACTCGAGAGTTATAATTGGAAATGTCTTACTTGTTTCCTTGCACTACAAATAATTTTAATGGTTTAAAAGCTCCAACCTGAACCTGATTACATCTGCATTAGTGCGTTGGGGTCAGTATCAAACAGTTACAGAGTGGAAAGTGAGTGATGCTATTAAATATGATTATTATTCGATATAATACGAAACTCGAACAAAAAATCTATACTTACTACCAAAATGTGAAAAAACCATGGGTCAACGCAGTCCCATGTATATAAGCACAAAATTACTTAATTGCCTACCTGAACACATAAGAAACTCAGCTTCGTACTATATTTACAAGAAAAATGTGAAATATTGGATACAAAGTACAGGTGCAACATTTTTTCAAAATATAATGAATCCATGATGTTCATATATAAAACTTAGGTATATGTAGTTATTCCTAAAATTATTATTATTGTGATACTAATTAATCTCGATTGTGTACAAAATATTTTAACAGTTTTAACAGATTTTAACCATTGTTTTGTTTAAGATTGTGTGGAAAATAAATATAAATATAAAAAAAAATATAACAGACTGCAAATTTTTATCTAGCCAGTTTTAATTAATTTTATTTTTTATTATCTTTATGTATCATTGTAGTTATAGTTATTACATTAGTATTATTATTTATTATTATTAATTATTATTATGCTTCCCCGCACACAGACACAATCGTCTCAGCGGATGTATGAATGTTTATTTATTATTTTTTTAAACTTCTGTATCTACTAAAATGTATTTTTTCTTTAAATTGAATAAACATTATTATTATTATTATTCCAATGTTACATTCAAGAATATGTGTTAAATGAGAGCTGTAATTGTAGATATGGTAACTAGTTCACTATATGGTAGTTAGCAACGAATAAAAGCTAGGTGGTAGTTGGTAGTTGATAGTCGATGGCCTAAAAACAGGATGAATCCAATATATTAAAGTTTTTATAATGAGATGAGATCAAGGTAGCTTTTCGTGAAGAAGTAGCTTTTTTATTTATATTTTTGTATTCAAGAAGCAAGAGGACATGTTGAACATTTGCTAAATTAAATAGTTTATAAAATATGTATAATAATTATTGTCGAGTGTTTATTTTTATTTGTTAATTTTTTGTTATTTGTTTAAATAATTTTTTTTTAATTACTATTAAATTTAATAAATACATTTCCAAACTAACGTGTATTTTTATCAGTGGCATGGTGAACCCATGAGGACGGGTGGCACACCATTTTTATGGCGCCAATCCAATAATATAAATACCTTTTTTACAAAAATATAAATAAAAGAAGTACTTTTTGCAGTTGCGGCTCAAGCACATCCCTAGGCACACCACTGATTTTTATATACGTTTTTTGTACAATAACTCCTGATCTACTCTTAGTTTTGTTAATATGTTAAGTCCAGGACGGACAAATTGCTCTAGTAATTTAGTTAAAAAATTGTAAATAGCTCATTAACTAAGACAGATACAAAGTTCATTTTGCTAAAAAAAAAATCTGATGTGTCCAACACATGACTTTCCTATCTAGTTATTATAGGCATTTTCCGGTTATTTTGTACAACCTATTGCAGCATCTCTATAAATGTTTAGAGGATAAACTAAATATATACATTTTACACATACATCTACCTCGAAACATTTTTCTATAGATATTCATTGAAAACGAAAATACAGAAAAATTTAAATTTAGCACTTTTCCATTACGGACCATTTTAGAAAAATCATGTATAAACAAAAATTATAGAAATCGATATCGCAAACAACTTTTAGTTCAACAATTTTCATAAAAATCAGAATTTTGCACATTTTGTCAAATTTCTCGAATACGGACCATTTCAGGAAATTTTGACATAAAACAAAAATTATAGATAATAATATTAGAAGTAACTTTTATTTGAACAATTTTCTTCTCCAAACATAAATAACAGATATATTCCATAAAATATAAAAACGGCCTCCCATAAAGTACCCCCCAGATGTTCCAACTTTGTCCAAAATCTAATCATTTCACGTCAGGCCGAAATAAACCTTAAGTTTAAAATTTAATGTTTTTTCCTTTATCCGTTTTTGAGTTTTCTTCAAATTTCGAAATTTACACATTTTCTCAAATATCTCGAATACGGTCCATTTTAGAGAAATTATGTATAGGACAAAAATTATAGAGAATTATATTATAAACAACTTTTATTTGAACAATTTTTATAAAAAATTATGTTTTTTACATTTTGTCAAATTTCTCGAATACGGACCATTTTAGGAAAATTTTGCATAAAACAAAAATTATAGATAATTATATTAGAAGTAACTTTTATTTGAAGAATTTTCTTCTCCAAACGTAAATATCAGATATATTCCATAAAATATAAAAATGACCACCTATAAAGTACCCCCCCAGATGTTCCGACACTGCCCAAAATCTAATCAGCTCATTGGACGCTGAAACAAAGCTTAAGTTTAAAATTTGGTGTTTTTCTGTGTATCGGTTCATGAGTTATGCGTTATACAGACACACACACACACACACACACACACACACACACACACACACACACACACACACACACACACACACAGACACACAGACACACACACACACACAGACATCATCGCGAAAATAGTCAAAACTGATTCAGGGGACCTCAAAACGTAAAAATCCGTCGAAAACTCGAGGTCGAAAAAAATCATGATTCCTATACTTTCCTTATATCTGTATACAGATAGGAAAGTAAAAATTAAAAATTCATAGTTCTTTTTGATTTTAAGATCGATAGTTTCTTTATAATAAAAGAAATACGGGGGGGGGGGGGGGTTAAAAGGTAGCCAATCCTCCAACTTTTTTTAAAGGAGTTGCTTCTTTTTAGAATATTGGGGCTTCAACTCTACAGCACTGGCAAAAATTTTAAAGAAAAAAACGCAACAGAAATTAAAAAAAAAAAAAAACGTTTTTATGAATGTTAGTTTAACGCCCTGTAACTTTGTTGGGGGCCAGTTTTTGATATAGGTAAATATAGCCAAATCCACTTATTTTTTGGTAATATATCTGAGGAAGAATTTATGACATACCTTTTTGAAACACCCTGTATAGTTTTAATGCATGTGGCAAGAACTTCTATTTCATGAATACGAAACGAGAAAATTGGTTGGTTTGCAACTTATAATAGGCGTACTAAATTACCCTAGACTGAGACTCTATTGGAAACCTCAATAAACAAAGAATCCAAAGAGTAAGTCCAATTTTTATTTAAAATGATTTTTAAATTTTTTTTTGGTAAAACATCAATTTGTTTTTTTTTTTGTAAAACCAATTTTTTTCAGATGGATTTAAAGAATTCCGCCTTATTCAAATATACCATAATTTAACATTGACTGAACAAAAGAATAATAAATTATATTCAAATGACGAACATCTAGACATGTTTTAAGATATTTAAATTTTAAAAGAAGACATCTTAAAGATCTAGCAATATCTTCGACATGGACATTCCACTCAAGATACGAGTCTAGTTTTATTCCTAAATATTTAATTTTATGCACTCTCCCAATAGTTGTATTCTGATGGTTTTGAATCCTTATTTCATTAAAGGAGATTTATAATAAAAAAGGAACAAAATGGGTTTTCTCAAAATTAACAGTTAATTTCTTATGATTAAACCAGTCAATAATTTTACCTAAATCTGTTTGTTTTTCTTTTTAGATCCTCCCAATTTTCAGCTGTATAAATAATGGCAGTGTCGTCAGCAAAACTAATTATGTTACCTTCAGTTTCATTACTGAAGAGGCCGTTTATATAAACACTAAACAATAGAGGACCAAGAACGGTGCCTTGTGGTAATCCATTATTAAGTGTTTTATATTCACTAAAGACATCATTCACTTTAACTATTTGTTTTCTGTTATTTAGGTAACATCAAATCGAGTGATGTCCCTCGTATTCCTGCATCTCCTAAGGCATCTATCAACTCTTTAAAAATAAATGTTGTATTTCGTATAGCATAATTTACACCTGTTCAGTAACGTAACATTAATGTAGCTTTGTAAAGATGAAGGGTAATTGATTTATAATAAATGTTTAAAATTAAGTTAACAGTAATTTTTTTACAAACTTTTCAATTTCACCTAATTTCGACAGCAACAGTACAATTTGTTGTAATATCAGATACCTTACTGAAGCTAATTCCGATCATAATTCTAAATCAGACATTGCGAAAACAATATTTCAAAAAAAAATACATAGGGAAGGGTAGTCCACACTGGGAGGGCTTTTACAGTGAGTCATAACACTTTTTCTTAAACCCTAGAACATATGTAATATCTTTTAACCCTGAAATACGACTGAGATGATTTAAAACAGGTATTTCTAATATTCGTGTGAAAATCTATATTAAAAAAATATTTATTTTCTTTCTAAGCTTAAATATACCTATATCGCATTTTTAGTATATTCCTCCCTTTCGAGTTAAAAACCTCATGTACGTAAAAATCCTATTTTATAACGGCATAAACAACAAGACCCTCACAAATTTGTTTCTCCTTTTTATCAGAAACAGCCGGCGCCATATAAAAGAAGAGGCTAAAAATAGGCCAGTATTTCGTGTTTGAAAAATTAATTTAAATATACATAACTATGTAACAGAAGATTTTAAACCCTTAACTCTTGCCAGAAGAGGACACAGCAACTCCATTGGGCTTTCTTTAACATACTTACTTTAAAAGTGCCATGAACCTATTTTCCTTAATAAAAGGAAAGCTGAGAATCCTTCTCAACTTCTGCTATATATTTTCTCTGTGAACATGAACTTTAATATGGAAATTGGAGCAAACATAGAAGTTGGGGGTACTCAAGGAAATGAATTTGGTGAAAGCGAAACTGAAGAGATATAAGTAGATATTGAAATTGTGGATGTAATAAACAGTTTGAAAAATAAAGTCTACAGGTTTTGACGATATACCTGTATTTCTCTTGAAAGAATGTGCAGATCAGCTTGCCCCATTCTTTACCAAAATAATAAACAAATCAGTAACGTCTGGTAAATTTCCTGATATACTAAAAGTATCAAAGGTCGTACCTATCTATAAAAAAGGGCCAACTAACATTCTTTCAAATTATAGAGGTATATCCATCCTCAGTGTCGTTGCAAAAACTCTTGAAAAGGCTAGTTTTAATTCCATTATCTCATATCTGGATAATAATAATATTATAACAAGCAAACAGCATGGATTTCGACGTGGATATTCATGCGAAACTGCCACAGTAGAATTTACCCAAATAATTCACGACAAAATTGATAAAAACTTGTACACTTACGGTGTATTTTTTGACTTATCGCGAGCTTTCGATTGTTTGGACCCAAACATCTTATGTCAAAAATTAAATGCAGTCGGTATAAGAGACCCTGTAAATTCATGGGTAAATTCATATATTTTAAGTCGTCCGTTTTTTGTTTCAGTTGATAATATCCAGTCTGATATATTTTATAATGACCTAGGAACCCCTCAAGGGGGAGTACTAGGTCCATTACTTTTTCTACTGTACGTTAACGATATGCCTGAATATTTTAAAGACCAGGATGATATGTTTATTTATGCTGACGACACAACAGTAATAGTATCTGCCGATTCTTTAGGACAGGTAGTAGAAAAAGTTAAAAATATTATTATGGCATTTAAAGAATGGTGTGACTGTAATAGATTGGTTTTAAACTTGGAAAAAACAATTTGTGTTAATTTTTCCTACGGCGACAGAAAATTTGTCCAATCACCCTTTGATGTAAATATCAACAAAGTTAATGTATTAGTAAATTCAGCAAATAAAACTAAATTTCTTGGGACACTTGTCGATTGTAATCTAAACTTCAGAGAACAAATAGATAATATTTGCAAAAATCTTAATAAAAGCTATTTTATGTTATATTCACTTAAAAATGATATGCCAAAGGAATCTTTAATAACAATTTACTATGCCCATGTATATTCAACCCTTAACTACAACATTACTGTTTGGGGACAGGCGTCAGATATCTCTCGCGTATTTATTATTCAAAAACGAATATTACGGTTAATTTTTAGTTTGGGTTACAGGGATAGTTGTCGAGAAATATTTAAAAATAATAAAATTCTTACTGTTACAGCAATATACCTCTATAAATTATTGTCTTTTACTTTTAATAAAATAAGAAATCTCATAATGAAAAAAGATATACACGGGTATAATACCAGAAATGCTGAAAATATATATTTAAAACAACATTACCATACCAGCTACAAAAAATCACCATACTACGCCGGTTCTTACCTCTTTAACAAACTGCCATCAAACATAAAAAATAATCAAACCCTACAAGGCTTCCAGAAAGATCTTAAGCAGCTATTAACAGTGAATGTTTTCTATTCATTAGATGAGTTCCTACAGTATACGGTTGCTTAGCTGATATATGAGATTTTTATAGATTTTTATATTGTACTGTGTTGCATTGTTACTTTGTTCATTTTATTTATTTATTTATGTATGACTTACCTTATTCATATTTTGTAGATATGGCTTCAAAGGTCAATAAATATTATTATTATTATTATTATTATTATTATTATTATTATTATTACTGATATCAGTGATAGCAACAGCAACAATGAATAAGTATCATTGTATGTTTAAATAACGACACTTTTTGCATAGTTATAAGTTGATTTTTATCAATTTATTCTTTGAAAAAATGTTCTACTTATATAAATGTATATACTGTATATTAATAAATCAGCATCTCCTTTTAAAAATTGAAATACAAACAATAATACGACTAAATAAACAGAATATATTGTTCTAGTTTAAAATATTTCATCAGTGTAACACATTAAGACCATAAAGTTTGAACATTGGGTACACGGATGACTTAAAAATAATATTTTACACAATTTTCTCTAAGCTAGACTTAAAATTAATATACTAAACATAATTTTCTATAGGCTGCTATAGTTTATTATTTACTAATTTGTTTTGAAATTGAAAAGTTTTTTTTAACATTTATTTTTTCTTTCTTATTCATTTTCAATAATTTTATACATTTCTATAGATACGAATGTTTTTAAATACATTTTAAAAGATTAACAGAGTTAAAATTTTTTATATAAATTTTATATATCAGATAAGAAGTTAAACAAGAGTGGTGCTAGAAAATAAAAATATCCTGTACCTATAGTTTTTTTTAGCAGTATTTTTTTGTATATATTCTTTTGGTTTATTTCTAGTATGATAATAATATCCAGATATTTGCAGTGTAATTCTGAAATAAAAGAATGATTAAACTAACAAGATATAGCTTCCTCGAAGACATTACATTTGTTTCTTTGAAATCTTAGATTCTTCTAAAATAGTACAGGGTGTAACTAAATAAGTGTAAAACATTTAAGGGGATGATTCCTCATCGAAAAAAAGATAGGATCTTTTGCTGCGAACTGGTTTATTTTGGGCAAAAAATTCAAGGGATATTTTTTGTTTAGAATGAAACAGGCTATCGGAAATAAAATTTTAAATGGTAAACAAATAATAAGACAAAAAATTACGTTGGAACGAAATTTTAGGGGTTGCGTTTTCCACTCCTTACAACCATGGGGTAAACCAAATAAATTACTGGCTAAGTGTCTTTTTGGTAGTAGAACATGACAGGTTAATTTCAATATTGTAACTTGTTTAGTGCTTGTGAAAAAAATTGTTAAATGACAAATTTTATGTACCTCCTTTAAGGGGCTGTATCTTAACAAGGGATGTTCCAATGAAGTTTCTTTATATGAAAGATCTTATCTTTTTTTCGATGAGGAATCACCCCCTTAAATGTTTTACACTTATTTAGTTACACCCTGTATATTGTTATAAATTTTACGGTGTAGTATTTCGACCTGTTCTAAATGACTTGACAATGTTCCTCCCCAACTTAGAATAGTACACAATTGCATGATAAATAGTGTTAAAGATGTGGTAAGTGTAGTATTGTTTTTATAAATTTAAATTTATATAATAGAAACCCTAACGTTTTAGCTACATCTTATACATCTATTTTTATTCCAATGTATATTATACAGTAGTAATTTGTGTTTATAACTGGTAATAGGAACGATATAGGTTTTTTTTGTAGTAAACTGTAAGGTTTTCGTTTTTGAATTTAATTTTTTTACATCATTTTCTATTTTATGTGTCGTATAAAAAACCCATTACCTTACCCGAAGAGTTAAAAGAAAATATATCACTAATATTTTTTTATTATTGTTGGCTTCTCCTGTTCATTTTCTTCACTAACAGTATTATTTACATTTTGTTCATTTATATCCCCTCATTCACTTCTTCAGATTATTTCTTCACTATCTTCACTTTTTTCCCTCTTAAATTCATTTAATTTTCTCCCTCTCATTTCTTTGATAATTTTATAATTAAAACTTTCAACCACTACTTTTACCTCTGATTCATACACCAAAATCAATAATTAAATAGATGAAAATATAATATAAGTCTTACCCAAATTTAATTTCCATATTTTCCTATTAATTTTTCAAAATTAAATCAAAAAAATTCCTTGCCCCACGTTGACTGGCGACACTTATTATGGAAACACCCAGTCTCCATAAATATAAAATGTTGCTCGAGACTCTTAATGTTCGTTCTCTAAAAATTTACAAAAACAAAATTAAAACCAAATTAAAATAAAAAAAAAATATTTTCTAGTTTCTACTCTCTTCTGGTCCTCTTCTCGTTTGCTTATTCCCGTACGCATATTTACACATCCTCCTATATGACGGCACCGGAGTGCTGAAACCTCTTCGCCTTTGTAGCCTACAAGTACGCTACAAAAGCTCATTGATTTAGATACCCATACAAATTTTATGTTATGTGAGACTTTACTTTTCAATTTTAGCTGTGTCCAGGCCGTTGGCGTCTATGTCAGTAGGCGTAGTCAGGTATGAGTTTAAAATTTTTTGGTGGCGGCGAAGCCGCCACCCTACGACAAGTCGTTGCTTCGTTTTCTTCTAGTATATTTTCTTTTTTTTAATACCAAAACACTTTAAATGAGTCATTTGAATGACATCATGTCTATTAACGGCATTTTAGTACACGCATCAGCACTGGCGAAGCATTTCAAATGCAATAGTAATATCGTCATGCCACATTTGTTGCTCAAACTACTTGAATTTAACCAGTTTCCTTTAGCTCCACGAAACCACATACTGTGTATAATGCATAGTGAGTAAGTTATCCAAGCAGCGTCTCAAACTACCGGCCTACAGAATAAAAATACAGAACAAAAGCGAACGGGGCAAGACATCGCGCAGTTTGGGTGAAAGAGCGATCAAAATTACTCACCTGGCGGGATATCTCACCGACAGGGGTCGCTGGCTGCCTCTCTATGGCGCGATTATTCACCCACCCATTGTTCCTTAAAGTTGATGAAAATCCGGAAGGTAAAATCGGCTATTATCTGGCGAGCTTACAAATCACCCCCGTATCGAGAGAAGTCAATATCGTTTAACTATTAGGATCCGGGTCGGCGGGCGGCTGTGGATGGTGGTCGTAATGATTTAGAGTTGCCGCTTTTCATGGACGTTCGGGAATTTAATGTCAGACCGAGCGATACAGTTGAGGGTGGTCACGATGAGGTGATAGTTTGTTTACGGTTGAGTTTCGGGCGTCTTTTAATTTCTCACTGTTACTCTTGTAACTAAATTTAATATAATTATTCAAACAAGATTATTGAGTGCTTTTTTGAAACAAAATTCACGGTGATTGTGTAAGATTTCCTAGAAAACTATTAGGAGTTTGTTAAAAATATACATATCTTTTTTATTGGAAAGAAAATATTATAAAAAAAGAGTGTCGAAAATGCCAGAAGATTTCATGATATACACATCCCTAACTAGCCATTGATAAAAATGTATTTTTGTTGTGAAGACGCCATATTCTAAACTTCAGATTTGCTACTTAAGAGGTATGTAACAGTCATATGCGTAAAGTTGTCTACAAAAACGACAAAATACCTTTTGTTATTGTAAGTAGCTAGACTAGCTAGACTATTGTAAGGAAAGTCTAATTTATTTATAGTTTATTTATTTAAAACACACTATTTACAATTTATTTATGACGTACTATTTAATTTATATAATACTTAGACACTAATTAACAATTCTAATTTATTTATTACACTTAAACTTCTATACTAAACTAAATTGTGCGCCGATAAGTCGGCTATATTTATACCAAGCCAATGCTGTGCTCGTAATTTCTAGTAGACGCTCTCGAAAATTCCATCTCTATGACTCAACGGCAGTTTCTCGAATCGTCAGCGGCATACCTAGAAGATCCGTTGTTTCTTGTTTATTCGAGACGCGGGCCAACTGTCTTCACACGTCAGTGTTGCTTCGATCATGAATCGAGTGGCAGACTTCCAAGGTCGCTCTTTCACAGAGTAGACTTTGGGCATTTCATGACACTATATTTTCACCAATGTCTTTCATTTCAAATTCCTTTTTTAAAAGACTTTTTACAATTTCTATCTCTTTGTTATCCCCTGCTAGGATTAGGTCATCGACGTAGTTGATTAGGTAAAGTGGTCCCTTTTTTGTATTCTTTAGATACAAGCAGTAGTCTAATTTGATTGTCTCGAAGTCAATTTTCACCATAAATTCTTTGAACCTCCGGATCCAGGCCAGTGGTGCCTGCTTGAGTCCATAGAGTGCTTTGGTGAGTTTACATAGGCTACCTTTATGTATATATATTGTAATGATATCACACATTATCACATTTTTTATTTTAATTAAAGTATTTTTTTTTATTTTTTTTTTATTATTTTTTGATCTCAGGGGTGCTTCCAATTATATTTTATTTTAATTTTTTAATTTTAATTTTATTTTAATCAATAATCAACAAAAATTTAAAAAAATATATAACTTAACTTGTTTTATACCCTGTATTTTTAAATAAAATAAACAAATTTTCAAAACCAGAATACATTTATTTTCCGACACAGTATCAAACCTTCACTTAACAAAATTCCCCTATCTTTCTATTTATTGGGGTTATAATGTCCTATATTACTAAAACTACTCTAAATTCATTCACTCTTCATTCATACTAACAAAACTATTTACTAAAATTAAATTCTATAAAAAAAATAACAACTACCAATGTCTTTTCAAACACAATTACTTATTTCTTGAATTAGTTTATAAAAATTACTCACTTTTTATCTTATAAAGTGTCTATTTTCATTAGTCGGTATTCTACTTTCTACGATTTATCTGTCCTCTCTTCCTTCTTCTGTATATGTCTCGCCGGAAAACCATTATATATTTTTCTATAACTATCATTACACCTTACTAATTTTAACTATACGTGTTTGGTTAGATAAATTTGTTCATTCAGTATGTATTATCAGTTATTTAATTCGTCTTGACCATATCTTTTAAAAATATAAATTTCTACTTCCCAACTTTTTGACATGTTTCTTTTTCTAAATTTTCAAAATTGACATTCAACAACCCCACTTAGAAACCATCCTCTCTACCTACTTCCCCAAAGTCTCCTTCACTTATTACTTTCTTGTATCAATTTTTAATATACAGGGTTATAATATTATTTTTTTATTTATTACTATTATAGTTATTATTAATATTATTATTAGTACGGTTATTATTTTTAGTTTTATTATTAAATTTTGATGTAGGGTGTTTTCATTACAATATATCTTTATTAAGTAGCCTATTTAAAAATGCAGCTGACCTACAATTTCTGGAAAGATGCCCTATTCTTCCACATCTATAGCATTTTATGTTTCTGCTTAGCCCTGCTTGAAATACGACATTTTATTTTTTAGAATCGGTAACATTTTTTCGCTTTAATTCTTCGTCCAAATTCTTTGCTTTACGAAGTTTAACGTCATATTTTCTGTTGCCAGGGTTTCTATGACAGTAACTACGTTATCATGACTTTGAGGTAGTGTTAGTAGTAGGTGGCAAACTTTGTCTTGTGTTTCCATAGAGGCTCCTGTCTCCTTTAATTTTCTAATAATTTCGTTAAATTTGAAGAAATGGTCACTTAGTTTTGAATTTTCATCCAACTTCTGGTTTAAAAGTTCTCTTGTTAAGTAAAGTTGGGGTACAACTTCCTTTCTCTGGTAGATGCCTTCCAACGTAGTCTACATTTGCTTTGTTGTAGTTTTTTCATGTATAACTTCGAGAAAATCATTATTGATGGATTTGATTAATAGTGCCCTTCCTATGGCATCTTTCTTTTTAAATTCATCTTTATTTTCTTCTAAGTAAGACTCACATTTTAATAAATCACCAAGTCCTTTAGCTTGGAAGATACCTTCTATTTTATACTTCCACTCCACTTTTGTTTCTAAAAAGTAACATTATTAAAACAAAACGGTTGATTTAAAAATAATATTTTTTCTGTAGTACAATAATAAGAAAGAAAAGTCAATCTTTGCTATAGAATTTTTGCTTTTCTTATATAATCATTTTCTTAACATAATGATCATTAGTTCCGACCCTTTAGATGCAAGAGAACCAAATAATTTTATCAAAGTCCATTATCTTCCCCCCTCCAACAATATATCAAGTCGTAAATATTAAAACTTTCTCTTACACGAACCGCTTTCCCACACGTGCACCAGAGACACAAATATACGTCGCTGGCTCTCCCAGAAGTCCATGATTTATACACTGACTTTTCCACAACAGACCCAACCCCTCATAAAATCCAAACCGGTTTGGATATTAGTATCATCTTTTCGCACTCTCCACCTAACATTTATCAGCATCGGAAGGCGAAGACGTATGAATTTACCACTCCCGAGGGACGCTGAACCCTCATAAATAATCAATAGAAAGATCCTTAGTGCAGTGGCCACTCGTTAGTTCTATTTCGGGATCAGATTTGGATATATTTATCTTTATGTTGACGTCGTTTGACATTGATCTTCTACATATTGTGGATGATTCAATAATAGCTATTGTTTATAATCAATATGTTTAGACTTTAGTCGTGCGTTTCATACTTTTAATGATGATATAATGACTGCTTAGTAATTATTTGAAAATCGACAGTAGATAGTTAGTATCGATGGTTGTAACTGGCATTTTTAAAAAAATTTATTTGTAGTTTCACAGAGCTCAATTTTTGGTCCTTTAATGTTCTTAATTTATACCTTACACCTTCTTAACCCTTTACAGTTTTGCATAGCTTATTTTTATATGCATCTGATACACATCTGTATTATTAGTTTTCATTATGAGACTGGGTGATTATGAGATTGTTCCAATTATCGGTTCTTCTACTGCCCAATTCTTTTTTAATCTCTCCTAATTTTATGTTACTGCTGATATCGCAGAACGGCTCAGGTCCTACAAAGGGTGTTTAAGCCCCTTTCCTTGCAAAACTATCTGCAATCTCATTAACCTGTACCCCGTTATGTCCCGGGACCCAAACGAGAGTAACTCTATTTAAAGTAGAAACTTAGGGTAATTGGATTATATTTAGGGAACATGAATAAATGTTTTTGGTTAGATGCTATTTTTTATTATATATATATATGTGTCCCCATATGGACCCGTTAGGCGGTTTAGGTAAAGTTCATTGTACATTCATTGCAAGAGGCTTTAGACATAGCACTCGGCGATGAAAGTGTTTCGAATATATACATCGAGCCTCCGGACTGCAATGAGTTGACAAACGAAGATTCTGGTGATGAGGATGGTGCAGGAATGGTGGATAACCTGAGTGTTAGACAACTTTCGACCAGGGCTGAGTTAGTACCAACCAATAATGAACGAATAGGTGGTGAAAATGAACATTTTCAGGACCCCATAATACAAGATGAAACTTCTGAATTTCTTATAAAAAATATTTATTTTTAAGTGAAGATAATATCAGGTTAGCGGTCCTAAGAAATAAAACTCTTTTCCTTACTTGCTCAATATTTCGCCATTGTTTAATAGCTTCATCAGGAGCGAACTACAAGATTTTTAAATGAAACAATACACTAATAAAATAATTTAAAATTACTACTTACAGGATTTGAGTCAATCGAATAAAATTTTAAATAAAAACAACATTACACTTAAACAAACTTTCGGACAGTGGACACTAAAAATTTAACAGGTTGATAAAATTAAAAATAAAAAGTGTAGACTAGAAATAATTATAGTGAGATAAAACTAAATGATTTTTAATATTGTACAGAGTGATACTTAAATTTTATTTAGAATATTACAATAAATGTTGCTTAGTTGGTTTATGTCAGATTTATAATTAATAGTGTTTTTAGTTTTATTAATGTAGTACATTTCCAGAAATAACCTATTCTTGTATTTGTTTTCTTTTCCTAAAATTTTTATCTCCGTGTAGTCAAACTCATGTCCCGTATTTATATGGTGTTCCACCGCCGCACATGTATTTTTTTTGGTACGGCAATCGCTTTTGTGTTGAGTCACTCTTTGTCTCAACCATTGTCCCGTTTGTCCTATATAACATCCATTGCACCCTGAACAAGGCAAACTGTAAACAACATTGCTGTTGAATAACGTTGGTGTTTTGTCCTTTACTTTTGAGAATACGTTCTTGATCGTTAGCGGATTGTAAGGAGCAATTTTTAAATTAGGAGCATTATTTTTGAACAGGGGTGTAATACGATGAGTTAACGAGTGTATTAGAGGAATTCTTTTATAAATGAACGTAGTTGGTTTATCTTCATCTGTGGGACCATCGTACAAGTTAGTGTTGTATATTAACTTCTTTAAGATGTTCTTTGGATACCCGTTGTTTACAAAACTGTCAAAAAGCTTCTTGAAATTGTCTTGAATAAAGTTATCATCGCTGATGTGTGAGATTCTATTTTTCATAGCAATTACAGTATTGAATTTTTGATTTTTTGGATGGTTAGAATAAAAGTTTAAAAATCTATCAGATGCTGTTGGTTTTTGGTACCAATTTAAACTTATTTTTTGTGTTTGGGTACGTATTACTTTGGTATCTAAGAAGGGCACAGAACATTCATTCTCGGTTTCTATTGTGAACTGTAATCTATCATTGAAGGAATTAAATATATTCAATGTTGTTTGTATTTTGTTGGCTGGAACAGCGCTGATCATATCATCTACGTATTTATACAAGAAACGTAAATTTAACGGTAACATTGGAATTACACTATCGAGTAACTCATCTTACACTATTGTAGCTAAAATAGGACTTATAGGTATAGGCAAAAAAAAAATACATGTGCGGCGGTGGAACACCATATAAATACGGGACATGAGTTTGACTACACGGAGATAAAAATTTTAGGAAAAGAAAACAAATACAAGAATAGGTTATTTCTGGAAATGTACTACATTAATAAAACTAAAAACACTATTAATTATAAATCTGACATAAACCAACTAAGCAACATTTATTGTAATATTCTAAATAAAATTTAAGTATCACTCTGTACAATATTAAAAATCATTTAGTTTTATCTCACTATAATTATTTCTAGTCTACACTTTTTATTTTTAATTTTATCAACCAGTTAAATTTTTAGTGTCCACTGTCCGAAAGTTTGTTTAAGTGTAATGTTGTTTTTATTTAAAATTTTATTCGATTGACTCAAATCCTGTAAGTAGTAATTTTAAATTATTTTATTAGTGTATTGTTTCATTTAAAAATCTTGTAGTTCGCTCCTGATGAAGCTATTAAACAATGGCGAAATATTGAGCAAGTAAGGAAAAGAGTTTTATTTCTTAGGACCGCTAACCTGATATTATCTTCACTTAAAAATATATATATATGGAGATTTGGAGGCAACGTGTCCCGTTTTCCTTTTGGGTGACTATTCTAATTACTCTTCTCTAACTTGTGTACAAATGTTTGAGCTATTTTTTACTGATTAGTTACTAGGCAACATTGTGAAGGAAACTGGAAACTATGCCTTATTGAAAAACTGTGCAGATCCAAAAGTATCGATAGAAGAACTGAAAGAATTTTTTGGTATTATTATTGTGAGTAGTTACAATATGTTGCCTTCAAAAAGGAGTTATTGGGAAAATGCCAACGATATAAAAAACGTTATGGTTTCAGAGGCGATAAGAGCTAGATATTTGCAAATTTGTAGATTTATCCATTTCGCAAACAATAACACAATTGATTTGTCCGATAAAATGTACAAACTACGTCCATTTGCAGATTATTTAAAGATGAAATTCCTTGAACACTTTATACCAGAAAAGAGTTTATCATACGATAAGTCCATGATAAAATACTTTGGCCGCCACGGAGGCAAGCAGTTTATCCGTGGCAAACCGGTAAGATTTGGGTACAAAGTTGGATACATCATCAATTTCGAAGTGTACCAAGGTAAAAATCCACGGTCAAATGAACATTATGAAGCAGTATTTGGAAAACCAACTGCTCCCATGCTTCAGATGATTGAAGATATGGCTGCTAAAAAGTATTATCGCTATAACCTTTTCTTTGATAATTTATTGAATGGTTGAAATATTTTATGTACTCTCAAAGCAAATGGATATGGTGCGACCGGAACTATAAGGGATAACAGATTACCAAAGAATTGTCCGCTGGCTCCTAAAAAGGAAACAGAGAAACAAGATCGAGGAAAAATTTCTTCCAGAATAGAATGAAACATTAGAGTTTAATACGTTAGGTGGAAAGATAATAGCGTTGTTACTGCCAGTACTTGTTTTGGAATAGTTCTGTTGACCGTTTTTCCAGTAAAGAGAGCAAAATCATTACAGTACCTCGACCTAATTTAGTTGGAGAGTACAATAAAAACATGGGTGGAATCGATTGGACGGATAACAATGTCTCTTGGTAAGATTTTTTGCATAATAAATAATTGCTTCTTACATATATGCTAGTAATCATTTGATTATTCTGGTTACCGCATTGAAATTAGGTCGAAGAAATGGTATTGGCCAATATTTACTTACCTAATTGATGTTGCAGTTCAAAATGCTTGGATTCTATATAGAAAAAGTGGTAGAAACATTTCACGACTTAAGTTTAGAAGGAGTAGTGCACAGGTCAGATCCCTTAATGTCCTACTCATTTGATTCTTTTATTTTAGGTATATTTTTCCAAATATATAGTACCCGTAAAAGCAACAGGCCGAATGCCAAAAGCAGCAGTAAGTGATTTTAGAGTTAGTGCGGACGTAAGATTTGATGGTTTATATCACTATATCATTCCCGTGCCAGGAAGAATTTGAAGACGATGCGGTGGCTATAACTGCAAAAGTAAAGGCCGAACAATGTGCAGCAATTGCAATATCGGATTTTGCGTCGATTGCTTCAAACCTTTCCATGAACAATTATATATACACTTTTATACTTTATAGGTAACGCCTAAAGGGTCCATATGGGACCACGTAATTTCTCGTATGTTTGATAATTTTTCAATAAATTTTATTCAAATTAGCTTGTTTTTTATTAAAATTGAAAAAAAAAAATTTTTCGGCGTTAATGGGTTAATTTAGATTTCAAGTTTATAAGAGACAAATTGCTTTAACATACTAACGATAGAGCTTCGACTTTTTGATACACCTCATAGGTATTATTAATACATTAGCAAAAAAAAACATCATTTCCCACACTTATTTTAAATAAAAATTTATATAAAGCAAGTTACTTTTATATACTAGTGATAAAGCATAGACATTTCAGTTTACCCTGTATAATAAATCAGCAAACTAAAGAAACATAATTTCCCGTACCTACCTAATTTTAGTCAACAATTTAAAAGTTGCTTTAATAGCCTAGCGAAAAAAATCATCGAAATTATCTAGTTTGGAAAATAACAATAATACTAATACAACAATATTGTAGGTATACCTAATTGTATCCGTAATTAAATCAAAAATAAATTTTAATATTCTTAAAATTAAATTGTGGACATCCCGTATAAACTTCATCCTGTATTTGAATTCATAATATTTACAATTTCACCGAGCAAAAAACGCAAACAGGTTTTCTAACAAGTCGCCTGCAATTGTTCCCGTAACCAAGACAACCGCGGCAAATCAACAAGTACTGTCTTACAAATTAGGCATTTAGTTTAAAAATGGGTGCATGTGATTGTGTTCGGTGGACGGTGTCTAAGAAACATTTTGAAGAAATAACAGTGATTTATATCCATTATGTGCTAAAAATATTTACAAATCTTCTAAGGTAAGATATAGTTTGTTTTTAATAGATATTTATTTGTTAAAATGTATTGGATCATTGAATGTTTTGAATATTTGATATACATAGTTTTTAATGACACATTTTACATGGTAAAATCATGTGTTTACAATTTTACATCAAACTTATTTTTTACTGGATAGATTGTAGTGAAATTTTGGCAACTTATACCTACTAAAATGTATATAAAATTGAAATAAGATCATTTAATTTGTCCTGCTAATTAATAAATACGATAAAAAATATAAGAAAGTTATAGACACAGATGCAGTTTCAAAAATTACAAATCGTTCTAGATATATTTTTTTAAATATTTTTGCCAAATTTTAATAAACATTTCTTCGTGAACTTTTTATAATTCACGTGGATTAAGATTTTATGTAAAAAATATAATCTTATTGGATTCATATTGAATTTTAGTGATAGGTGTCGGATGGAGTAAGGGTAGCGAAAGTTACAACGCCGTGTTGTCATATTTCAATATTTTCTTGAAATTAAAGAAAACTATATTATGCATATTATTTACAATTTATACAAAGGACCCCACACACCGCTTATGGAAAAGTGGCGACCTGTTAAATGTCATACATTTTTGATATGTTGCACTTCTCGACCTCCTAAACAATAGTGTCCATGGGACCATTTAAATCCTATGACTAGTTTTTGAGATACAGGGTGTTAAACTTAAGAAATACCACTTCTTTGATAACGGTTATTTCAGGAGGAAGCTAATCAATTATTTTTTTTTGTGCCAAATCTTATTATAGCATCCTTTGGCATTCTACGAATATAAAAAAAGGTCAAAAATTATTTTCTTTTACAGGGTGAGCCACAAATAAGTAAGGACGTGATTTTGGTAATACTTTTATTGTTCTAGAAGAAGAAAATAATTACTAAAAAATAAATTATTGCTATATTTATCATCTCTAATGATAATACAAAAGATATTAGGTGCCATTTATACAGGGTGATTCGTAAATATTGACATAGGCCAATATTTTTTTATAAGTATTATTATTATTATTGGTTACGTTCGACTTTAGGGACTGTTTGACCAGTTTTACTTAATTTTTTTGATTTAAATGATATTAAGTATGATTTTAACTCACCTTAGGTTTTGAAATAGAAAAAAAAAAGTATAAATCAATTATATATTTTAATTAAATACTTTTTAAAAATAAGAAAACGAGTCTTTTATTAAATTTAACCTAAAACTTGAAAATTTTAATATTTGACATTTCTTTTCTGGATAATGAGCGGAGTTGCCAAGATTAATTTATTACTACTATTATTAAAACTAAGTAGTCTGGGTATTAACAGTATGACCAGGTAGCAGAGAATTTAGAATGAAATTTTATGTTGAATGGGTCAAATAAAATGATTTTGTAACATTTGTATTTTTAGAAATTACTCAAAAATGTCATGTGAAATTTCAGTAAGTTATAAAAACTTACAAAAGATTGCTGTTTAATTTTAAAACAATTGTATGAGTTGATATGAACAGATATTATTCTTTGATCTGTGTTAGGGGCCGGGGAGCGATGTTTGATACAGATTCTGGTATTTTATCACAAAATTCTATTATTTTTATTTAAATAAACAAATCATAAAAGTATAATAATTTACGAGTTTACAAATTAATTATATCTTCTTACATACTAAAATACTTGGCAACCCTGTACACATAAGTCAAAATATTTGATTAAAAATGTGCAATTTTTGAGATTTTAATATTAAATTTCTCGCTTAATCGTGGATAATCTCCAAATTTTTTTTAATTGTTATGATATATAACTTCTTTACTTTCTAATAGTGCAATTTGAAATTCGTGTGTCTTTTAAGTCGAATGTAACCGATACATAATATGCCATACCTACCTGCTTAATTTAAATTACAAGTTTACAAGTGACAAATTGCTTTAACATACTAGTGATAGAGCTTCGAATTTTTGATACACCTCATAGGTATTAATAGATTAGCAAAAAAAAACAAACATAATTTCCCACATTTATTTTAAATAAAAATTTACATAAAGCAAGTTACTTTTATATACTAGTGATAAAGCATAGAAATTTTAGTTTACCCTGTATAATAAATCAGCAAACTATTATATTTATTTATTATATTTTTTTTAAATATTCTTGCCAAATTTTAATAAACACTTCTTCGTGAACTTTTTATAGTTCACGTGGATTAAGATTTTATGTAAAAAATATAATCTTATTGGATTCATATTGAATTTTAGTGATAGGTGTCGGATGGAGTAAGGGTAGCGAAAGTTACAACGCCGTGTTGTCATATTTCAATATTTTCTTGAAATTAAAGAAAACTATATTATGCATAATATTTACAATTTATACAAATTTAATTGTATATACAGGGAGATTCATTTATTTTGACGATTTCTTATAAAACGACATTATTAATAAAACTTGATGTTGTGTCTAAAATCGAATAAAATTTGAAATGCTAAAATTTGAATATACACAAAACTTATATATTTTCACAAAAATGTATTTTTACACTTTTAGACACCAAGAATAATATACTTAACGAAGTTTGTTGGCGGAAACCTAAAGAAATCCTATTTTGTTAAATTTTAATAATGATATTTTAGGCTATTTTATTAATTCAATAAATTTATTTTGGTTGTCATTTGACATGAAGGATGCAATATAAGAAGCACATGGTTGCCAAGTTGTGTATTATTTCTTAAATAAAAGGACTATGTTTTTGATATATTCAAAATTAAATATAAGTTGGAATTTCAATAAAATTATCAATACCTAAGCCTTGCTTATATACGCCGACATCCGAACGGCGGATATTACTATTGAAATTTTACAATTTGACTAAAAGTTTCTAAACACTTTGAAACATTATACACATAACAATTATTCTGGGTAAATACCTATTGGGAAAACGGTCTTTCCTAAAAGTTCAATTTGTTTTTACAAAAATTACATTTTAGGCTTTAGGAAGGAGAGTACTTTTTAAATATGCCACCGGTAACCCCATAAATGAATTAATTTTTTTAATTTACATATTAAGAACTTAAAAGTATTATTTATGTTAACTTGTTCATAAGAATTATATCTGTCATTACAAATCGCAGTGTTACTAAGTACTAAGTGGCCAATTAAAATCAACGAAAAATAAATATAAAAACTACCTTATTCTTAACATAACATTTCTAAACACTTTTATTAACTTTTATTAATTTATTTCCAGTCATATCCGACGATTTATTTATTCATTCTGATTGAATTGTTGTGGTAAACGATAATTAAATATTAATTACATCATCTATAAAGTAATAAACAATGTACTTTTCGAAAACTTTTAAACATAATTACTTTGTGCAAAAGTTTTTAAACTTTTTGAAACAAGGGAATTTAAAACAGCCAAATTTAAAGAATACTCTATCAACTAAAGAGGATAGCTGAATTATTTCAATTTCTGCTATGTAAGCCGTGACGTTACTCGGTGGATACTTTTTACGGCGTTCAACTTTTTTTTGTTTTATTTTTAAAATAAAAATATTTCAAATATTAAAAAAATTTATTGTGATCCAGAGAGAGATAATTAAACACTTCGCTTTTCCCACCCATCTCCTAATCACTACAAAAGCAAGCGAGCGCTCCCTGCTGACGTTGCGCTTCGCTCGCTCTCTTCTGTAGAGGTTAGGAAGTGGATGGGACAAACGTACCTTGCTCTTAAATGGCCTACACACGTAACGATTTATCGTACTGCATGCAGTACAATATCCATAGAAACTGCCGCATTAACGATAAATCGTAGCGTGTGTAGGGAAATTGGATGGTTTGCAGTATGCAGTCGTCAAATCGTTTGCAGTCGGGAGCTTTCGTAAAATATCGTATCAACGGGTCGTGTCTGGGGTGGGGTTTGAACGCAAGTCTAAACGTGTGGAGTGTATTCCTTCCGCAGCGCGCAGTTACGATATAATTTTTATTTAATTTTGGTTTAATCAATATTATGGATTTCAAAAATAAGACGTTCTGGGAAGACTTTATTGATTTATACAGAGAAAATAGATGCCTATGGAATGTGAAATCAAAAGATTATGCAAATAAAATGAAAAGAAATTCCAGTTATGAAATTTTGTTTAAAAAATTTAAGGAATTGTTCCCAGAAGCATCACAAGAAGTGATGAAATAGAAAATAAACAATATAAGAACATCCTGCTGCTAAATATCTTAGTGTTGCAAACAATCTTTCTTCGGCAGATATTGCGTTTCTCATAATTGTATCTTGCTTCGTAATTTTATTACAAACTAAATCCATCAAACACGTAAAGGCATCAGAATCCATTCTTAAATAGTTTTTAAAATCAAGAGGTTCTTCTTTTAACTTTTAACAACCTCATAGGTGAATATTTCTTTCTCTCCAGCAACCACTTTTTACACCATTTTCGCTTTTTGATTTCTTTTTGTTCATCATTTTCATCAGCAATACCGCAGCTACAAGCACGGCAGCTTTCTTCTTTGAAATTCTTGACATAACGGTAGCCCTTCTCGACGAAAACTGAATAATCTGAACTGCGGCAGTACAATGTGTTGCATCGTGTGTACAAAAAATGGCTGTACTGCAAGCCGTACGATTTTCTTTACGATCTGCAGTTCAATGCGCGGTACGATAAATCGTTACGTGTGTAGGGCGTTTTATGGTGTAGGTGTAATAAAGACTCGCCCGGCCAACGTTTCGAAATTCGAAATTCGAAACGTCGGCCGGGCGCGCTGGCTCTAGCTTTTAATATGGCTTTTATAGATTGTCTGTTAGAACAATCAACCCTATATGAAAGGTATATTTTAGCAATAAGTTTCGCTTGGTAGCTCTAGTTTTAACTAATAATATATTTTGTAGATTGTAAAATAATTTTGCTCCATAAAAAGTCTCCCTTCCTTAAACTTCTTTTGCATCCATTAAGACGTCGTTTTTAATTTTATAGTCTATTGGACAGTTAAAGATATATAAAGTTAAAGATATTTAAAAAAAAAAACTAGTGATTTTGCTATATGAAACAACAATTTCAGCCAAAGTTTTATACAAAAGAAATAAACAAACTTTATTAAATAAAAAAACTCAAAAGAACATAAAAGGAACAAACAAAAAATATAAAATATAACCAAATACGAACATAATAAATTTCCAAATCTTCTTCATCTTCTTTCCTGTCTTCATCATCATCATTCTGATTCAACTCGTTTATTCGGGGATTATACAATTTTTCCGCCATTTCGAAAAATTCTGTTATTAACATTTAAATGAGCACACCTTTTATAAAAAATGTATCTTGCAAGATTGCGAGCAAAGAGGTTAGAAAGGGTAGAGGTAACATAGGAAGCATTAGTCGCTGCGCGAATTTTGCCAAAACCGAAAAACTGGGTGGAAGGAGTAGGGAGATGTTCTGGGCCGGACTTAAATATTTGTATTGTAGTACCTAATTTTAGTGGGTAACTAAAAGATGAAAAATTAGGAGACGTTTTTTTGACTTTATTTGTTAGCACTATTCATGTATGATGAGGGCAATAACACTTTATCAATATATAACTAGCTAAGGGCCGATTCCACCGTTGTGTCAAACGAAGTTTAAATTATTAAACGAAGATTAAAATGACATTGTTAATGTAAAAATGTCATTTTAAACTCCATTTAATAATTTAAACTTCGTTTTTGTTAATATAAAAATGTCATTTTAATCTTCGTTTAGTATTTTAAACTTCGTTTAACAAAACGGTGAAATCTACCCTAAGTAAAAGTTTATAAAATTATTGCAACAAAATAGCTGTTAAGACAAAAAGTTATCGAAACAGCCAAAGTACTTTTTGCTCGAATTACACACAAGATTTTTTCTACGATCACACCAAAATAAAATAAATAATTAAATTTTATTAGAAATGTGTTACCTTTTCGTTCGTTATAATATTTTAAGTTTATTTGACATAAGCCTAGTCTTCGAAGAGAAAAAATGTTTTAGTACTTATATGCCGGTAATTATTTATGATTTAATTATTTCCAGAAAATACCGTTCAATGAATTAAAATATTAGGAAGTCAATTAATAGGTATTTATGTAACCAGTTACGAAATGCTTTATTTTGTGTAACGAGTAAATATTTGCGGGACGAGCGGAGCGAGGTCCCACAACATGAACGACTTACACAAAACGGCATTTCGTAACGTGTTTACATACAAGGTTTTTTCTAATTTCGACTTGATTATTTATAAAATTGTGTTAAAAATGATTCACCATCATTCTTCTGTAGGTACTTCCAATCAAATATTTTAGAATTGTTTATTGTATTTGATTGCTCTACGACGTTTTTTTTTTTTAATAGTAATAATAAAAATAAGGGACATGCGCAGTGTTTCCGATCAAATTTTTGATATTACCCGCGAGAAATTTGAAAAAAAAAACATTTTTACCCATTATCCTTAAAGAAGTACGTCAAAATTTTACCCCCAACATTTCTGGGCAGTTTTCAATAACGGCGTTATTTTAAAAATAAAATGCAATTTACAGCTTTTCTTTTTTTGTTTTCTTTTTTGTTGTTAAACGTAATGTCATATTTTCAAATGTGAAATGTCACTACTCATTGCCTTTTTTTCGATATTTGGTTATTTCGATTTTTTGTTTTTTGGATTTTTGGATTTTTGGATTTTTCGATTTTTAGATTTTTCGATTACTCGATTTTCGATTTTTTGATTTCTCGATTTCACGACTTTTTTCAACTTAAAAACCAAAAAAGAGGCACTTTTATTTATTTTCATTTCGTAACTGGTGACATATTCAACTTTTCGTAATCAGTTGCATAATGTTCTACTTTATGCAACTGGTTGCATAAAGTAGATCTTTTGACACTTGCCACGATTACAAAATATATTACTTTATATGTCAAAATTAGAGAAAATAACAGAATGTAAATTAAATGGATAGATCCCATATTCGCGAAATATTTGACGGAGACATAAACACATAAAACAAAATTTAAAAAATGTATTTCAAATTTTTCTTTATTTTGACTCTCATTTTGACTTTCAATAGGTAAACATGATAAAAAATCGGCTTTATATTATGCTCCGATTTCACATATTCAATTTTATAATTATAATTTGACAATATTACTGCCCATCTACGCAGTCTGTTGGCTGAAAATTGGAGTATACATTTAGCTGGGTTAAAAATAGTTACCAGAGGTAAGTGATCTGAAACTAGGATAAAGAAATGTCCATATAAATATTCATTAATTTTATTTAAGCCAAAAATTATTGTAAGGACCTCTCTTTCAATTTGGGAATATTTTTGTTCGGACTTTGATAAGGTACGCGAAGCAGAAGCTACAGATTTCTCAATATTTTTTTCAAAAACATGACATCATGGCCCTTATTCCCACATTTGATGCATCTACGAATAATTTAATCGGCAACTCAGGCTGAAAATGCATAAGAGCATCATTTGTTCTTAATTTATTTTTGATTTATTCCAAAGATTCCTTGCAAGAATTATCCCAAATCCATTTCACCCATAAAAAATAAAATAAAAAAAGTCCTAAAGCAAAATCATATTCTCCTTCTCGTTAGTGACTTAAAAAAATTACTTTCCAAAAAACTATCCTTAAGCCAGGTCCCTCCATTTTGTGGCGATAGTACCGTTTTTTTTTTATTGTGATTATTTTCTTGGCGGACCCCTCACAAAGGCTTTCGGAGCCCCAGGGCTCCGCGGAGCACACTTTGAGTAACACTATTATAGAGAATTTCTAAATAAATAGTTTTGAGAAAACTATTTAAATCAGTTGTGAAGTTTGAAACGAATAAATTGGCAATGAAATTGATATTTTTGTATTTGATTGTATGTTTTTCTGTTCACTTCCTAAAAAAAGATTCCCTATGAAACAAGAAATAGTAAACAGTTTATAATAATAACCTTTATTTGCTACTTATAACATGTACCAATGACCAAGTCCGATTCTGTTTATTTTCAAATCAACAAATATGGACGTCGACATAATCCTTAAAAATTAAATATCTCACCGAAATAAATGTAAGTTTCTTTTATCTCCGTCACATTTCGCAGGTTTATTATAAATAAAGCTTTTTACAACACATATTGGCATTTTCAACGTTAATTTCCAAAATTTAAGTCACTAAAATACCAAATTAATTCTCGTTGACACATTAAATTTGGATGGACAACGCTCTGACATGTGATGTTCTCAACTGTGATTGGTGGGTGTGAATCATTTCGAAATGGGATTATGCGCAGTGTTTTATGTTCCATCTAAGGTTTGTATAATCTAAGATTGCGAGGTACATGTGCTTTCTTTTTGCCATTTGACAGCGTTATAGCTTTGGCATGTCTCCAAGATGACTTGATACTGTTCGTATGTGTCCCCGACTCTGAATCTTTGAAGGTGACGGAATGGTTAACACATTTGGCGATTCATTTTTACTTTCCTATCTGTATACAGATATAAGGAAAGTATAGGAATCATGATTTTTTTTTCGACCTCGAGTTTTCGACGGATTTTTACGTTTTGAGGTCCCCTGAATCTGTTTTGACTATTTTTGCGATGATGTTCGTGTGTGCGTGTATGAGTGCGTGTGTTTTTGTGTCTGTGTGCATGTGTGTGTGTCTGTGTGTGTATCTGTGTGTGTGTCTGTGTGTCTGTATCCACCATAACTCATGAACCGATACACAGAAAAACATCAAATTTTAAACTGAAAAGGTCCGTATTCGAGAAATTTGACAAAATGTGCAAAATTCTGATTTTTATGTAAATTGTTGAACTAAAAATTGTTTGCGATATCGATCTCTACAATTTTTGTTTATATATAATTTTCTAAAATGGACCGTAATGAAAAAATTGGAGAAAGAGTGCTAAATTTAAATTTTTCAGTATTTTCGTTTTCAATGAATATCTATAGAAAAATGGTTCGAGGTAGATGTATGTGGAAAATGTATATATTTAGTTTATCCTCTAAACATAGTGCTTCAATAGGTTGTACAAAATAACCGAAAAAAGCCTATAATAACTAGATAGGAAAGTCATGTGTTGGACACATCAGATTTTTATATTATAGAAAAGATATAGTAAAAATATAAAAGTCCTTTAATTTAACATGTTACACAGTAATTAGCTATTTTGTTAATTTTCACAATTTCCTAAAAAAAACATTAAATATTCCTACCCCTACGTCACTGTTCGAACGCCTGTAGTGGCAGCAGAAAAGTAAATCATTATTAACAACACTAAATACAGGATGGCCGGTATCTTACTGTCTCGGAGGACGCACGAAATGGGGAAATATAGACTGGCTTCGCGGCGGCGGAGGCGAATGAAAAATAACGCGCAGGGAGATTTCGTGATGGAGCAACTGACGGATAAATCTGGAGTAAATAATGTGTGGGATTTGTGGTCAATAAAATAAAAGTTTTGAAAAGGAAAGTTTAGGGACTGCCAAATCCAGGGAGATTTTTGCCGAACACGAAGAGCTTTTCCTGATAGTCCTTAATATAGAAAAAAAATCTGTGGTTTTGATGTTTGTTTAAATCAAACTTTTCGTGGACGTCTATAAGGTTTTCCCCTTTTTATTTCTAAAAAAAAATAAAGTATTGTAAAATATACTCGCATTATACTGAAAAATATGACAATGTCGAAAGTTATATTATGTTAATTATTTGTAAATTTTGATCAACAATTATATGTAAGTATTTTATCATGTTTTTTATGTCTGGGCTGAAAACTATAGAAACATGTTAAAGTATTTAATTTTACCAAGGCTATGGCATTTTGTAAATTACCTTTTAAAGAAATTACCAATTAACAATTTAAAAAAATGTAATAAACCTTTTGCACAATAAAATTTAAAGATTTATTTCGCCGATTCGTTTTTTTTTATTTACTTTTGATAGCATTGTTATATTTCTGGCCCCTGTCAATAAGCAGATGTCACCCTTTTCCAGGAGAACCAATACAATATTAATTAAGTTTCTGTAAATCGCCAAAAAAGTAATATAGAAATATTGTTTATTTTTACAACTAAAGTATGTTATGTATAGTATAAGTTAAAATAAAGTTATATGTAACGAAAAGGTCTTAAGTGTATTTTAATTGACTTATCCTGATATTCACAAGTATATTTTAAGACACATTTTAAGATAAGTCGAAATATCTCAACGGTGTGTTTTAAAATAATAAGTACCAACTTATTCATTATTATATTCAAGAAATAAGGAAGACTTAATATCATTTAATAAAAAATGTATGATTGATTTTTTAATAAACGAAAAAATAATATAAAATGCAAGATTCCAAAATAACTTATTTTTGCAATACAATTCCGAACCAACAACTAAGGTACACCTATAATTCGTCAGGGTCGATCTCCACCAAAGCAGAAACTATATCGGGAATGTCAGCTACCAAACCTTCATAAACAGGTCAAAACTCCATATCAACAAGTGGTAAAAGTTTTTTTTTCTTGTCTTTGTTAATTGGAACAGACCTATTGTGTAGCTTTGACAGTGTGAGTGTAGCTGGTTTTCCTCGTCGACGAAAGTTAACCGTCTTAAAACCGTCTTCGTTACCAAGAGGTGACTTGTAATCTTAGATAAAAGAGACCAGAGATATAACATACATCGGTTTTAAACCTTCGCAAATGTTGCCAATTTCTAAAGAAGGGTTAACGGAGTGGGGGAACTGGGCGGCGAAACGCGGCGACCCGGTGACAGGGACCGGACTTTGTTTATTAGCATCTTAATGAACTATTAGGTTTATTTAAAAGGTGTTTAATCGAATTTTGTATTATGAAATAAAATTAACGTGATTTTTTAATATCAAACAGATGCCACGACATTTTATGTAAAGAGAAGACATTTTATAGAATATTTCGTTAGCGTTTATTTACTACGGACTTTTCTGCAAGAGATTAGAGTAAAATGTTGAAATAGTATATTGTTAATAGAGCAAAAAATGTTACTTATTGTCTACGAGTATTATAAAAATAGCATGTGCGCAGGCTAATACTGCAAATCTACCCTTATGAGTTGAACATTATATTTTTTCTACGGCTATTACATATTATTAAAAATTAGTCAAAATGAGAAAATGCTGTTTCGTATTGTAACCTCAGAAAAAAGTATATTAAGGCTTCTTTCTTTAAGAATATTAATTATTATAAAGGATGAGTCACATAAAACTCTAGAAATGCATATGTCTGAAACCAGATAACATTTTAAAATTTAAATCTATTAAAAGTCATTTGGTCGCTAGGGATGAGTGATTATCGAAATAAATTATCGATCATTGAAAATAATCGATTATTTTCGATCAATCGATTATTTTCAAACAATATATTTTTTGTAATTTCCTTTAAAATCGACTACTTGATTATCTTTAAAAAAATCAAAAATAATCGATTAATTAAAAAGCCAATTAACCGATAAATCAGTGTTTACAAAATATAATATAAATAGAATTATCGTTTATTTTAAATAATCGATTATTTTCAAATAAACCATTTTTTTTCGTCCATGGAAACAGATTATGCGATAATCTTTGAAAAATCGAAAATAATCGATTAATCAAAAATAATCAATTAATTAAAAAGTCGATTAACTGATAAATAGATTTAAAAAAACAGATTGATCGATTATTTTAAATAATTGATTATTTTCGATCAATCGATTATTATCAATAATCTATTTTTATTGTATTTCCTTTAAAATCGTTAATTTGATTATCTTTGAAATACCGAAAATAATCAATAATTCAAAAATAATCGCCTAATCGAAAATAATCAATTAATTAAGAAGCTGATTCTATGATAAATCGATTATTACCAATAATCTATTTTATTGTATTTCAAAAATAATCGATTTATTAAAAAGTCGATTAACTGACAAATCGATTTTCAAAAGAAACAGAATGATCGATTATTTTAAATAATCGATTATTTTCGATCAATCGATTATTATCAATAATCTATTTTTATTGTATTTCCTTTAAAATCGATAATTCGATTATCTTTGAAATACCAAAAATAATCAATAATTCCAAAATAATCGCCTAATCGAAAATAACCAACTAATTAAGAAGCCGATTCTATGATAAATCGATTTTCCAAAAAATAAAACGAATTATCTATTATTTTCTAATAATCCTTTTTTCATATTTCCTTTGAAATTAGTTATTCGATTATCGAAAATAATTGATTATTAAAAAGCTGATTATCCAATAAATCGATAATTTTAAAAAAATAACCAAAATATCGATTATGTAAAATAACCGATTATATCCAATCGATTATTTTCATATAATATCTTTGAAAAATCGAAAATAATCAAATATTTAAAAAACCGATTAAACGATAAATCGATAATTTTGAATAAATCTACTTTTTTGTATTTCCTTTAAAATCGATTAATACATTATCTTAAAAAAAACGAAAATAATTTATTAAAAACAGCGGATAAATCGATTTTCATTAAAAAATATCAGAATTATCGATAAATCGATTATTTTTGTAACCCCTATCGGTCGCTTGCTTTTATTTGAGCATTTAGCTCCAAAATTTAAAGATTCGGATTTTTTGATCCAGTTATCTTTGAAATCGCATTCGATTGTATAATAAATAAATATTGCTAAATTTTGGATTTTTTTTAGTAAACGAAAATTATATTCGAGTTGTTTAGGGGTTTGTAATGTAACATTTTATTAACGTGACTAAGGGTCGATTCCAACGTTGTGTTAAACGAAGTTTAAAATGACATTTTTGCATTAACACTGTCATTTTAATCTCCGTTTAACACAACGGTGGAATCGGACCTAACTCCTGTAACTTTAGTATTTTTTTTGCTTATACTAGATTACTTTGTTTTAAGACTGAAAATTCAATGTCACTTTCGATTTCACCGCAAATAAGATGAACCTTGAAATTTTAAGTAGGTCATCCTGTATTTCATCTAATATTCTTAAAAAATACCATATAAAAATAAAATTTAGCTAGCAACTATGATTCTTTATCTCTTATTTATCTACCAAAAAGGGCTAAAAACTACCTTTAGAAAACATTCTTATAAAACTACTTTTTAAATACAAAATTCCGTTAGCAATAATGCCTATTTACTATTTATTTAAATTAAATGTTCAAAATTTTACCCTTTTGTAAATTTATGTAAGTAATATGAAATCTGATTTCTGATGCTTAATATTTATTGAAACCCCTTAATGCGGATCTGAAGTATTCAGCCCAGAGAATCATGGCGCTTTATGTCAAAACGTTAATAAATATTTACCGCTGAAAACGAATATATTCATAACAGTAGTACTTGTATTATTAGTACATACAATTTTTCAAGATACATCGTGACATATTGAACTTGAAATTGAATAACTAGAACACTTTAAATTCCTAAAATACCAACAAATAAATCAAAAAACAGCTGTTAATGGTGATTAAACTCAGGTGGAGGTGATCGTTGAATGGAAATCGGAGCAATTCGGGTGGCGTCGTGCAACAATGATTTTCAATTGGTGGGTTACTTTGGCTTAAAATAGACAACATGCGCAGTGTGCAATGTTACATCTTCGGTCTTTTTAATCTAAGCTTGTAATACAGTTTTTCAATATTGTCTCCGCAATAACGTGCCTACAAAAATGTTTCGCCATTTTCAGTAACTTTTGTTGGACCAAGTAAGTTTTTAATAAGGTAGCAAAATAAAAATATTACTTTTACTTTAAAGGGAATTGTTTTATTATAACTTCGTATTAGTTGTACCCAGCAATAAGGATGATTTATTTTCATGGATTTTTTTTTTACTTTTTCTATCGTAGCGTGGTCCACATCGCATTCCATATGGGTATGGCCACTAACAAGGAACTTATCATCAATACATTCAACGGTATTTTTCTCTTTTAAAATTGACATAAACATAGATGTCACGTGACTATTTTTATTCTGACTTCCGCAAGTATCTGAATAAAAACAGACTTTTTTTACATTAGATGGTAAATTGATAATGTGCCGGTATAAACAAGAAGCAATCTGATTTCCACCTCTACCGGAAACAGATTCGTTTCATATGTAGCAAGTGGCTTCATTTGTAGCTAAATTATGGACTGTCAGATTGTAAGTCAATGACTGCCTTTTGTAAAATGAAATTGAGGATTGAAGATACGGAGTGGACAGTCATTGCTTTAAATCAAAAGCAAATACAGCTGTTGATAGATCTACCCGTGCAATATTTTATTCATTAACTTTTGCTTTGTAAGCTTCGTCTGCTGCAGAATGGTGATTTGCTTGCTCGAAAATTAAACGTTACTTTTCTCCCTCATTCGCATAGGTAATTTGAATTTTAAGTGATTCAGATTTGTAACAAGTATCTGTTCGAGGCTTTTTGAATGCTAAGCCTAGTTCATGAAACCTTCTTGCGTACCTCATTGATACACAATTTTCTCTATTATCTTTGTAAACATTTTTGATATGGTTAAATCTGATTGAAGGTATTTTTTTGACGTCGTTTGTCTGCAACAATGACTCTTATATGCCGGAAAACTGCGAATATGTTCAACGACATCATTTAGACTTTCCTAAGACCATTTATTTTTTGGCGCAATTCGACCTCTTTGGTCATTTTCTATTATGCTGTATACGGAGAACTGCCTGTTTTGTATTATTTGATTTACGAACGCATTTGTTTCCCCAAATGTGCCAATAAAACATTTTTTACCTATTTGCTTTCGTTGGCCTTTTATAACGAGTTCATACTTACAAGAGAATTTTTTAACTTTGTCTGATTCAAAGAGTGACAGTTGTATATGGTCTGGAAATCTATGTTTACATTTCATTCGACACTCAGTCAGTGGTGGCATTGTTCTCGATTTTACAGTTTCTCCCTTTTTATTTACATATTCTTTTCCAGTATTTCTTAATATTTTAGCAATCTCTCTCTGTTTTCTAGTGCGGCCTTTCTCTTTCAAAGTTACAGAATCTCTATTTCTTGCCTTTAAGGATGTCTTGGAATTTAATTTGTTGTCGTTAGTTCTGCTCTTCTTTCGTCTTTTGGACGAACCTTCTGTAATATCATCATCGATTGTATTTTCATAATATTAAAAATCGGGATCCTTTACGCTATCATCGTTGGAAACGTTAACTTCCTCTATTTCTTGTATATTCGATTCTTATTGATTGGATTGTTCAATTCCAATTTCAATTACCCTTTTTTTCACTAACTCTTTAATAGAACTATCCGCCAATGATCCTTAATTTTAAAGTTGAGAGGCTTGAATAATATGGCATTGTTATTAACTGGATAAATTCTACTATCGTTTTCCATCGGAAATGTATTGTCTCCTAAATTTGACATAGTTTGGATTATTTTTGGTTCAAAATCTTTAACAAATTCTGGATTATTTGAATCAGTTCGAATTAAACTTGTATTGGAAGTTGAACCCTGGGTGTTTAAATGCACTAGCTGTATATCCTGTATTAAATCTTGACGTGGAAGGGACGTTACCCCTTCGCAACCAAATTGAAAGAAATCTTGGTTTTCTACCCATGCTGGGTTCTTAAATTGGATATAATTTCCTCTTCATCGGAGTTAGTCTGCAACGTACACTGGTTATTTTCTCCTTAGGCATCATACAGATCTGTAAAAAAAATAATAGTTAAATTGTTTCATGTATTCATGGACTAATAATGTACATCCGTGGATTCATATATAAAATAAAAATCTGATGTGTCCAGCACATGACTTTTCTTTCTCACCTAACAATATTATAGGCTTTTTCCTGTTATTTTGTACAACCTATTGTATCACCCCTGTAAATGTTTAGAAGATGAAATAAATACATAGATTTTCCACACACACCTTACACCTTATAAATATTCATTGCCAACGAATATACTGAAAAATTCAAATTTTATACTTTCCTCAAATTTCTCCATTACGGTCCATTTGCGTTTATTAAAGCTTTTTTACGTTTTACATTAGAAATTAATTAATCTTTTTCTGAATAGTAATTATTAGATATTCTGTTCTAAGTTAACATGTTTTTTGATAAGCTATTATAAGATACTGTATGGTAAGCTAATAACCCAGCATTAATATAAATTAAACTATTTTATATCCTTTTTTAAGTGATGTAAAAATGTAATATAAAACGTACACTATTTAGTTGGTATACATAAACGACTTGTAGAACTTGTACTTGGAATAGCGTCGTTATAAAAATGGATTCCATTTTTGTTGGTGGCCTGTAACAATTTTTCTAAATTAGTTTTTAGTTTTCTAACAATTTCCTTATTAAATTTTGGTAATTTTGTATTTCTTGATTTTGTTTTGACAAAACATGACTTTTGATTAAAATAGTTATCTGGTTCAGATCTCTTTTCATTTAATTTGTTTACTAAATATTTTATAACTTCTTCATTACGTTGTTTAATTTTGTTATACATCTGTTCACTAATTTCTTGATATTGTACATAATTAGAAATTATTAAGTGATCGTCTAAATCAAAGAGATTTAGGTTATCAATGTGTCCTTTAATTATTTCAAATGGTGTGAACTTTCTCATTGGCTGTATACTATTATTATAACAAAATATATAATTTTTAAAAAATTAATTCTGTGAGAACTTAATTACCTAGTTTTATATTTTATGTCTATAGATTTAGTTTTAAAATTGTTTAATTCCAATATATTTTGATTTAATAAAGAACAAGAAGTATCAAAATAATTTTTTTCTGTTTTATCTTTTTTTTATGATTTTTCATTTACTTAACTATATTTAAATAGAATTTAAGTTCAATTTTATCAAACATTTTCTCTTTAAATTAGTAAATATCCTTAAGGCATATAAATCAGACAATAAATAATTCAAGATATTTTATATATAAATTATACCATTCCAGTGAAAAATATTTATTTAAAATATTGATAAAATATGTTCTTTTTTATACTAATAATTTTTTTAAATTGTCTTATTTTCTTTTGTTTCAGGTAAGTCTACACAATTTTATGAAACTATTGTCTTCTATGTAGTAAGTAGTAATAATTTTACAAGAGTCTATGACATTAAATCTGCTAAAAATTAATCTATATAACTTGAAATTTGATTATTATTATTATTATTATTATCATCATGCGATGGTTTATAGTACTAGAGTCTGGAAAAGGCATAATTTTTTCTTCTTATACATAATTACTAAGTTTAACTGTAACGGTTATGTACAGTTAATAAATTCTATTATTTTTAAAAAATAGTTATTTATGCAACAAGTGCAAACAATAAGTGTTTATTGCACACGTCGAGTGCAATAAACACTTTTTGCACGAGTTGCATACAATATTTTTTCTACGTTCATGCAAAAACAAAAAAATGTTTAATTTAAGCGTCACTAAGTGCAGAAGAATAAGAAGCGTAATTTAATAGCAAAATATTTAATAACTAATAATTAGCATCGATTAACATTGAAAAAGTACTATAACTATGTTAAGAAACAACTGTATTTTGAACAATAATTAAGCTTAAACTTTGTTTTTGCCACTAATATTAAAAGTAAATGTACAATCTGTACAATTTTCAATATTAATATTTTTTAAAACGTAATACAATCTCACAGAAAATGAAAATGGACTAAATATTTGGCGTCGATTTGAATATTTATGTTTGTCATGATCATAAAACGCTGTAGTAAAATGACAGATGAGTGCAATAAAATTATTATTGCACTAGTGCAATAAAGAACCAGTTTTTTCACTAAATATAGTTCAAAGTTTGATTTTTTGCATGAATGCAAAATATACTTTAAATACACGCTAAGAAAAATTTAACTTTGAAAAATTAGCTTTATAATAATTAGTTTTTTATTGACAAAGATGCATACGACATTTTTATTACTACCATTAACAATAAAATTTTAATGAAAATTAATTTCAATTTTAAAAAATCTGCTTCATCAGAAATGTCCAGTATCTGTGCTAATCCTATTGTAAAAACAAAAATTTGAAAATATAACCAAATTTTTATTTTTTTTTCAAATTAATATGTAGGTGATATTCTGATGTCTTGTTCAATTCCTAATTGGACAAGGCTTGTTTTATCCACTCTCGAGGCTTTCCTAAAGGGTGTGGTGAAAGGCGCACTCCACAATTTGAGAACGACTGACCTATGTATATGCTTCTATAATTTTATTAGTGTTATGTGTGTTAAAACTTAACATTTTCTCATAAACATTTCGTTGCAAAAAACATGTATATTAATTGCTGAATGCATGAATATGTTAATTAACAACTGTATAGCATGGTGATGGGCTATAAAGCTTCAGGAGTCAAGAACTTTGAAATGAATTTTTTTTATCTACATATATTAACGTTGAACATTGTTTTTTAATCAAAATTATTTATTTGTTATTATATAAGTAAAATTAAAGTTTGAAAAATTAAATTACAAAATAATGCTGTTTATAACATAGACGAACATTAACAAATTTAAAAAGTCATCAACCTATATTTTGAATATAGCATATCTCAGAAAAAAAACGAGAATACGAAAGAAAACGAGAAAACGAGAAAATGAAAAAACGAGAAAACGAGAAAACGAGAAAGCGATAAAATGATAAAACGAGAAAACGATAAAACGATAAAACGAGAGAACGAGAAAACGAGAAAACGAGAAATCGAGAAAGCGAAAATAAAACAGAACAATCAAACTATATTCCCTATTTCTAATTCGTCTCAGTTACTCAATTCTCTGAATAGGAAGAATCTACATCATTTACTTCAAATAGCTCATATACAATGAGCACCATAAGTCTAACCCCCCCCTATCTAACTCATTACTGGAGTCTTGTTAGGAAAATCGCTGAGAGACGTCGATTTTTGTTTTCTACAATGTACATTTTGTATGAATAGTTTACCCTTAATTTCATCCCGTACTGGAGGGGAGCAACCCTTTTGAAAAATTTAAATGGCATGGGGTGATGAGTGATAGCTCATTTGAAAGAGAGTTTTATTCTCTATTCAACCGTGTAAAAAATTTTGAAATTTGCTTCATTAATTCTCGACTAAGTAGCGCACTCATCCTTAGAATTAAAATTCGGCCCTGCATGATTTCGGTTTTGGTTCAGACGTGAAGTAAGACTTTTTGCCATTAGAATGTCACTGTTAGTTTAGTTGCTTTCCTATTTTGTGAGGTTTTGTTATTTTTAAACATTAATAAATCAACACGTAATGAAGCAAATTTCAAAATATTTTGCACGGTTGAATAGAGAATAAAACCCCCTTTCAAATGAGCTATCACTCACCACCCCATGCCATTTAAATTTTTCGAAAGAGTTGCTCCCCTCCAGTAAGGGATGAAATTAAGAGTAAACTAATCATACAAAAATGTACATTGTAGAAATCAAAAATCGACCTCTCTCGGCAATTTTCTTAACAAGACTCCAGTAATGAGTTAGATAGGGGGGGGGGGGTAAGAATTATGGTGCTCACTGTATTTATTGGAATTCAAACTCATAATTTTCTATTTCTGTTAAATAATTTTGGAATCGAGATATAAAACTCGAACATGGAATTTGCATTTTCTCATACAAAAGTTTAATTCCATAGGGCTTATATAGCAATAACAATGCATTGATATTAGTTTAATTTGTAATAAAAGTTGAAAAACAACAAACCCACATCTGCTTTTATATCAGAATTAAAACGTAGTCTGAATTCGGTATCGGACCAATTGCTCTCATCTGTTAAAATAAAATCCATAATTATTTCTTAAGTAAGTGTGACATATTCTTCGTATAATATCAATTTTCCCAGTTTAAAATTGGAACTTGCATTGTCTTTAACTTAACGTGGTTGGGTTCCAAGATGTGTAACGGTTCTCAGTTGTGATTTGGTCACTTTTCAACTCCCGCCTTAAAGAGACTGAAATTTAGGGTACAGGTTCTTTTCATATAGGATTATGAATAAGGGACGCAATAGGGATAATTATTCGATTAATAAAATCTAGTATTAACAGAGATATTAATTAGTTTTAGTGACTTAACATGTTTTACCTCTAATGCAGTTGATGTGACTTGAAACTTTGTATTTGAATCAACGTAACAAGAACAAAAAATCTTGTTTTGAATGTAACAACATGAGTGCAGATAACTTTTACCCCAGATTGAAATAATACAGTTGCCTGCAGTGCACAAATTGCATTCAAATGATGGGAACAAAACTTTGTAAAGCCGTAATCGGTTTGATTACTTTTTTAGCACTGAAAGCTATAATCAATATTCGCTGGATCGAAAAACACAAGTATCTATTTTGTTCGGAATTTGGAGGCAATTCGGAACATTTTTTAGTGAAATATGCACCTATGAAAAAAAAAACCCTTTATTAACATGTTCGTTGACGTAATAATGGTTGATGAGAGAGTTGATAGGTGTTGAAATAATTATAAACTTGTTTTGTCCAATTGGCAAGTCTGAATATTTCACAAAAACTAAAAAGAGAGAATAGAAAAAAAATTTTAGAAGAAATTTTTCAAATTATATATGGAGTTCTGATTTGTTTTTTTTTAATAATTATACAACTAATTCAAACAGTTTTTCTATAGGTGGCAAAATTATTTTTTCTACGAACTCTTACAAAAAAACATCTTTCGCCACAGGATACTTTCAGCGAAAACTTGATTTTCGTCACTAGTGAGAAAAAATCCCATAACGTTTACTTTCGTCTCTAGTGACGAAAGTAAGTTGTTACATATTTTCATATATTAGTCGCCTCGTATAATATTTTGGCAGCTTATAATAATTATTAATAATGAAATAAAAAGACGCTCATTAAATTCTATATGCGTTTTTACCTAAACTTTAATGAATTAAAGATAAAATAAAAATGTATGAAAATAGTGCAAATTAAACCAATCTACATCTAGTTTCCTGGTTTTCATTTGTTTATTTGAAGTTTTATCACTTTTGAGAACTGTCAGTTTCAGTTCGTCCTAAATTTAACACATTTTCATGATGTCTGAGTCAGAAAGCGATTTTACTCCCCCAGAAATTATTTTTAAAGCTGAAGAAACCTCTTCAGATTTATTACCGGCCAAATCAAAAAAGAGATATAAAGAAATTTATATCAAATTTTTGGACTGGAGAGAAAAAAATAAAGTGAAATCATTTTCGGAAACTGTACTACTAGCAAACTTTGGAGAAATATGTTTAAATTTTAAACCGTCGACGTTATGGTCCATTTATTCGATGCTAAGAACTACACTCTCTGTTAAAAATGATGTCGATATTAGTAAATATCCAAAGTTACGTTCGCTTTTGAAAAGAAAATCTGATGGTTTTAAAAGCCAAAAATCCAAAAATTTTTCGCCTGAAGACATAAAGACTTTTCTAAAGAATGCACCTGACTATAAATATTTAATAATAAATATAACGGAATTATTATTTTTATTTTAACAAATACTTAATACACAACTACTAATATTTGTAGGTAGCATTAGTTTTTGGATTATCTGGCGCTTGTCGTTGCCACGAACTAAAAGATTTAACAATAAGCGATGTAAAGGATACTGAAAGTATTCTGTTAGTTAAAATCCGTAATACAAAAACAAAAGTTCCGCGTTCTTTTCATATTTCTGGACCCTTTTATGATATTTCTAAAAAATAAATGAGTCTACGTCCCGCAAACATGGATCAAATTAATTCAAGATTCTTTATTAACTATCAGAATGGAAAGTGTAGCAGACAGGTTGTTGGAATTAATAAAATCAGTAAATTTAATAACGAAATTGCTCATTTTTTAACGCTTCCGAATCCTCAAGATTACACTGGGCACTGTTTCCGCAGAACATCCGCAACGCTATTAGTGGATGCAGGAGGTGACTTGCTTCTGTTAAAAAAGCACGGTGGTTGGAAATCTAGTAGTGTTGCGGAAGGATATGTTGATGAATCCACGAACAGTAAAAACCAAATACAAACCAAAATTTTACAATCTGTACAAAATAAGGAAACTACTAGTTCATCCGATTATGGCGCATCATCATCTGAAATGACATTTAAAAGTAGAACAAATATGTCGGCATCTACCTCAATAAATAAAAAGCTTGAGTGTGATACCCATAGAAATAGTATAGAAAGCCGATTCCATATATCAAAAATGAAACCATAAGGAGAAAATAGTGTGTCGGAGCTCATGCGTATAACGGTGCTGGCGCGAACAGGACCGGTGCAAGTTTTTTATTGATCGAACAAATAGTTCGCACGATATTTCAATCATACATTTTTAGAGATGATTATATACAAAAAAACGATTAAAAAAATTTCAAGTTAAGGTAAATATGGTTCCGACAGTCCTTATTAAGAAAGATATGGCATAAAATATGAATTAGTTAATTTTCGGCAATCATTAGTACAGTAGTCATGAGATTTTGCTTGTGATTTTAAAAATACTTTCCAGAAAAACCACGTGCTCCGGTTTTGACTACGTTTATTATTAAACAGTGAAATTATATACAAAAACTTTAATCCACAATCTAAATTAGGTACTATCACAAGAAAATCACTGTTACAATAATTAATTACTTAACCAAAAACTAAAATATTTTTTAGGTACCTACGTAACCAGAAAGGAGTTGGACCATTTATCCTAATATTGTTTTTCTCTCTCCCTACGGTAAAACTTAAAACAATAACAAATTGCCTATCTACTAGGGTCGGTAACTAAACGTATATACATAATGGGCGGATTTTGTTTATACTTAACATTACACTCGCGCATTTAAATATAACTATGCATATAAATATTTACAAACAAAGATACTTTTCCAAACAGGCAATCATTAGTACTGTAGTCACGAGATTTTGCTTGTGATTTGACATCTTATTTGATAATATCATTTGCTACAACTAAATTTAATCTGGGGAGTGCAAAATAGGACCCAGGAATATTATGTTCGATATTTTTTTACATTTTGTCAGCCGAGACTATGAGTCATTAGACAGAAAACCTTTCATGTTACCATTTTCAATATAAATTAAAAAATTAAAAAATACTACTACATTTACTTGGTACATATTTTATTTTAATTTTGAACCTTTTTAAAAGGGTCTTTCGGTTCCATAATAAAAATTAGTTGCTGCTTACTAGAAACATTCTATATAGCCTAAACCAATTTATAGTTTGTTTTCGATCAATTTAATACAAAGATTTAAAGTTTTTAGTCGATGATAACATTCCACACCAGCACATTGCAAACCTATTTTATAAATAATAGGAATAAACTTGTAAATTATTAATTTGGTAGTTATCTCACTCATATGATTTTTTTGTTTATATGACTATTTCGATTTCTAAATATATTTTGGCCTTACAATACGAAGCGTTTTGTATCTACCACTTTTTTAATGAACGATGAATGTTGGCAGGCGTGTACCTTTTTCGGAACAAGAGGCGTTTTAACGAAGGAAATGATTTTCGAACTATCTAGTTAGTTTTCGGAAAAATAGAAAACGTTTGAAGAAAGTTGTCAATAACAGTTTGTCGTTCATGTGTTTCATTTTGATCAGCTTTCATACTAAATTGCGTAGAATATTTTTCCGATTCAAAATCGAGATTCTCGATATTTCCACAGTTTATTTATAATACCTTCTAAACTGGATTTATCTATCATTTTATATACTTTATAATATATGTTCATGCCCTATTTTTTACTTTATTAACAATTTTTTTTTAACATACTTCAAAATGGTATGATATTCTCAATTCGTTGAAATATTTTTTTATGTATGTTGAGCGATAATTCTTTACCACGTTGCCCGATTTCTAGGATTATTTTTGTTAGAAAAGGAAACAGTTTTATATACATTAAGTCAAGATTTGAAGATGGGATCCATAAGAAAATCATTAACATCTTTATTTTTAAAGTAGGTTTTTTTTAAATTTCTTTAAACCTTACTGGTTCGAACGCGGTAAGGAATGAAGAAATGTAAATAATTGTTGTGCCAGCCAAAAAGCGAAGAGGAAGTACCGATTAAAATATCGAGTGACAGAAGAGTTCCTAAGATTGTTGAGATCGGGTTTATGTTTTAAAATGCCTTAAAACCGATATCGATAATGTCTCCCCGTCGCTGGGCAGCCTGTATATAAATATACAGCTCTCTATTTACATAATTATAATTCTTAGGTAGGTTTAGATTTGCAGACATAAATCTTGTAATTAATATAACAGCTGCCTAATACATTGATTACATTTTCATTAGCCAATGTAAAAATGTCTTTTATTGTACCTAGGATTTGACTAAACACTACACAAAACTAAAAATAAAATGCCACTTTCATCGTGTAATTAATGCCGCGTTTGAGAATCCACATCGAATGCATTTTTTACATCTCGAGCGTTTTTTATCCACATCGGACACATCTGTCCCATTACATTTACGTATACTGAATCACGTGATCAAAGATTTACTACTTACTACATCTCAGATGCATCCGATGTGGATTCTCAAACGCGGCATAAACAATAAACTACAAACGGTCCTGTAAGGGCAGCGTCATATAGCCTTGAAACACCGGATTTTAGTGCTATTGCCAGATCAATATTGAATTTGTAGGTGAATCGCTTATTGAACATTAAAAATACGGTATTAATGATATTAATACGGTATTTGTATATATTTTTGGGAATGTAATTACACATAAATATTATTAGTTGATTATTTAAATGTGTATAAGTTATTTTGTGGCGATATTTCGTAGATATAAACTGTTTAAATCATATAATTTAAAAATTAATTAATTTAAAATTCTTTTCTGTTAGGTATGTTTAATATATTTGGCAACACTACAGGGACAAGTCATGCATATTGCGCAAGCTTCTAGACACACTATTTTGCGATGTCAGGCGCAGAGACGCGTTTTTATGCACAGTAGGTTTCAATTTCTGCTTAAATGTTATGTTTATATTGGTCTTCTATATTATTTCTATGGTGATACCCCCATAATTTTGAACAATTGTTCAAATATAACAATAAATCAATATTTAAATAATATTTCTGAAATATTTAATTGTTGGTTAATTTTTTGTTATTCCTAACACAAAATAAAGCATTTGCTAACGTTTGATTTTTTTTCATTTTAGTAGGTACTTACATGACATAATAGAGTTCGTAGAAAAAGTATAGTGTTTTACTCGTCGAAAATCATTTTTTCGTCACTCGTGAAACAATATACTATTGTTTGCACGCTTTTCTTGCTTATGGCAAGCGATAATAAATAATTTTTATGATTTTCTCTTTCTGCCCATAGTAATAAACCAAATGCAACTCTTGGGTAAAATTACAGTGTAGAATTACCCTTCGAAAAAACTATAACAGCTTTCGGCTTTCGCGTCTTAATGTAAATTATGTAAAGCCCAAGATATTTGTATATCATTCTTCGCGCTGGCATCAACTGCAATAAAATTTTATCGCGGGCGTTAAATTTTTGAAGTTAAGTGTTTTATAACCCCGGATTATGCTGGAAGAGACAAAAAAAGAACGAAATTTTATTGATACTTTCCTCTTTTTATTAAGACCCGAAAATTTTCTTTCCCCTGAAGAGTAACGTTGACACCGTTGAGAGGGTGTTACCATGTTACCGATCGCTTGAATTAATGTTCACTATACAATATAGTCCAGGAAAATATGTCAAAATCTGTAAATTAATAAATTGTCGTAACTAGTTACAAAATAGTTTATTTTTTGCAATAAGAAATAATAAAAAAAAAATTATTAAAAAATTTAGACATTAACAAAAAACAAATAATCAAAAAGTATACATAAATAAAATTTTATTTTATTGTGCACTAGAACTAGAACTTCATCTACAGCATAACAAATATTATTTTGTTTGTGATAATAGATTTTTCAAAATAATATAGAAATGGTAAGATGAGCTCTTTCATCATTTTTTCTTTTTCTTTGAAATTCTTAAACTTAATACTTGTAACTATTCCAGTAACTGAGATTGCTGGCTAAAAATCTTCTAGGTATAGGATTGACAATTATGACAGTTGGTTCTGCCAAAAATAACTAATTTCTTGCAATTTTTGATTAAGAAACTATTATAATAAAGTTTTGAGATTAAAAGTTATGTTATTTCACATAAAACAATAACAATTGAATGACAATTTAATATGTATATATTATGACATTAAAATTAAATCAAGTGCTCTCCTTTTAATAAACATCCGCAAGAACAAATATCTAAAATAATCCAAGACATTTCCTTAATTCTGAAAGTTTTGGTCCTGATAAACCGTTTCGGCAGTTGGCATATATTCAATACTAATAGTTCCCTTCTCTATACATCCCCTTATAAAATACACCTTCGTGTCTGTTCTGATTTTTTACTTACTACTGAATTGTTATCTAATTTTTGAGCTGACTAATTATCCTTGAATATAGTAATAGTATCTGACCCCAAGGTCCTCTAATAATGATTATAAATGTATTGCTTCGTTTGCAGCTTCTGTTAATGAAACGTATCCTGCTTCTGCACTTGATAAAGCAACGGACCTTTCTTTCTTTGCTTCCCAACTAATACAGCTGTTTGCATACTTGAAACAATAACCAGTATATGATCTTCTGTCCACAGAACAGGAGGCCCAATCGGCATCTGCTAATTCATTTATTTCTCCCCCTTTTTTATTAAAATTTATACCTATAGATTTTGTACCCCAAAGGTATCTTGATACGCGTTTAGCACACTGAAAATTTTCATCTCTAAAACAATTGTTAAACTGACTGAGGTAGCTTAAGTCTGGTGGCCACAGCAAGATATATGAGAGTCCCTATTAGATTTTGGTATGGCAAATTTTTACAAATATCACTTTTCTCCAATTTTAACCTGGATTCTATAAGGATTTTTAAAGCTTTACAAATTTCCATTAATTTTTTAAAGAATTTTCTATATATTTTTGTTGATTCAATTTAATACCGTTTGTTTCTCGAATTATTTCTATTTCTATAAAATATTTTGGAAATCCTAAATCTTTCATTTCGAATTTTATCATCAGATTTTTCTTGACTTCGTAAAATTTCTTTTCATTTGACTATGCGAAAATTAAATTATCAACCCAGATTGCTAGCAGGATTTTTACTTCATCCTTTACGAAATTATAGACACATGGATCTGATTTATAGGCAACAAAACCTAAATCTTTAATTCCTTGTCTCATTTTGTATACCATTGTCTTCCAGATTGTTTTAAACCATAAAGTGCTTTTTGAAACTGACATACTTTTTCTATTTGTATATTTTTGAATCTTCTAACATTTTCTTAGTTTTATAAAATAATGTGAGATCTTCGTTTATACTTTCTTCAATTCTTATTTATGTTAGATATTTTTTTAAATATTCAGGTTTTTTTTATAACAGTTTCATTTGTGTTTCCATTGAGGTATGCACTAACGTTGAATTGACATAAGTTTAAATCTTGTTTAACACCTAAAGCCAATAGTAATCTGATTGAAATTAAGCATATGTTTCATTAAAATCAATTCCAAGTCTTTGTGTAAAACCCTTGGCTACTAGACGTGCTTTCTTTGTCTCTCTGTCTTTAGTCCAATTTTTTTTTAATAATATCATCTTGAAATTGACAATATTTCTGTTAGTATCCTTTTTCTTTATTTTCCAAGTACCATTTTTAACGTGTACCTTTATTTTACTTTTTATTGCTTCATGCCATTCTTCATCATTTGGTTTATTGTCTATCTTACATATAAAGCCCAAGTAACATTTTTAGAATTATCAAAGTATACAAGGTATCCATATCCATTGTCATTGTCCAATTGTTTTTTTTACTTTAATTACGGATCCTGTGTGGTTAAGTAGGAGTAGCTTTAGCTAGACTTCGCCACTACGAGTTCCGCTTAGTTACATTTGATGTTATTATTTGTATACATTTTAATATTTATTTTTTGAATAAAGACGTTTATTATTATTATTATTATTATAAAACCATTTTTTAAGACACTGATAAAACTTTTGAATCCGAGAAATACCTCACCTCTCGCCTCAAATGTTAAAAAAACAGTTATTAGATTATGACTAAAATTAATTTTTTTCTAATAGTTGAAGTCCTTATTTATCTAATACTGAACTTTTAACTATACCTTACCTTGCAAATTTTTGAGAATTTTTTTTTTTAAATAATATATTTGTATAGTGCCTCACGAGAAAGTAAGTCCTCAACAACAATTCTCGAATTATACTATTATTTATTGATTAGATGGAGTAGAAAAAAACTAAAAATAAGGTTTTTGAAATATTTAGATTTTGTTTTATACAATAAAATATATATAGTAAACCGTGGAACTTATTGAGAAATTAATATTAAAAAGTCACAAAGTAACCTAGTTGAAAATTTTTAAAAATAATTTCTCAATAAATTCCACGGTAACCTATATATTTTATTGTAAAAAACAAAACCTAAATATTTCAAAAACCTTATTTTTAGTTTTTTTTTCTACTCCATCTAATCAATAAATAATAGTAAAATTAATTATAATTCGAAAATTGTTGTTGAAGTCTTACTTTCTCACAAGACACTGTACAAACACACACATTTTTAAAAAAAAATTTACTCAAAAATTTGCACGGTAAGGTATAGCTAAAAGTTCACTATTAGATAAATAAGGACATCTACTATTAGAAAAAAATTAATTTTAGTCATAATCTAATATTTTTTATTTAACATTGGTGGCGAAAGGACCTCCTTAAGAGTAAAAGGGAGAATTCTATAACGGTTCTTAGGAGTATTTTTAAAACAATTTCTTAAGACTAATTAGACTTAAGACAAAGATTATAATAGTATATTAAGAATTTTATTAAACCATTTTAAAATCTTCTTTATCTTATATCCTCGCAAAAGATTTTTGGCTATTACTTTAGCATTTTTAAATTTGTTACTGTCTTTTGAAAGCATTTTTTAGGTCAGGCATATTCTTAAATACTTTCTCTAACTCCTTACAAAGCCTTCTTCAGCAATCTTTTTTTAATTTCTGTAACGTTTTGTTGTATCTAATCAGTATAGTGCTATATTCTCACAATTGACCTGTTACTTTAGCCTCGTTGAATTTTTTACTGGTCTCCTTAATTTACTAAGGACATTATTTTACCACAAAACATTCCTGGTTAAATTATTTACTAGTAAAGCACAAGTATCGTTAAATGCATTGGTGATTATATCATTAAATACATTGACAACCATTTAATGTTTTATTATTGTTTTTAACGTCATTAGTTTCGTTTGTTTCGCAATCTAGCCTTTTATTTTAAAATTTTACTATTTCTTTTTTAACTTTTTCTGCTAAATGTACAAGATAAACTGTAAACTGGGTTTGTCAGTGTGAATCTCATTTCCAATTTAGGGTTCCTCGAAAGTTAACATTTCTTCGGTTTCTAAACCTCAATGTAGTTTTAAAGAGATACTGAATTTAAAAATCTCTTCAAATACCGATTGGGAATACATTACTTCTTATCACTATCTCTCACCTTCGTTTCCTAGAAATAAAATTCCCCTTAACCGTACTATATTTAAGACAGAAACTCGTTGACATCATTGAAACTGTAGTAACCGTTGACTCTTTCTCACATAATATCCTCGAGTTTATCTCGAAAGATTAGACATAACGGCGACCCGTTCGTTCGTTTCTTTTAACGCAAACACAGGCATTGGATGTGGAAGGGAACCTCTGTCAATGGATTCGCCTCCATTCTATTGACCCCATTATTCAGGAATAGGGACCTAAAAGAGACTTTTTTTTTACAATGTCTAATTGGACTAATGGAAGTGTTTGTTAAAAGTTATTTCGATTGATTGGGGTGGACAGAAAAGGGGTGGAATTGCTGTTAGTTATACTATTCGTAATAGGTTAGTAATACTAATGAGCGTTGATTTAGGAATTTATCTTAAGAAGAATTGGAGAAAGATGTAATTAAGATTACTTTTTTGTTACTTAAACGATCTCTAAGTATAACGGGATTTACAGAAGCTATGGAAGTATACGTAATAAATTTTTAAAAGTAGTACACTCAAATATTTGTCTCAATTAATTAAAAAATATTGGTGATTTCAATGTGACACCACTATGATAGTAGTAGCTGGTGTGTTATATGCTGCATTTTTTGTGAACTTATGAAAAGCAGTTGAAAATAGTAGAAGAATTAGATGAAATTCTCTCTGCAACGAAATCTTAAGATAGTAAATAAAACCTGGATGATGTAAGGGCATATTGAGTGAACTTATTTGGTTGTAAAAAATAATTATGTCCAGGTAGCGGTGATTCAATTATTTCTCCGAATATAGACGATTACGACCATGAAATTTACATAGAAAATGGACAGGAAGTTATTGTTGACAATGAAGATAAAGAGGATAATTTACCTATAACTGTTTGAACACTTTCCTATTCACTCACTTATTCACCGTCATTCATTTCACGTCGCAGAGAATTAAAAGAACGTCGACTAAGTCCCATGTTCATCCACTCATGACGTAACCGGAGGCCCCACTGCTTAACTCTTGCAAGAACGTGGATGCACACTAATTTTGCGGCTAGCCTCTCCGATTGTTAACGAATTTATAATTGTTTCCTATAACTGTGCTAAATTAAATTTTGATGAAAATTTCACACCTCTGCTTTTCAATCAATAAGATGACTTAATTTTGACTAGTTACCATGGCCACTAAAAAAATTTCCAGAAATTTTGTCGTAAATTATCTTCAACCATTAAATAATGTGAATAATGCAGAATTAACATTATTATTCATTATTCACTATAAAATTTCATTAAACAAAAAACAAATTTGTTTAATTATTATGCATTAATAATTTATATTTCAAAAAACGTAGGATATACAAACATAGTGAGATTTAAATATAAGTTTTGACATTATATCTAACTCATCTTCCTGTATCAAACGTTTTTTACTTAAATAATTTAATATATTTTTTAGGTTGGCATATTTATTCACTTTTCGAGAAAGTTGTCGTCTTTGCAATTTTAATTTTTGCTTTCTTTTTGCACTTGTTGCCCCGACAGAGGAGAGTGTATGTAATATTTTTTGTTTCTTTGGCGTCAGCGGTTCTTCATATGGAATATTTAGAGAAGAAATAGAAGGTACAGGTAATTCGATCTGACTGGTTTGATTTGCTGGTTTAATAAGAATATTTGATAGGATCCTGATTTTTGGAGGAGGAGGTGTAGGAATGGATGGGTTAGTCTGGAACAAGATTTGGTATGTTATAAAGCCTTAAATATAGATCCATGATACAAAAACTACTAGTTTAAGTTCCAAAACTACTAATTTTTAAATATCATTAACTTCGTAATATGTTTTAAATTATATTTATTGTGTATTGTGAACAAAGTCGGCAGGTTTTTAAATTAAGGAACATCAATTTAATGTTTGTTCATTTAATATAAATAATAATTGTAATGTGGTACATAAGCGGGCATATTATTTTATATAATGAGGATGAGGAGGTACATAGCAGTGAGTGATGGCCACAAATCTAATTAAATAATAAAAATACATCACCAGTATTTATTATTATACGGTATATTCATTATCAAAATGGTAAAATAATAGGAAATTAGGATCTAATAAAAACTGTTTTTAAATACTTGAAATTTTATTCTAAATTATGTGTTACTTAAAATGTTAGTCATTTAAGTTTAATTATAAGTTGGTTTTTAAGTTTAATTACAAGTGGGTTTTTAAGTTTAATTATAAAGTTAGTTATTTAAGTTTTATTATAGTTATCTAAGTTTTAATATAGTTATTTGTCTTTATTATAAAGTTAGTCAAGCCAATGTTCTTTATTAAGTTAGTTATTTAAGTTTTATGTAAATAAAGTGTATACTAAACATTCATTTACTGTCGGAACAGCATTCTTCTTCAATCTGACCCTAAACTCACTCTTATCAAAAAATTATTCCTTGAAGTGAATAGGGCACAACATGATATTCGGTTTAGGCTCAAATTGGTCTTTTCCCACAAATTTAGACCAAATTTTGAGATATTGTGGGTGTTTTGGAAACCCATAATAAAAAAAAGTTAAGCATTCTAAAAAAAATTCTAAGTACACTCCTTATACTTACTTATGAAAACTTAAATTCGATATTTAAATATATAAATATAAAAATATAAAAATATAATTTAATTTTTTCGCGAATTACTCCTAACCTTGAGCAACTTTGGATTTCTACCAAGTTTCGCGGAAAAACATATATTTTTGGAGTTATATATCGCCCCCCTAATTCTTCTGTTATCAACTGCCTTGATGAATTGGAGGATAGCGTCGCCAACTTGTTACCATCTTGTGACTTTTTCATTGTCTCAGGAGATATTAATATAGATTTTATGACGCCTAGTAGAGGTTGTGATCTATGTATAAATTTTTTAAATTCCTATGGACTAACACAAATTGTTAATGAACCAACTCATATAACCCCGCACAGCAAAACTCTCATCGACATTATATTTGTGTCAGATGTCCATCAAACAACATGTGTTGAGGTATTAGATGTCAGAGGCCGTGGCTTGTCATATCATCAAGCTGTTCTTTGCAACATAGAGTCAATCACTTTAGAAAAGAAAGCTAAGTATATAACCGTGACTTTTCACGATTTGATATTAATCTTTTTAATGCTGAATTAGGTTCCATAAATTGGGACATAATTTACGAATTAAATTACGTTGAACATATGATTTCCCATCTGAATAATTCCTTAATCCAGCTTTTCTCTGTACATGCTCCTTTAGTAAGAAAAAAAGTTACGAAACCGCATACCCCTTGGATTACTTATAATATAAAAGTAATGATTTCGTTAAGAGACAAAGCTTTAAAAAAATATAAAAAAAATAAGACTGCAGTAAATTGGACTAGCTATACCGACCTAAGGAATTTTACTACTGGAGCAATTCGACGAGAAAAAAAGGCTTATTTAAACTTTATTCTTAGAGAAAAGAATTCCAAGACCACCTGGAACACTCTTAGATCCTTAGAAATTCTTAGAAAAAAAGCGAGTCCTATTATACCACCTAACTTAAGTAATGTTACTGAAATTAACAAACATTTTAATTCATCTCCTACTACTCTGAAGTCACATGACCAATTAGCCTTACTTGATCGGTACTATGAAAATATATATAAAAATAAATTCGAATTTAAATCTGTCTCTTCTGATATAGTTCGAAAATCTCTAAATCGTATAAAAAGTCATGCCGTTGGTTTAGATAACATATCACTGCGCATGATACAGTTAGTAGAAAATTATTTAATCAATCATTTAACATTTATTTTTAATAAAATAATTTCTTCGTCTCATTATCCACTTTCGTGGAAACGGGCCTTTATTATTCCGCTTGCTAAATGTAATCAACCTACTAGCTTATCTGACTTGCGTCCTATTAGTATTCTACCAACCCTTTCTAAATCGTTTGAATTTATACTTAAAGATCAAATTAGCAAATATGTATATGACCAAAATATAATAACTCCAGCTCAATCTGGCTTTAGAATGCACCATAGTACGACCACTGCCCTCTTATCTATCACGGATGACCTTTTTAAAGCGACAGACCTGGGAAAAGTCACATGTTTGGTTCTTCTTGATTATAGCAAAGCATTTGATACTTTAGATCATCCAACACTTTGCAAAAAACTGAAATTTTTCGGTTTTTCTCATAAATCCGTTCGTCTAATATCAAATTTTCTTAGCAATCGTACTCATAAAGTTATTTTGGAAGCTGATGTATCCAGCAGTCTACCCGTTAGTCAAGGTGTTCCGCAGGGATCCATTCTGGGACCATTGCTGTTTTCACTATATATAGCAGATTTTCATAGTTTTGTTAAAAATTGTGTGATCCATCATTATGCAGATGATACCCAGTTATATCACTCGTTTAATAATAAGTGCTTACTTACTGCCCAAAATCTTATTAACGACGATTTAAATGCATTACTTGATATTTCTACAGCTCACAACCTCAAAATAAATTCTAAAAAATCATCCATCATGTTATTTGGCCCCAAAAAATTAAGACAATTAACAATAAACGCATTACAAATTAAATTAGGCGATGCTCTTCTTCAATTCACGAATAAAGGAAAAAACTTAGGTCTCTGGTTAGATTCTGATCTTCGTTTTAGTAAACATACCTCCACCATATCTCAAAGTTCGTTCAACGTCTTGAGACAGTTGTACCCTAACCGAGACCTGCTTTCCACACAACTCAAACTTAAACTTTGTGAATCTCTCATTTTTTCCAAACTCAGTTATTGTGATTCCATCTACGGTCCAGCCCTACTCCAATCCGATTCCGCTCGTTTACAAAAAATCCAGAATAGCTGTCTACGTTTCGCCTATGGAATTCGAAAATTTGATCATATCTCGAATAAAATGAAAGAATCAGGTTGGTTGACTTTCAATAACTATCGCCTTTTGCATTTATTAACTCAAGTTCACAAAGTTTTACTCATACAGAAACCTGATTATTTAGTTAACAAATTAAAGACATTTTCCAATATTAATGAATTTCCTACGCGGAATCGAATGACCTTGGTGGTACCGAATCATAACACGGCTCTATTTAAAAGATGTTTTTCGTATGTTGCATGTAAAGAGTACAATAAACTTACAAATGAATTTAAATCATATAACTTGCTTAATTTCAAGAAACGCCTAAAAAATTCTTTGTTCAATAAGCAATGGTCATAAAAAAATATATTATATAATGCAACGAATTTGGTTTTGAAAATCTGTTTATTTTTTATACTTTTTTTTTTCTCTATTATATTATATTATTATATTTCAATGTTATTTACAGGTTAAGTTGTAAATCAGCACAAGCTGAACTTCACCTTTTCATCTACCTTATATATGTATATATTTACACTTATACTAAAACTTGATGAATAAAGACGCTTTATTATTATTATTATTATTATTATATTTTCTTACGCTCTTTCACTGAAGAGTTTTTACAATTAATTTTGGCACACTTAGTCATGATTTTTATACAAATTAATAAAAAAAAAACACTTATTAAGATAGAAATAATGTCGAAATATTTAAATTTGAACAGTTCTGACAGCTCTTTGACAACTATGACATGACCACTAAGAGAGAGGGAAGGGGTGTCGTTTTTTTTTTGGATGTCATCTCCATAGCATTCAACCCACATACCTTGATTTTCTTTTACTATACGGAGAATGGTCGCACTGCGCAGCTTTCTGAGTGCCTTTTAAAAGGAGGTAGAAAACTCCACCATTTTGAACCCTTATTACGTGTTGCCTACATCTTGGCGCAATATTTTTAATAAGTGCGTTTTAATCATCCGCTTCTGTTTCGGAATTGTCGGTTTTCTTGTTTTAATCTGACAGGTTAAAACGACTAAACCGACAATTCCGGAAGCAGAAGCGGATGATTAAAACGCACCTGATATGTTGCTTGCTGCTGTCAGTGTCAGTGAATATTATTTTTGAAGTCACAGTTTATTGCTAAAGAATCAGTTAGCTCACTCGGACCAGTTGAAAGTTCTAAAATAACATCCACCCCAGGGATACAAATTCAGGATACGCAGAAGACTGCTGTTTTATTATAGGCGGTTGTCACATATTGTATTATCCGAGTTGCACAGTGTATAAACTGAAACATTGAGATCAAAAGTGCCGACGCAGAGTGAGCGATCTGATTCTTTAGCTGTAAACTGTGTCACAGGGTTCAAAATGGCCGCGCCCTATGTTGGGCGAGTCGGACCTCTCTCTTGCCTCGTATAGTAATCAAAGTACTTACTTACTCTGAGAATCAAAGTATGTGATTCAACCTCATTGTACAGACTAGTTGACTTTCCATGACAGTTGTTGAACTGACTTAAATAAGTGACAGCAAAACTAATATCGGATCTTGATGTGACTGCTTAATAAGTCAGCGAACCAATAAGTTCACGGAACGGGTAGGTTTTGTCACAGTCACTCTGTTCTTGTATGAGCCGCGTTTCAAGCTCTAGCGGAGTTGCAACGGGTTTACCTTCTAACATACCAAAACCAAGTATAAAACTCTTCTATTTTAGGATTTCTTTTTCATCACTGCGATAAAATTCCAATCCTAAACAGTGACGTTGTTCTCCAAAGTATTTTATGTCAAACGTTTTTAATAATTTATTTTTGAATTTCATGATGTACTCTGTTTTAAGGCTCGCCATAATTATATTGTCTACGTATATGACAATGAATGCTGACTCTTCCCCTTTGTCGATACGGTAGACGCATGGATCAAATTCGGTCGGTGTAGCTACTAGCTTCTTTAGGGTGTGATCCTAGTTTTATATTCCTATTTCTTCCTGCTTGCTTAGGTCTACACAGTGTCTTTTTTAGTAAACAAATTTTCTCAGGACCTCTGATATTGTCTCTCCATGTTTCTGCCTTCCTTCTGATTGGTGAGAGCTCACTTTTGTGTTGAATTAGGTACTATAATGTTTTTTGGAACAATTTGGGATTTTCCATAAAAATTTCTTCATTCAAATCTTCGTTTAAGTAAGCAGTAGTCACGTCAAATTGGTGAATGTACATCTGTTGTTGAAAGGCCAAGGATATTATTAGTCTAATCTAGTTTATTCTTGCCACTGGTGCGAAAGTATGACGGGCTTTTGACTGAATCCTTCAGCTACCAGTCTGGCACCCGCTTTATTCCGTCAGGGGTATATTTATTTCTTAGGATCATTCTACAACCTATAACATTCTTATTCTTAGGTCGTTTAACCATTATCCAAGTATTATTCTTTATTAACGACTTCATTTCATTAACCATGGTTTTATACCATTCACATGCTTCCGGACTATTTAGTGCTTGCATCAAAGGTATTTCTGACAAAAATGTATACTCATTTGAATAATATGAATTTTCTTTTGCGGTTTGGTACTCCTTTCGTGGTCTTGTAATTGATCCTGTTCTTAATAATATTGGTCTTCCCCTTCCTCTTCTTAATTTTTCTGCACAAATTCTTTTGTTTTCTTGACAATCAGTAGCCAGGCTCTATTTTTTATCTTTATCGGTTGTAAACAGGTTGGGTTAGGTTTGGCCCAGAACACTGCAGTGTCTTGGGTCTATTGTCAGGCTCTGTTGGTCTTCTACAGTATTTTTCTCAATGATTCCATCTTCTTGTAAATCGTCAATTACTTTCTCTGGTTTATTCCCTACCTCTATTATTTCTGGTTGACTTCGATTTGTACATATTGTGGACTTTGTAGAATATCATTTGGAATAAATTCTAAATAGGTATTGCAATTAATGTTGAAATTTTCTACGAATTTGATATCTCGTGATATTTCTACTTTCTTTTCTCTGGAAATCCATACACTGTATCCTTTACAGTGTTCAAAATATCCCAAAAATCTTCCTTCTTTACATCGTGAGTTAAATTTTCCATTTTCTTTGCCATTTAAGCAAAATATTTGACAACCAATTTTTTTGAAATAGCTCATGTTTGGTTTCTTTCCCGTCCATGCTTCGAACGGTGTTATTCCATTTAGGCTTTTAGTAGGACAATGATTTCTAGTATAGTTCGCATTGTTACATGCTTCTGCTCAAAAATTTGTCGGCAAACCAGATTGAATTAACAAACATCTAGCCATGCTTAGAAGAGTTCGATTTTTTCTTTAGGAAACTCCGTTCTGCTCTGGATGGTAAGGTAGTGTTAATCGTCTAGTAATACCTTTCTTTTTTCAGCTATTCTTCGAATTTATGACTATTATATTCTCCTCTGTTATCGGATTGTAAGCACTTTACCTTCTTGCCTTTCTGATTTCCCACAAGACTAATGATTTCTTCGGTGATTTTCTGCAGTTTATCTTTGGATTTCATGAATCTAACCTCACACTATCTTGTAGAGTCATCGATAAAAGTAAAAAAATATCTGCCCTAGTTCTTAGACTCAATTCGCATGGGACTGCATACATCTGAGTGGATTATGTCTAGTAGTTCAGTCATATTCTCAGATTTCTTTGAAAACGTAAATTTTGTCAAACTTCGCATTTTAGGTCGAATTTAAAATTTTTAATATCAACGCCCAGAATTACGTTTTTACGAAATCATTCAAATTCAAGTGATAACGGTATTTTTTTTATTTAACGAAATATTCTGGACATACCTATATTCCTGGACATTTTCTTTCGGATACGAATATTTTAGGATACTTTTTAAAATATTCGTGCCCTCAAGAAAATTTCCGGAAATAATTTAAGCTCTTGTGATAATAAGTGAAAATTTGCCCGTATTTTTTTTTATTTTTACTGAAGAATTGGTATATTATTGTATCATTTAGTACAGTTTAACACAATTTAAACAATATAACAAATTATTTTAATTTTCTTTACACATAAAACAAATATTAAAGTAAAAGAATATCACAGTTTCTGTAGTAGCTAATCATAAATAATATCCCATCTGCAATTTAAATTTCGCTAGGAATATGAGAGGAGTGCTGCAGTTCTGCATACAAGAAATTTACTTTAGAAATCTCTTGTAATTTATTTTAATCTCTAATTAAGAAACGCTTTTTGAAATCCTATTACATGGAGTGCTTCAAAGGCTTGCGAAAATAGGTAATTTGCACTGCATGTCTGTTGCAAAGTCTTAATAATCTTCTGAGCATTTGCTCGCGATATGTCAAAGAGTAGATGGAAATTCAAAAGTTAATGTCTACGTTTATTTAGTTAATTATTATCCTTTTGTAGGCATTCAAAGTGTTACTACTATTATTCAATAAATATACAGTGGTTTAAGAATTGATATTGTAATAGACAATACCTTTTGAAAATATTTTAGAGTTTCAATACAATACTAATAAATTAAGATTTTTTTCTCAGGTTTCTGAACTAGGAACTTTACAGGGTGTATTTAAATAACACCGAACAAATTAAAGGGGTGATTCTGTGATGAAAATTAATGTGAGTGTTTGGTATAAAATTTTTTGAAAAAATCCTCCCCGGAAAAGTTACACCCCTTCGAAAATTAAAAAAAAAATTGTTTTTTTTTTTTATTTTCCCTGTATATCAAGCTAAAGACACGAAACTTGGTAAACATTATCTGTCAATAAAGGTACACTTTTTGAAATTTTGTCAACCCTGCTAGTATGCTTAGAAAAGGTTGAAATAATCAACCCCTAAGATATTATTTCTTACAACTTTTTTTTAAATGAAAATTTTTTCTTTAAAAAAGTATGACTGAAAAGCCCAATTCATTGACTAACTTTTTTATCTCTACAAGTTTTTTTCGAAAACTTAAGCATTTATGAGAAAAAAATAAATAAGCTCATGTAAAATAGCATTTTATTAAACTACAGCCAACCAAATTATGATTCTTAAGACTTCTACAACTAAAAACAAAAGTGAACAAACAATGAACAAAAACCTGTCGAATATCGACAATACAATTATAATAAATATTGAAAATGACCGCCTTCAGCTTCAATACAAGCATCTACCCTTTTCCTCATAGAATTGCGTATACGATGAAATATTCCTGGAGAATTTCTTATAGTTTCACACCCTGCTACAATGCGGTTTCGCAGATCATCGATATTTTCAACTGGGTTTGTGTATATCAAAGATTTCAGATATCCCCATATGCAAAAATCCAAAGGATTAAGTTCAGGGGAGCGGGCTGGCCAGTTTACAGGTCCTCCTCGACCTCTCCATTGATTGGCATACACCTCATCCAGGTGAGTTCTTGCACGTATACTAAAATGAGCTGGTGCACCATCGTGCATAAACCATAAATGTTGCCTAATTTGAATGGGAACCTCTTCAAGAAGAACAGGTAATTCTTCAAGGAGATGACAATATGCTTCACCATTTAATCGTAGCGGAAGAAAATGGGGACCAATTAAATGATTATCAATAATTCCGAGTCACACGTTTAATGAAAATTGATGCTGATGATTTCCTTCAAAAAAGCCATGACGATTTTCGTCAGCCCAAAGGTGATTGTTGTGAAAATTTCTATTACAGTCTCCTGAGAAACTCGCCTCGTCAGTAAATAAAATATTACATAAGAACTGTGGTGCTTGGCCAATCATATTAATAAGCCACTGACAAAAAATCACACGGGGTAAAAAATCTCGAATCATTAACGCCTGCACCCGTTGATGATGATAGGGATACAACATTTGTTCTTTTAAAATTCTAAAAACAACGGAATGGCTTACATGTAGGACACGAGCTATTCTCCTGGTACTAGTTTCTGGGAATTCTTCAATTGAATTAAGTACGGCTTCTTCTACAGCTGCAGTTCTAACTTATCTAGTACGACCAGAATCATAACTTCTTTTTTCAAAATTATCACGTTCCCGCAAGCGTCGGTGAATAGTTGTGAACGTAGTATGATGGGGTAGTCTACGCTGTGGGTACTGTTCAGCATAAAGTCTTTGCGCTTCCAATGAATTACCGTTAGCACGACCGTATGTAAAATACATATCTGCCATTTCCAAATTCGAATATGCATTTATATTTTCAATCAACTAATATTTCCTACAATACGCAATCATAAAACTTGTGAAACAATAAGATGGGTAACAGAAAATGACACTACACAATCCTGGTATCAGTATTAATGTTTTTATGCAAAGCACAGGCCACTAGACTTGACGCAAAATACACTTGCGTTAGCTCATATTTTTGAAAATGCATTGCATTAGATTTTTTTTCTCGTAAATGCTCAAGTTTTAGAAAAAACTTGCAGAGTTAAAAAAGTTAGTCAATGAATTGGGCTTTTCAGTCATACTTTTTTAAAGAAAAAATTTTCATCTAAAAAGAAGTTGTGAGAAAAAATATCTTAGGGGTTGATTATTTCAACCCCTTCTAAGCATACTTCAGGGTTGAAAAAATTTCAAAAAGTGTACTTTTATTGACAGATAATGTTTACCAAGTTTCGTGTCTTTAGCTTGATACACAGGGAAAATAAGAAAAACCATTATTTTTTTTTTTAATTTTTGAAAGGGTATAACTTTTTCGGGGAGGGTTTTTCAAAAAATTTTATACTAAACACTCACATTAATTTTCATCACAGAATCACCCCTTTAATTTTTTCGGTGTTATTTAGATACACCCTGTATAACAAATAACACTATAATCTAGGTGCTTTTAACATCTGGCCATCCTGACATACATTTGATGCCATCAAATGTCTCTGTTTACTCTAAAAAAAAAAATACATGGAAATATAAATATTTATGTACAGAAAAAAAATATTGTCAGCTTTTTTTTTAGCATAATTCGGCACTCAACCGTAAATATATGATATTATTGGTAACTACAAGATGATAAATTCTCATTAAATTTAAAAAATACTCTTCTTCCTGTGCCATTTATTTTTGTTAGGATTTAAAATAATAATAGTTTTATTTTTTATTTTATAATTTTATAAGTACTTTTTATTTTTACTTCATACATTTTTACACGATGTTTAGACCTTTTTCAGATCCATACACTTGGAATAAAAAGATCATTTACTTATTTATTATTTATAAAATATGCATTCTTCAACCCAATACCCAAGAAGGCAAGCATGGCTGTCAATTACTCATATTTAAATATTATTTAGATCCTAACCTAATAAATAACTTTAACACATTTAAAACAGTAATAGTAAAACTTGCAATTTAAACAAACAAAATCAGTTTCGCCCTTACAAATTCAAAATGAGTTTTCATTTAATTTCTGCAGGTTTATCGCTATAAACGTTAGACCAATATTTACCAAGTTCGCAAAAGCGAGAGTGAATTTACACCCAAACTTGTATCTAAAACTGTATAACTAGGTTGCTGCTCAAGCCGAAACATTGAAATTTGTATAATCTGCTTGTTTACAAAGTATACATAGTACGGCGTGTTAGGTATTATTTTGGTGTTAAGAAACTATAAAGAAATTATATTGGGTATCAGGAATTAATATAGATACTACGGTTTAAAAGTTGTGTTTGGAAATAATAATAATAAAAGCATTTATTGCCAACAGTTTCCCATTTGCAAGGCAAATTTAACAATATATAACTAAACTAAGAAAATACATAAGATAAGTAAATAAAAAAGTATAATAAAAGTAAAAAAGTAGAAAATAGTAAAAAATTTATATGAAATCAAAGATAAGTTCTTGATTTGTTTTTTAATTCACATATACTGCAACACAAAATATCACAAATATCTGATAGTTTGTTTGCATTACTACACTTTAAGGTAATTGGCGCTTTTAACAACAAATTAGTTTAGGCTTGTTTACTTAGAAATGTAATATTATGTCTAGATGTTATCCTAGGTATAAAAAATTTATTTGAGAATGCAACAAAGCGCAGTCAATTTCATCATTTAAAAATGTATGCAAAAATAAAACAAATGCCTGATTTCTACGTGTTTCTAATGATACAAAATCAGTTACAACCTCTTGCAGGATAAAATCCATTTAATTTAAAACAAGAATTTTAAGAATTTCTTTTGAATTTTCTTAATAATGTCTAAATAATGAGTGTATATAGAATGCCATATTATTGATTAATATTTTAATTTTGTTCTAAGTAAGCTAAAATATAGGGAAGTTAATACCGAAAGACTATTGAAATTCTTATAATTTCGCATTATAAAACCATATGAACGGTACGCTGAATTCACAATAGAGTTAATGTGGCATTTGAAAGTAACTTAATAATCAAGTGAACACCCAAATCTTTAATAGTGTCTGTTTTTTAAAAATTTATTTTCAAAAAAACTCCTATTGCGTGCCATGTTCCCGAATCGATTGATATCGAAATACGGCGATTTCGACTGGCCGGCTCATTCACCAGATTTGACCGCACCTGACTTTTTCCTGTGGGGATACCTGAAGGAAAAGGTTTATGCCAATAAACCAGCCACTCTCCAACAACTTAAGGCCAACATACGCCGCGAAATCGCTGCCATTCAACGCGAAACACTTCAAAAAGTGATGGAAAATGCCGAAAAAACGGACCGATTTATGTGTGGCGTCCGGAGGTGGCCATTTGGCCGATGTTATCTTCAAAAAGTTACCAAATAAATTGTTATGGATCCAATTTCAAAAAAAAAAACATTTATTACAAAAAATTCACTGTTTCTCAAATTATTTAAAAAAAAACTTCGGATACCACTATAAGATACACCCTTTATTATGCTCTTCGATCCATTAACTATTATTCAATGGAATATTCGCTCTTTTAACTCAAACATAGATAATCTAATGATCCTAATTAAGGACCACAATCTAGACATAATCCTACTTAATGAAACTTGGATGAAGCAAGATCATAGCTTAAGATGTAGAGGTTTGAGAAATGACAGATTGGATGGCTATGGAGGTATAGCCTGTTTAATTAAAAACAATTTAGATTTTCAGCCTATTCTAATAGATTACTCTCTGGACCTTCCAACTCAAGTTTAAGCCATTTATCTTCCCCACTTCCAATTAAATCTAGTGAATATTTATTGTCTAGGCGATAACCTTATTTCCAAAAATAATTGGTCTAACTTTATTCGGTCATTTAACAAACATCTTTTGATTATGGGGGACTTAAATTGTAATCATGTATGTTCTATTCCTCAAATAGCTCAAACGGTAAAAATATATACATATATAGTACCTAATTTAAATTACAAATTTACAAGAGACAAATTTCTTTAACATATTAGCGATAAACCATCGATATTTTAGCACACCTCGTATTATTATATTAGCAAAAAAACCGAACATAATTTCCCATACCTATTTTAAATAAAAATTTTTATTCACTTTTATATACTAGTAATAAAACAGAAATTTTAGTTCACCCCGTATAATAAATCAGCAAACTAAAGAAACATAATTATCTAATTTTAGTCACCAATTTAAAAGATGCTTCAATATCCTAGCGAATAACATCGAAATTATCATGTTTGAAAAATAACAATAACATCAATATTGTACCTATACCTAATTGTATCCATAATTAAATCAAAAATTAATTTTAATATTCTTATAAGTAAATTGTGGGCATTAGCAAAAAAACAAACATAATTTTTCCTACTTATTTTAAATAAAAATTTACATAAGGCAAGTTATTTTTATATACTAGTGATAAAACATAGACATTTTAGTTCACCCCGTATCATAAATCAGCAAATTAATGAAACCTAATTTTCCGTATCTAATTTTAGTCACCAATTTAAAAGTTGCTTTAATATCTTAGCAAAAAAAAACCATCGAAATTATCATGTTTAGAAAATAACAATACTTAATACCAATATTATACAGGGTGGCCACTTTTTCATTGAAATGTATTGCTATCTCGTAAACCGTTGGTAACACAAAGTTGGTTAAATGGGGAAAAAGTTGCATATTTCGAAGTCCAATCTGAGGGCGTTTTGAAAACTAAAATATCAGGTCCGGTTTCCGAGATATTCGATAAAAAACAAATAAGTACCATTTCTTTATTCCGCTACAGAACGTTTATTTGCAAAAATAGACAAAAACTCATTTGAAGTTTTTTGTTTTATATCAAATTGTGCGTATGATAGCGTATTTAGTTTTTTTATCCGACGTTTCGTAAATGCAGGACCACCATCAACTTCTTTATTTGAATATGGACCAATATTTTCCTGGCTCATAATTTTAATGCATGTTCAATGTTGAATACAATGATGTAATAACATATTGTGATTAGTCAACATTTCGGAAGATTTGAACATCATCAGGTAAGTTTACAAGTACGGACCTGTGTTTTGTTAGTTAAAAATATTTGAATTAGTAAATGATGTATTATCGTTGTAAGAGATTATAAATAATAAATACCAAAGTCAAACTTTTAACTTTACATCAAGACAACATGTTCGTTTACATATTTGCTAAAAAATATTTTCCATTTTTATGGTTTTTGCACTTGACCAATCCCAATATTAATCTATAAATAAAGTACATCCCGATTTTTAAATACATAAAGTTAGCCTGATTTGTCATATTTTGTTGGATTTTTTAAACTGATATGGTTCCTCATAGTATAAAAAAGAAAAAGTTAACAAACTGCAGATAGATACCTACTTACAATAATAATTGTATATCTAGCAACACGTCTTGATTATTATACAGATAAATTTAAATCAAGTTAACCTGGCATGTCACATTTTATTATTGTATATTTGACAGTCTGGTATCGGATAAAAGCATTGGTATATTTTTAATTAGGGTATTGAAAATATGGTTCGTTACAGTAGAAGTGAGAAAAAAGATATGTACGATGTGTACATAAAATGTAACAGAAATAGTGGAGAAGCTGCAGAAAGATACCTTCAGTTGTATCCAGGAAGGAGGCAACCATCTTTATTAATTTATTATAGGATAGCGTTAAATATGGCTCACGAAAAAAATATTGAAAAAAAACGTGGTAAATATTTAAAACGTAATACAATAAATGAAATAAATGTTTTGTCTCAAGTTTATATCAACCCTGAAACGTCGTCTAGAGCAATAAGCCGAGAATGTGGAGTTTTTGCAAGTACTGTGAAAAACATTCTTAAAAAACATAAGTACCATGATTACAAATTCCAAACTGTACAAAAGCTACATCCTGGAGATTATAATCGTAGAATAGAATTTTGCCGTTGGTATAAACGAAAATTAAATAGGTAATGATGTATCTTTTCATGGACGAATTTTATGGACAGATGAATCGACATTTACTAATAGTGGAATATTTAATAGAAAAAATAAACATTTTTATGCCACCGACAACCCACATTTAATTCAAGAAGTAAGACCCCAAATTAGATTTTCAATAAACTTATAATGTGGAATACTCAATAATAAAATAATTGGTCCTATTTTTATTGACGGAAACCTCAACCAACACAACTATTTACAATTGCTAGAAGATATGTTAGATAATCTTCCTTTAGGTGATCGAAGAAATATTTATTTTATGCAAGATGGCTGTGGGCCACATAATGCTGCATTAATCAGAAATTATTTAAACGAAAGATTTCCCAGGAGGTGGTTTGGTACACATGGACCTATTCGATGGTCCCCTAGGTCACCCTGCTTAAATCCTATGGATTATTTTGTATGGGGATATATCAAAAATAAAGTATATTATGATGGTATTCCAAATGACTTAAATCAATTACGAGATAGGATAATTAATGCGTTTAATAATATCACTCCACAAATGGTTTCTGCCAGCATAGCTCAAATGACAGACCGTATTGACTTATGTATTCAAGAAGAAGGAGGACATTTTGAGCAACTACTGTAGTTTTTCTCTTATCGTTAATCATTGTTTTCATTTATTTGTTTCTGACGTGATTAAGTAGTTAAATACATTTTTTTTTTTATTAAATTATTTTAAGCATTTAAAATGTAGTTGTGTATTTCAAATAATTTATAATACAGGTCTGTACAAGTAAACGTACCTGATTTCTTACACTGATAATACATCATTTACTAATTCAAATATTTTTAACTAACAAAACACAGGTCCGTACTTGTAAACTTACCTGATGATGTTCAAATCTTCCGAAATGTTGACTAATCACAATATGTTATTACATCATTGTATTCAACATTGAACATGCATTAAAATTATGAGCCAGGAAAATATTGGTCCATATTCAAATAAAGAAGTTGATGGTGGTCCTGCATTTACGAAACGTCGGATAAAAAAACTAAATACGCTATGATACGCACAATTTGATATAAAACAAAAAACTCCAAATGAGTTTTTGTCTATTTTTGCAAATAAACGTTCTGTAGCGGAATAAAGAAATGGTACTTATTTGGTTTTTATCGAATATCTCGGAAACCGGACCTGATATTTTAGTTTTCAAAACGCCCTCAGATTGGACTTCTAAATATGCAACTTTTTCCCCATTTAACCAACTTTGTGTTACCAACGGTTTACGAGATAGCAATACATTTCAATGAAAAAGTGGCCACCCTGTATAATATTGGTATTATTGTTATTTTCTAAACATGATAATTTCGATGGTATTATTCTTTAAATTAAATTGTGGACATCCCGTATAAACTTCATCCTGTATTTGAATTCATAATCTATTACAATTAAAGAAATATTTTTGCACCCAGCAAAAAACGTAAACAGGTTTTTTGTAACAGTCGTCTGCAATTGTTCCCGTAACCAAGACAACCGCGACAAATCAACAAGTGGGTTACTGTCTTACAATTAGGTATTTAGTTTAAAAGTGGGTGCATGTGATTGTGTTCGGTGGACGATGTCTAAGAAACATTTTGAAGAAATAAATAACAGTGATTTATCTCCATTATGTGCAATTCTTCTAAGGTAAGATATAGTTTGTTAATAGATATTTATTTGTCAAAATGTATTGAATCATCGAATGTTTTGAATATTTCGTCGTTGTTTTGGCTATTGGTCGTATCTCAAATTTACAATAATATCCAGGAGGCCCTTAATAAGATTTTTCGTGGAATGAAACACTTTATTACTGGTAAATTTTAAAGTAAGTTGGTTTGTTTCCTCTGATTTTCTGTTGTACTTTCATCATTCTGGGAGCTATGTACATTGCATTTTATGTTTTTCGATGTTAGATATGTATTTTTACAGATTTGTTGGAGTTACAACCAATAGCCATAAAAAATATGCCATATTATTAATTACAACTCACAGCCAGAAAAAAAAATTAGTAGTTTAACTAGATTTTTTATTTCAACATTTATTAGTAGTTGGCAATAATAAAAACTATTTAATTAACGATATAATGCAACAAAATATAACTGAATATATTATCACAGCTTATACAATACAGCTAAAACACTCTCTTGGCGGCAACGGTTTGCGTTGATTTCGTCGCGCATCGCTTAAGCTCCGCCTTCGAAGGGAAAAGACGGTTTTGGCGTTCAGAAGCGTACTTAGGTAAGGTGTTGAGTCGTGCGTATAATTTCGTTGATTGTATAATTTCGTGGAGCCTATAATTTCGTTGATTTTGTTTGAGTTAAAGGTACTGTTATTATTTTGGTGACTCTTTAGCTGTGAGTAGAATGAGTTTGTGCAGTCAAAAGCTGTTTTAATAAGGGTTATACCTGCAAGAAAACATTCTTTAGTTTTCCCAAGGACCCAAACCGATAAGTACTACATTATAAGAAATTTTCATTGTTAAAAATATAATTTATACAGGGTGTCTCATTAGTGCGTTATTGTTCATTATTTTGTTGTAGACACGCAAGAAAGTTTTAAATAAAAGTTATATGGATTTGAAAAATACCTACATATTTTAAAAATATCTTTGGATATACAGGGTGTCACGTTTTTGCCTGGAAAATTAAAATGTATGTTTTTTTAAATGGAACACCTTGTATTTTATTTTATGATGAAATTATTAACACCCTAAATTATTGTAAAGACGAATTGCTACAGAAAATTTTTATCAGGTATGTGTGTGGTTACCTTTTAATAAAAGCCTTGCGGATCCACTCCTGCGATACCTGTCTTAAATATAACAAAGATCACGTTGAATTAGACGATTTTTCTTTTTATTGCTTTTAAAAGGCATATGATAACGCCAATTTAGATACATTTGAAAATCTGCAACTGTCAAATGATGAATTTGTAGAACTAATATTCAATATTGAAAAGATATTTTAAAATAATTTTGAAGAATTGGCTACAAAAAATAACATTTGTACCACACTTTTAGAATTAATTAACCCAATACCCTTTAGTCATCCATGCTAACGTTTTCCAAAAGAATAACTTATTTTATTGTATGTTTAATCTCAATAACTAAAAAATATACTGACAATTAGTTTGACAGAATTGTCATTTATTTAAAATTTTAAAAATAATAGCAGTCGGTTGATCAAAATATGAACGGTGATTGGCGAATTTATTTTTTTTGCAGTGTTCTTACTACCTATAATGGATATGAAATATATTCGTTCAATTGAAGGCAATAGCATACTTTTTCGTTTTGTAATTTGTGCATGGATATTAGCCAATCTACGCACATACTACAAAACGAAAAATTATGTTATTGCGTTCAATTACGAATATATTTCATATCCATTTTAGGTAGTGAGAACACTTTAACAAAATTAAATCTACAAATCACAGTTCATATTTTGGTCACCCAACTCCTATTATTTAAAATTTTTTAAATAAGTGACAATTCTGTTAAACTAATTGTCAATATATATTTTAGTTATTGATATTAAATATACATTAAAATTTTTGTGTAGACTCGATAAATAATAGCATTTTTGTTTTTATTATGTCCACATTAAAAAAAAAAAAATTTTAATCAAACTACATGATACTAATTTAATTACGAGTATTAAAACTAAAGTCCTGAAAGTTTCGGTGAAGATGAGGACAGAACATCTGCCTTCCATGCGAAAAGCCCGGGATCGAATCTAGGCCGAGGACTAATTAATTTTTCATGTTTATTTTATTTTATAAATTAGTCAACTTCGTAAATTATTTTAAAATTAGTTATTTTGTCTAAATAACCTAAAATAATTTTTTAAATTTGTAGATTTTCGTTAGTGGGTCGTAGAAAAAATATACTGACCATATCGAGTGGATTGTTCATATCACAATCAGACGATTGAGTACTCCGCCTACGACGTCGTGCTCAAACTTCGTCTTTGTGTGATATGGCTATCATATCCACCCTTGTTGAACAAACTACAATTTATTTGTTTTCTTGGTTTAAGTTTTACATCAGAAATAAGAACTAAATTAATTTACTTTTCAAGTTTTCTTGTAAAAATCGATATTACTTTCTCCAAGTACAAATTTAGTACCTACCTAAAATAAGTACTAATTATGTAATATCGTGTAATATTGTAATTCAAATTTCACATTACTATAAAGTTTCAAAATTCCCTACTTCGGTATGGTCAGATAAAAATTGAATATATTATATTAATAAAAACTGTCAAAGTATTACTTCTACAAATCTGTATTTCAATTAATAAGAATACATCTAAATATAACCAATATTGTTAAAATAAAAGCACAAATTCTTTATAATTCCAAAATACCATAGAGTTCCCAGACCTCAGTCGAAGCATTCGTTTATCTAGGTATAAACCCTTTGCGCGAAGAGTAACACTTGCCAGAGACACGGGGTACCACTTGATTTGCATCCACGAGCGTGACACATTTCTTTAACAATTGAAGCCCTTGGTGTAAAAAGGATCCAAGTCACAATTTATCGTGAAGTGACTGTTTTAGCTCAAAACATTTGTTAACGAGGATTTTACTAGCCACATACAAATTATTTTACCTCTAATCCGAAAGATGTGCTATTTTTCGTAATATTTATATTTAAATAATGTTTCTAATTATATTTGACAGATTTAAAACAAATTAAAAATTTAATTTCCCAAAACTTACTTAACATGGCATGTAACCAACCTTATTACGTCAAGGTTTTCAATTTTTTCAATAATAAAAAAATTGCTTAATCCGGGCCCGACTTTTCCCTTTAATCTAACAGAGATAGCACCATTCCGTCTTGCTTGGTTCTCGACCGCCAGATCAAAGACGCCGACACGGAGTTGTGGAGCGGTATTGTATAAGCTGTGATATTATGTTTAACAAAATCCACAAATAGTTTTCATAAGGCAAATTTTGCTAAAATATTGTGTGTTCTGTATTTCTTGAAACCGGCATATCAGATGTACAAAATGAATTTAAATCCCTATATTTTGCTGCACATATTTTATATGGACTAGAATTGAGAGATGTTAAGGCAATATTTTGCATACAGATTTCTTTTTAAAGTAAACTTTATGTAAATTTTGTTTTGAAATTTTTACTTCTTCACATTTTTTTAAGTCATAAGATGTCGCACTGTAGGCAGAATCCCCTTTATTCTGCCCATGATATTATGGTTTGAAAAATCTTAAGAATATCTCGTCTATACATGGTGTGCCAATAAAAACTGCCAGGCCAGATATAAAATAATTCTGTAAAAGCCAGTTCACAGAGCACTGAGAAAGCTTCAGTTTTAGATATAAATTAAATTTAAATAGGTCAATATACAGGGTGGGCCACTTAAAAGTTCCACCTCCCCCTTATCTTCGTTATTCATTGAGATATCGAAATAATTTTTTTCTTGTTTGAAAAAATAGAACAAATACTTTCTTAAGATGGATTCAAATATTCTGTGACGTCATAGCTTACTTCCGGTTTTTCCGGAAATAACAGAAAATCGTAATTTATTTTTTATTTTTAAATTGAAACCCACTTTTATTGTAAATTATTCTCAGACATTCTCACATCTTGGTTTTCTATTTTTATAAAATTTTAAAAGCTTTCGAAAATCCTTTTAACCCTTTCCTCGATTTTAAAACACCAGTCGTCGCCTAATCATGATGTATCGCCTTCCACACTCCCAATAAAAATAACTTAATGGTAATGTCGATACATTTTTAGAGATCCGTCAAAACTGATACAACTCACGTTAATGTATAGATATTAAATCTTTGCAGTCTATGACTGATTGATTAAGAGTGATTTCATGTTTGGAAATTCACACGCGATTCAAGGAGGAAGAATTCGATTACTCAAGTGGCGGATGCAAGTACAAACTGGAAAACAGACATGATTGATTTTCGTTTTGTAACCTATTATTTTGATAATGGTCGATAAGGGATAAAGGATATTCTTGGTTTATTAATGCACTATCCTGAATTGATTGTTAATCAATTTGTTGCCGGGATTGTTGGTTTGGTTTAGCGAGATATAACACATCATTTATACTATATTTTAGTTTAATAAAAGCAAATACGCTCAGACAGAGTCGTATTTAGGGTTTTATGAAAATAAGTAACGGATATTGAACCGTTTTTTCTATTACCCTTTCTTTCTTTTTGGTCTTTGATATGATTCGTGAATTTAAATAGCAGCGCCAAAATTTCAAATGAATTATTTATTGCATTTAACAGAATAAACGAAATAATTACTTACTGGTTTAATTTGACAATTGTCTTTGAAGACAATTATACTTTCTCCATGACAGTCACGAAGCTAAAACAACGTTACCAAGACACTTTCATTTTTCTCGTTCATTTTAATATATTCGAAAATACCGAAGCAACTAATACGTGATAATTGCAACTTAATGTTGCGGCAGTCTTACTAGTTTTTTGAAAAAATTTAATATATTTCTTGTCGTAAGAGATATTGAAAAATTATGGAATGGTTAGAGAACCAAATTTTACAATGACAGCTTATTACATAACTCGAGTACGAATCAAATATATATTTTTTTTGCCAAATACCGGAATATAATTTTTGATAAGATTGTTCTCATTTTTTTCAATTCTTCTAAAATAGGTTATGTAGGGCACTCTAGAAAAAAAATTTGCTAAATAATTCTGTGCAAATTAATGCGACGTTAGGTTGTTTTAGAAAAATTTATATTGTTATTTACCCCTTTTAGTAATTATTAGTCTTATTAAACATTATAAAACAAACCAATTGTCTTAGGGATATATAAATAGATTTTAATTTATGAAGATACCTTCGTGTCAGATGATAAATTTGTTTTTGGAAATAGAACTAAATCTAATTCGAAATTGACACAATTGCCATATAGAAAACTGTAAATTTTTAAAAGGTAAATACCGACACAGAAATCGAACACGGCATAGTGCAATGAAATAATATTATTATAGTTGGGGCCTATATTGTATATTATATATTGCCTATATTGTATGTATATAGACTACAAGTATATCAAATATTGAGATATATGATATGTGTAACGTGTAACATTAAAATATAATAAAACAAAATGTCTATATAATTTTTTTTTTCTAGTTTTTGTATAATATTGGGGTGTTTTATCTTGTTCATTAAATATTCGTAGTAGGCACCTATCAATGTAGTGATTTTGTATATTAAAAAGTTCTGTTTCTTTATATAGTAGATCAGTTGAGAACCCTTTGTTTTTTGAAAAATTATCTTTATTAGGAGGTTTTGTTCTACTTGTAATGTGTTTAGTGTTGTTTTATATGCTCCACCCCAAATAGTTATGCAATATTTTATTATAGACTCTGCTAATGATGTATATATTATAACTAGATTTTTTTGAAAGAATTTCTCTAAGTTGATAAGATTTATGCATTAATACTCTTATTCTTTTTGCTACATATATGTAATATGTTCCATCCATTTTAGGTGCTGATCTACGATCACTCCGAGATATTTAATTGATGTAGTTTTTTCCAAATTTTCACAATCGCCATGTGTTATTATATTGAGGACATGTTGGGCAGAGTAATTTTATATTTATAGTATTTGACTGATCTACTATTGTTGGTGAAAAAGTAATATATTTAATATTTAGAGTTAATAAATTATGGTTGAGCCATATATGTAACCTATTTAGTTCTGTTTCTGCAGTTTGTGTTACATTTTCCCAATTTTCCCCAGAAAATATTATATTATCATCGGCATAGCACACTAGTTGTCCTTTGAAATTTGAAATTTGCGTAATACTATTCATATATTGTGGAACACCTGTTTCTACTTTATTGTCAGCACTAAATAAGTTTCCAATTTTTATTCTTTGGGTTCTGTCTGACAAATAGTTTTGTAATAATTGAAGGGCAATTCCTCTAATGCCACATTTCCTTAGTTTGTTTATTAATATTGAGTGTTTCATGGTATCAGAAACCTTGGCAAGATCCAAAAAAACTGCTAAGCATTTTTATGAATCATCCAAGGTCTTCATTGTTGTTTTTAGGACGTCAATTATAGCCTTTTCCGTATTTGAATTTTTGATAAAGCCAAATTGCCTATTTGTCATAATATTGTGTTTATTAAAAAATGAAAGAAGTCTAGTTTTTAGCGATTACTCAAAAATTTTCGCAAAATTTTTAATAATATATTGTAATGTAATAAAATATCATGTAGAAAAGGATATGCTTAGCTAGATAAAATAACATAAATTAAAAATTTACCTTCAGTAAGAATGCATTAAAGCCATCAGAAACTTAATTTTTCATGGAGCGATTAAAAGAATACTCGTTTCTATAATTTATAAAGCCTTGTACTTATATGATTCCATGAAAATCTATGTGTCATTACCTAAAATAAAATAACAATCATTAAAAATAAAATAAAATAAATTTTAATCAAAATAAAAAAAAAAAAATTTCTCGAATAATTATATTATCACCCTGTACAGCAAGTTTATCAAGAAGGTTTGACAAACTTGACAATTTTCAAAAAATTGGTAAAATTGTTGCCAACATGATTTTATATGAGAAGATTTTTCTAAATTAATAAAAATTGACAACCAGAATAAAGAAATTATAATAACAATAGTATGAAATAATTTCACAAAAATAATCGGACAGTGATATTTTAAATAAAGTCTTTTAGTTAAAATAGTAAATCAAATAAATAATAGATCACTAGAAGCAAATCGTTTTGATTGGTTAAATTTAAAAAGTTATTACTTGATGAAAATTGGTAACTAAGGGGTTGTTGATTAAAAAAAAAAAAAAATGGTGGTAGAAAATTGATAAAAGATGAAATGTATGAAAAATTTTTGAATCCCGTAAAATGATAAAAGAAAAGAATCAATCGATCAGTTATCAAGAAATTAAAGAAACCTAGTTGTAAATTTTATTTGTAATTGACAAATAGAGCAAGGTATTTATTTACTCACCTCAAAAGTGCGTTGTGCCGGCTTAGTGCGTCACAGGACAGTTTTTTTTTTCATATAAAAGATCCCGCATCTTAGCAGATGATGGTAAATTGACTTTGTTTTTATTGGAGAAAAACTTTACCATGGCTGGGAATACAGCATTCCTACTGCTAGTGATTGACCTGCAAAGAAAAAAGGACAAGAAGGACAATCTCAGTGATTATGCTTAAAGGTATTGACTGTATAATTATATTTAAATTGATATTTCTTACCTTTTGAACATATAAAGTTTTAATACAAGACAACTTCATTCAATATACCAATCATTGTAGTTTGAGGTTATATTTCTTAAACACGAATAGAAATATTCAAGGACATTGTTACCAATTCAGGTCTCATATAACTACGGGCCATATGAACTACAAGTTGTGTAGAGAATGAACTGGTTTTGTGTAATAATTTAAATTTAAGTTCTTACGTTAATCAAGTATGATAGAACGAATGAATGAGTTGATATTTGACTAACCTAATTGTCTATTTAACTGTATTGTCTTTGGTTTTTCTTTTCAAATAAATGTGTATTGTTGGTTGCATAACTGATTGATTAATTTTGAAGATCATTGCAGTTTCGCAAAATTTGATAGGGGAGATTGGGACAATCTCTTATTTGCTTCTTGAAACCACTATAAATCCCTGAGAACTATAAATATTTTATGAAAGGTAATAAGATATTAAACAAATAACTGAGTCTCGTGCAAATTTAATAAAAAGGAATGTTATAGGCCTATATAGGTAAGTTTCTGAAGTGCTTATTATATAACATTAATAATATTGTCATTGGCGTCTAATATAAATTTAATTTATGAGCTAGCTGAAAGGTATTATTTTCTACACTAAGAAAACAAAAAATATTTTCTTAAAAATAATTAAATTATACATACATATCATTACAATATATTGGTCTATAGTTATTTAAATTCGTAGAGTTTCCCGCTTTAAAGATTGGAGTTATATTTGATTATTTCGATTGTTTTGGTATTTTTCCAATAGCAAAACATTGATTCATTATGTGAGAGAGAGGTTGACAGATGAATACATGAATAGTTTTTATTAATTTTGTAGATAGATTATCCGGACCTGGTGAACAATTCTTCTTTACATTTGAAATGTATGAATTAATTCTCTATTAGTTACGGGTTTAAGATATATCGAATGGATTAGGTTAGTATTATTTAAAAAATTCTGTGGTAGATTTTACACAGTATTTTATTTGCCATTTTTCTACCCAAGGTTGCAAAGAAATTATTTCTTTTTCATATCAAGAAAAGGAAACCTAAAAAAAATAACAATAAACTTTACAAAGATGTGATATTAAAATAATAATAAGTAATTAACCTTTACTATAATCATTATGAGACGGATGAAGACGAACTTAGCTGGAGTTTACTTGCTCTTAATTTTAATTTTTCGATAAGAAAATAAGAAAGTTTAATTGCACCGCCTCTGATAATTAGGTTGTGTCTGTACTTACTTATTAAAGAAGCATTTTCAACAGGCCTTTTATGCATAAAGCATGTTTTCACCATATTATTAGAGATAATAAATCTTAAATATACATTTACAACCCTTACAACGTTTTAAATAATAATATTTTCCGTAAAATACAAATAAGAAATGAACTCGGTGATTCCACCAAAATTTTAAACTTAAAAAAAATTTATTAAAGTATTATCTACGATTAAAAATGTTGTCTACTACGGTTACACAAGTTTCGGCTGTTCCGGTGTCAACCTTCGGGCCTTCGACGTCGCTCAGACGGCAGTTAGGGGGTGGATAGCTTACAAGAATTCCGGAAATAGTAGACAAATGAGTAGGCGCCAACTGGGTCTATATAGTGGCCAAACTATGATCCTATTTCCCCAAAAACCCAGTAAATGAGGAAAGAAATAAAAGACAAACCTCAACTTATGTTCCTTTATAAAGTAAAAAAAAAGGAAAAATATTTACTAAATATATCAACTTTAAATTTCAACAATTTATTATGAGTTCGATAAACTACTAAAACTAATTAATTACCTAATGGCTTTAGATAATCCAAAAAAAAAGTTGGAGGAAATTAAAGGGAAAGTTTACACCATATATGTATATGCATAACCCAAAATAAATTATTAAATGTATCAAAATATGGCACGGTTCGTCGTTAGCTTGGTACCAGGCATGACGCTTGCGCAAAATATTAATTTCCACCTTACATAAAATATAAAATAATAGTTAACTTAAATCTTGTGCATAACCGCACCTATACTACATCATATATTGTAAACTAAACAGTAAACTTATAATCCTTATAAGCTTATAACCTTCTCCAAATTGGAAGGCGATATTTGCTTAACTTTTGGTTAAGACCAAACTACCCAAAAGAAAATTATTAAACCATGAAATTTTATAATTAAGTATAATTCATATAACTAAATAAAAATATAAAAATAAAATAAAAATACAATGAACACATAAAGGACTTTAGACACAGAGGTTATTTACTTAAACTCCCAGGTTGGAAGAGGTTACTTAATCTCTGCCCCCACACGGGTCTTCTGAGATTGCTTAACTTATACGTTAAGTCTGGTCCATTTAATAATGAATAAATTGAAAAAGTAAAATTGTGACAGTAGCCCTTAATAACTGAAGAATTACAACTTAAACGTGGAAGCAGTCCAAGTGTTCTGCGACCCGAAGGATTACTACATCAGCATTAAGTGTTTAAATTAAAAAAAAGTTTGAAATATTAATCAATTAAACGATGTAATATTTGATAATACATAAGTTATGAGTGAAAGAACCCTAGAACATTCTGTGCTCAAAAGTATAAATAATGTTGAGAATACCTTGACAACATTCGGTTGAAAGTGAATGTATAGTTTAACAGTGCACACATGAAACCTTCAATATAACGTATAAGAAAAACCTGATAGTAGGGTGTCTTCTTTCACAGCATTCCTATCTTCCTATCCAGAACGAGAATCATCCTTGTAAATCTAGCTACAAGTAAGCTGGGCGGCTAGCATACCAATGTTCTGTGTTCCCTCGATGAGTCCACAATGAAACCGTTGAACTCCGGACGATATAACCCTCTGTGTACAACTGTTGAAATCCTGAGTCGCTACCCCCTGGGTAAAAATTGTTGTCGTATCCTGGGTTAACAACCCCCTGGGTGAAACCCTTAAAATATTACAAAGAAAAATGTCAATACACATTGACTCAAGTATCCCGAACTATAGGATTACCCAAAAATGTACATAAACTAGAAACTATTCAGCATCTAGGATGAAGAAAAATTACATTGGCTCAACAGTGAGTCATAAACAGTATTATGAGCTCAAATAATTAAAATTCTGTTACACCATGCCATAACATAAAAGAAATTGACAGCCACATGGTGCGTAACATAACCAAATATATACAAAACATACCTTTTTCGTAAAGGGTTAACTTGGTAGCCTTCCAAGGATGAGAAACACGTGAGATGATCCACAGCACAACAATATTCCACACTCCAAATACTGTGAACTTCCAATTATTGCGTTAAAATCCTATAATAGATATGGGCTGGACCAATGACCATAGGAATTTACCAATACACTAAAATTCCTCTCAACATACGAAATGCCCATTTACCCACAATTAACCATGAAGTAGAATCTAAAATCCCCTTTAATTAGGTAAGCCGATGAGGCTAAATATTAACAAAATTCTACTTCGACGCAAAATTCGTCCTCCTCGTGATTCAACACTCACTGACTAAAAAAATATGTCAGCCGTCCAAAATGGCCGAAATCCCTTTCCGATAAATTTCAAGCCAAGTGGGTTCAGAAATTCATCCTCAAGAATTCCCCACTATATAACTTAACAGACCATTTACGAAAGGTACCCTAAAAACTATATTTATATACAGTATAACTACATTTGGGAAACTGTTCCCGACAAAAATTAATACAACAGCGATCGCAAAAAAAATCCCTCACGACTTAAAATCGCTCATTGTGAAACTACCTTACCTCGGGTTCTGAGCCCGATATTGGAACGTCCTACAAACGTGACACTTGTCGGTGTTCTGTCGTCAAATGACGTTTATGTCATTCACTGTCACAATTAAAAAATATTAACCTAATAACAAAAATAAGCAATGAAATTCTTAAAGGATGGTATCGTAAATAATTAATTACCCAAGGTGAGACTATAATACATAATATATATAAATTTACAACGAAACTTGGTCTATTTTTAGGAGAACTACCACCCTTTTACTAAGTGGTGAGATGAAATAAATTGTAATAATGATGTCCGAAAGTTAGAATACAGGTGAAATTAGTTAATGACAAAAATAATAGTGATATCATTAATACGATTTTACCCTTTTTTTTTCGTATGATTAACCAGGTAAGCCAAAACAATTTTATTAATTCGTGGGGCCAAAAATGAACGTTACAATGTGTCAGAAAGTGTCAGAATTGGCGCAGTCAAACTTGGCAACGCTGATTAAATAAGCCAATTACAGAAGAGGTATGTTCCCCCTCGGGGAGAGTAGATGTTGCTAACAAAATTTAGCGCGGGGAAGGGGGGAAGACTCCCTCTAGTAGTAATTGCTCGGAGGTATAAATTATTTAATCACTCTTTGCTTTTCGAAACCTTCAAATACATAAAAGTACCTGGTGGCAATAAAAGATGGCGCTTAAGGTATCGTTTTCTTAAAAATTCGGAAATGGTACAATTTAGGAGCAGGTACAGTATAGCCAACTTTCTCCTATTTTTTAATATTTGACAAATAACACATAACGCTATATTTTTAAACAGTTTAAAAAATCAGATATTATAAAGTTAGTTTTTTTTCTAATTGCTAATTGTCACTGTTCATTCCAGATTAGAACAAATTACTTTTAATCTATTACCCTTGACCGCAGAACAAACCCCATACTTTATGTACGTTTCCAATCTCACTCCCCCGTAGCACCGGAGTTTTGCCGGAGTGATCCCAACAAGTGAGTGAGTGGAAATAGAAGATAACGACTCGGCAGTTCGTTTGTCGGTATTAAAGCAATCTGGATAAAGGGCTGATGAAGTCGGGCTAGACCGATAAAAAAGGGCCCCGTTCTAATTGCTGTTTGCCAATTAACGATAACAATGCCGAACCAGACAAACAGTTTCGTTGGTCATAAATCAAACGGATTAGCTCTGGTTTTATCTCTCAGGTTTTTTTTTTTAAATATTCGATATGCAAATGATTTTAATCTATGGCATAATTCTTGAATAATGGTTTTTGTTTTGGACTCAGAACTAGCCAAACTAAAAATTAATTTTCGTTTTTCATTATTAGTGATCAAAATTCACTTTTTTACGTCTTATCAGATTCTGTGTAACCTTAATTTCGGTAGTTATGTTTCAGATATTATACCAGATGAGTTAAGTTTTTGTTTTATTTTAATATGTCCGAATGCACCTAATCTTACAATATTAAATCAACATTTTTAAAATAATCCAAATAACTACAAAATTTTAAATCTAGGTATCTCCTGTTGTAACAATTTCGTTGTTTTTTAATAGAAGATATTAAGGCCAATTGAATTCCAATACAAACCTTTACGTGAAATTGTTAGTTTGAACTGAAAGTTCCTAATGTATACAAATTAATTTGTGTGAATCCTAAGACGAAGAGTCATTTTTTTGTAAAATTCTTCCTGTTTATCCATTTGATTCATTATTTTTTGCAGCAATGAAGTTATAGGATCAGTACAGCTTTCTTTTGTCAGTTTTATTTCATTACTTGCTACTTGGGTGTAACGATGTTCCCCAGTAACACCGTTCTAGATACGCCTATGGTTTAGCATGTAGCCGTTTTTGCCAAGCAGAGACAAGTATATAAAGAGCTTCGAATTTAATTCTCGTGAGTCGAACTAAGGTACTGACTTAGTAAGACTCTCCTCTCCTGCCACTGCAGAGGTATTGACTCTGTGGGCTTCCCGATGTCCCGACCCTTGCCTGCAAAGGTATTGACTTTGCAGGTTTTCCTTTCCCGTGGATCTCTCTAACGAAGGTATTGACTTCGAGGGACTTCCATTACCGTAAACATAACCTAAGCTCTTGTCACGTTTTCGCCACGCCATCCTGGACCACCGAGCCACGCCGAACCGGCGCACAAAATATATTTTGGGGAACAACATTTGAAATACATTAATTTATTCCTTTTTGTTTTTGTAAATATTTTAAAACAATATATGTGTCAATGTAACTGGCCGTATTACTGGTTGTTAATTCCTAAATTTATTTCCCCCTTATATTTACCTGTGTCTAAGTGACCTTTGACCCCTGGAATTTTTCATCTCCATCTGTAGCTACCCGAGTACTTTCGACGCCGTTTCGAAAGTTTGTGGAGTAAACCATCACCAAAAATCTGGCGCTCGAGAACCGCCCGTAACCAGCGTCATTCGTAAGGAATCGTTTTCTCTGTGGCGAGAAAACCCCTTACATGGGTATAAGGTACACCAGCCTCCATTAATGTTTGTTGCCTTCTTAAAGTTTTCTCTAGATTTCTTTGATTCAGTTGATTAACTGCATCTTTCTATTTAAGTGAAATATAAAAAATAGTAATCTTACAGTTCATCAAATTTCTAGAGGCTTTCGACGGCTAGACAGAGAAAGCACTACTGACAGGCATCCCGACGGATTTACGCAATGAAAGTACACTCTGCGCATCAAGTATTTCACTATTTCATTCAAACGTAAATGTCAGATGTAAATTTCGCTAAAACATTTCTTTTATTTTCGTTTGTGTTTTTTGCTCATTACAGTTTAATAGAACCTAAGTATGGAGTTTAATAGCAAATTAAGAGGCCGCGTGATTAACAGTCAATCTCGCGAAATAATAGCCAATGTTATAGAGTTTATGAGAAGAGAAGGAAACTTTAATTCACCTTCAATACCATTTAAAAATGTAAATGATCGTGTTGCTGCAGCCACAGGAGTATCTAAAAACACTGTCGTCCGCATTTCTGGAGAGAAAAAAAGAATCGATAACCGTGAGATATCGGAATTTTCATTACCAAGAAAAACCATTAAAAAACCAAAAACAGTTAATGATATAGATGAAGTTGCACAAGAATCAAATTTAATTTTTTTATTATTAGATAGCTATTTTTGTTTCTGAGTTGTGTTCATTTACAGGCTCAATTTTTTTCCGTTTCTCCTTTTTGATTTTATATGGGGTTTCAAGTTGTTTTTGACTTATTTCGACGTAAATCACAACAACACACTTTTTTAATAAAGCAAACAAGTGTTAAGAGGTATATGTACGTGTAAACTACAATTACAAAAAATTGATATGAAACCCATGAAACCACCAACAAAAATGTAAAGCTAGCTTCCGTACTAGAATATGGTGTCATTCGTCGAGATAATTTATCGTTTTGTTTAATAGATCAAGAAATGTAAATATTCCCCTGTTATTTTTTATAAAATTATAAGAGAAATAAATTTTTTTCTAAATAGTATAGTTTATTAGTTTGTAGAAAAACAAAATTTCGAAAATTTTAGTAATGTTTCAGAAACAACCGTTATTAATAATATATATATTTTCTGACTCAATTTCAAAAGGTTGAAGGAATTCCAAAACACCTTTTATGGCATAATAGTAGATGGGATTAGCCAGTTCTGGACCAAGGTCAGAGGCAAGGTCAGAGGCAATTGGTGTAATTAGTAATTACCCTAAGTACCCACCCCCCACCCTTCGAGCAAGTACCCCCCACCCTTCGAGCAAGTACCCCCCACCCTTAGCGCAATTAGCAAGTACCCCCCCACCCTTCGCGCAAATAGCAAGTACCTCCGAATTACTCTGTACACCATGTTATTGCATAGTGTAATGAGTGTAATTGCATAGTGTAATGAGTATAGTAAGTACCTCTCAGTACACACAGTGATGTAAGGACCAACCAATTATTCTGTACTGAGTGTAATTACATAGCGTAATGAGCATAGTAAGTACCTCTCATTACACCATATGCATACCTCTCAGACAGTATTTACTGTGTATATCACGTAGTGTAATAAGTCTAAGTACTTCTCTTGTTTACTGTTGTAGCATAGGGGAAATAAGTCGGCGCCATGCACACCCTTGACTCTCAACCGCCATAGCTAAAGTGAATCACCGGTCTTCGGCAGACACGCGCGATGTAAATATTGTTGGAAGGGGTAGTATCCCAACCTTCGCGCAATTAGCAAGTGCCTCCCAATTATTCATTAAATTATATACTTTAATGAACGTAATTGAGTAGTGTAATGAGCATAGTAAGTACATCTCATTACTCTATACACCTTGTAAGTACCGCTAAAATAGTCATTACTATTTACCTCCTAGTGATTACTATTGTATTCTATATTACATACTATGAATATTGAGAAGGAAAATATAGTGGAGGTGGGGATTTTTAGGGAGGATATATAGCGACCTCATATCCAAATGGAATCAGTTTAAAATCGTAAGCTTTAAGAGTCTTTAGAAGTTTCAAATAATAACTGAGTGTAGTATTGTGTAGTATTGTGTATTATACAGGTAAAAAAAATATTTATTTGTATTCTACTATGGCTCAAACGCAAATTGATGCGGTTAATAAATTACTTGGAGACTGGCCCACAATATTGGACCAAAGAGAACTAAAGTCATTGGTTATAGGTCAACTTTATATTATTAAAACGATATTGGTCAAAGATACCAGATATGGTAAATGTTTACTTATTCATTTAATTGATCGGCACTCACAGGAGCTTTTCCAGTGTTGGTTACCGAGACGCATTTTTGAAATAATGCCACCCGAAGTCATTGCTATGATAAATGATTCTACTGGCCAATATGCCATGGCCTATTTAGGGGAAAAGCCGTGTTACAACTCAACTACTAGGTCTCATATAAGAATCGATCTAGTTGGCCAGCAATCAATTAGTTAAATCCATGGTAGAGTCACTGTAAATATTTTTTTACTTTTAAACACATATAGATATCTAATATACGCAATATTTCATTAAGAATTTCCACAATTTTATCGTAAGTATAACTTTACCAATATTTGTTCATTTAATAACGGCCAAATATTGTTTCAGATTATTTCGACATGTGGATGATGTATTCCGAAGAGCACTGGCCTAAAGCCATCGACTTAGAATCAGCAATAAGCAGGCTTGGAAAGGAACTGGACGCACTGGCGATGGATGCGTTACACTCCATCAATTACGACGCTGAGGTATGGCTGTTTCCAGAAGCTGTGGCCTATCAAAACGATTGTTATGAGAAATACTGTAAAGGCAGCAGTCTTTGCTGCGAATATAATGCATGTGAGCTGGACTTGGATACATTCTGTGAGAAGATGGTTACCCTAAGTTTGAAACGCTTCTTGAACGAGGCCTTACCATACATCACCCCGCAAATAAGGAGTAAACATGGTTTAGATGAAGATGCAGACGATGAGGCTGATGATGAGACAGATGACGAAATGGATTAGGGATTACTTATATAATATATCTATCTATCTGTGATTAAAATATAAATAAAACAATATACATAGTTTAATTGTTTTTTATTTAAAAAAGGTTACATCTTTTTATTTTTGTTAAAAGTGAACACAGGTATAAGTTTGGATACAGTAAATTAGATTATATGAACTACAATGGCATATATTCAGTGTGTACAGTGCCATCTAGTGCATTATAACTTATAAGAGCTTCATGAATAATAAGCGCATACGCTTTAGTGTTGGCGGGAAACTGCATTTTACGTGTTTCGAATTCAACCTTGACATCCACAGTTGAAGATTTGATTGGTTTTGGATACATACTGCAATCAATTACGAATAGGGGGTTCGCTCTAAAGCCATTCAGGCCTAACATCGGTTGGGGATTTTCCTTTTTGTAGTAACTTCGCTGAAAATCTTCATAAGCATAATAAGCGGGAGTATCCAACTTTTTCCCAACATCTAAATTCCAACGCTCTAATGGGTAAACTTCAGAATTTAGATATAATCTGATATTGCTTATATCAGCAGCCGTAAACGCCGTCACATCTTCTTTCCTGTTTTCAGTAAAAGAAGTATTTTGAAATCCAATAATTACATATCTAGGTCGTTCCATGGATGTAGTGGTTTTAATCGCCCATATGTCGTTAGAAGTTTGTCTTAGAGTAGGTAATTCATAAAGATCCCATTTATGGTGCGGTATTTTAATGGATTGCAAATGTTTGTCATTAATTTTTTTATACATGAGAACATCTGCATCATTTTCGGGAGTAATATGTTTGACTATCCAATCCATTTTAGTGATAGTTATGTCTGCATCGACTTCTCCTATATAGCAATTTTCGAATGCTCGAGCAATTATTACAGTCATCTCATGCTTAACACCTATTATCCCTTTTTTGTAAGATTCAGCAAAACCAAATAGATGTTTTAATAAGATTCTACCTGTAAATGTATTACTCGTTGAATCAACCAAAACTTGATTCTCTTCGCTGAGGCCCCAACCGGATGTTTCTAATAATTTCGCATGTTTTTCACCATATGACACCATATTTTTTATTGCTGTCGTTATAATGGGTTTTCGACATTCAGCAATCTTTTGTCCACCCATTTCATATCTAATTTCTTCAAATAGGCCAGGAAGAGCATTGTTGGCCAAATAGCACTTTTTATTAGCCTCTTTTGGCTTAAATGTTCCGACTATATTGATGTAACTATCGCAAATTAAGAGATTCAGGTCCATATTATTGATCGTAAAGGTGATTGTATCAGAATGTTTGTAATTTGGCGATCCCGTAGGCGGGTGGATATATCCATCGCATCTTTTGATTGAGTTATCGACGATCGGCTTTTCAAATACGTCCAACATCTCATTTCTTACATAAACAGCCATTATTTAATATCTTATATGGAATCCAATAGATTGAAGAAATTTATAATCTTTATTAGACAACAGAAGTCTTCTTCGCTTTACAGTTACTCGACGAATGTTCATGTTTTTCCCTTCGATTCTATTTATATGATTATTTAAATGGGTGCTAGTTGAATGTCGTGGTTTGAAGCAGAATCCCATATTAGTTTATCTCCTTTAACTCGAGTGTGATATTGATAGTTTCCTCCCCAAAGTCAATCAACTCACCGTTATCATCTACAACTCGGATAGTAATGTTGTCTAGGTATTGCCGACCGGCAGGTATGACTGGTAGATAAATAATGTTATGAGGTTCCTTCGTCAGTTTGTATCCTGGCTCAACGTCTATGTCGAATGAAAAAAGGGTGTGGGCTTCTTTCCCATTTATATAGGAACCAGAAATAATATTACAATCCAATTGAACAAGATGGAGGTTCATAATATTGATCGGCCTTGTAGAGACATAAGCTTCAGGCCTTGGCGGGCACTTCGAATTACTGAATCCTAAGAGGCTAGCTATACTGTTGTCACAATCAAAGTTGATTATGAATTTAGATGAAATTTCACATTTTAGAGTGTTGTTGTTCGCCGACAATTTAAACATATCATCAAGTTCTCCCTGATTTATAATAGTTTTGGTATCCGGATATAGATAATCATATATAGCTTTTTGGACGAACTTATTAATTTCGTCAATCTCATAAGCGCCGGGTGCCACACGTACATTAATTTTTTTCGGTACACTGCCTTCCTCGGCCCAACTCTTCTCTCGCTGCATTACATCTGCCCAAAACTTTTCTGGGTCTACCACCTCTAAACAGATGATATTATTTTTTGAGGTGATATTTTTGATAGAATGGTAGGCATAAAATGCTATTAATCCAAGACCATACTGTTTATTAACATCCAATTCGATGGGCGGAAAAAAATCATTGCTGAGAATGCTTGACGCTATGGACGACAAATTAAATGTTCTTGACATGGCTAAGAAGTATGTCACACTGACTTCGAAATCTATTTTCGAATACATAAATTATAAACTCGCTTTTTAGTGGCAATTTTCAGTTCTCGAATTTTACAAAAACAACAAATCACGTGTTTTGGTGTTGGATCATCGCTTACGTCAATTGACCCGCGTTTCAAAAATACCGTCGGACCATCATTTACGTCGATAGATTCATTTTTAGAAAAATCCTTAGGTTGTTCTTCATCATGGGTATTCATCCTTCAGAGAGAAGAAATTGCAAACACAAATGTCCACATAGGACAGTATCAAACTTCTGGTAGCGTTTATAATTATAGTGAACTTCAGATACCGGCCAACGCCCTTTATACAGATAACTAATTAAATCTGAAGGTGGGGGTAAATCACCATAACTATCGAAATATATTGAGGACGCATCTCTTTTCTTGTAAGCGACCCAATGTGTTCCTGGCCCGCTACTACTATCCAAATTGACAATGGCTGATTCGTTTCTTAGTGGCCCGCAGTTTGATAAATTATCTCTCATATACACACCTCGAAAGTAGGGAATCTTGAATCTTTTGGCAAAAGATTGTATGTCTAAATTACTGAGAGGTCTTCGAGGTAGTGAACTTACGAGTTTTTTGGCCGATATGGTTTCATGTAAAGGCCCAACCCCTTTCGATAGGGCTTTAAGTATAATCCTTTACCGTTTTTTCCTAGAGAGATGGCTTCCATGGTTCTATTGTGTCGATTAGCTTCTGTTAATTGTTGACTATTTGTTTTAGCGGTGTTCACTGCTTTGACGATTCCGGATGCCGCTCCTGCCAAGCTCCCCAATGCAGATAATCCAGCAAAAATAGGTATTAATGGTAAAAATCCACCTGTTTTTGGTATCGGTATAATACGGGGAATAATAATTTTTTTCTTTCCCCCAGCTGCTTTAACATATTTTCGGGCAGCCATGAGAGATGATGCAGCCATCTTCTTAAGTGTTTTTTCCCCCATTTTCTGTCCGCCATATGTCTTTAATACCCCTTTAATCTTACTGACAATTCCTCTACCGAAAGCAATTTGTTTTTTGCTTTTTGTTCCGCGACGCCGCTTTCTAGACCGTAATTTATGGCCCATACCAAAACTTCGCTTTGTTTTCATAATATTTGTGATAGTCCAGGCAGCTGCCTTTTCACCAACTGACGCGTCGCTAGCTTTAAACCGAGTCCAAGCTAATTCTTGAAGGTCCTTATCAGCAATATGTCTAGCTTTCAAATCGTTTGCACTTTTAGAATAAGCGATATCATGTAATTTACAGGCTTTATCTAATTCATTTATTCCGGGGTCGTTACGCGCTAAACGTTTTTGTAAGCGCGTACCTGGCCCACAATATTGGTACTTCGGTATGTGCAGTTCAAATGGTAATTTATTTATTAGGGAATTAACAAACCCTTTTCCACACTTTCTTTTTGAATAACGTTTAGTGATAGATCGCACTCGTTTGACGCTAGGCATTTAAATGAATGTTACATGAGCGATGGTTTATATAGCCAAAGACAGTCAAACGATGCGCATAGTCAAAGCACAAAATAGTATCTGTGTGGAGAATTTAGATGAAAAAGTTGGTGATGGGCTTAGTGAAAATAAGATTCCTAGACACGGCCCATTGTTGCCCGATACAATACGCGGCCTTCTAATAGGACCATCAAATTGCGGTAAAACAAATGTTATGTTATCACTACTCATTCAACCAAATGGGCTACGATTTGAAAATGTATATATTTATTCAAAATCATTATACCAGAAGAAGTATGAGTACTTGCATGAAGTTTTGACTCCGATAAAAGGGTTGGGTTATTTTACGTTCAACAATAATGAAGATATAATTCAACCAGTAGACGCCAAACCAAATTCCATATTTATATTTGATGATGTGATTTGTGAAAAACAAGATGTTATTAGATCATATTTTAGTATGGGGCGACACAGAAATATAGATTGCTTTTATTTGGCTCAAACGTATTCGAAGATTCCGAAACAGTTGATTAGAGACAACGCAAATCTAATAATTATGTTTAGACAAGATGACCTAAACCTACGTCACATATATTCAGACCATGTAGCTCCAGACGTGTCTTTTAGAAAATTTCAAGAAATATGTGTGGAATGTTGGGGTGAAAAGCATGGATTTCTAGTGATCGATAAAGATAAAGATATAAGCGCCGGTAGATATAAGAAAGGATTCGATAGCTTCATATACCCATAAACAATGCAATACGCGTTATTTTTCAAGTAGCGTCCAAGGCGGCAGGTGGTTTCAGCGATTAAAATGTATAGCAATAAAAAACATTTCGACACCAAATCGGAGCTGGCCGCTGTCTCCGATTCGGTTAGACAGAAATTTAATGCCTTAAAAAGTGGGCGCGTTGAAACTTTGCAAGCTCTAGAAAAAATGTATGAACCGCTGACGAAACCGTTGAAAACAATTTCAAAAGCCGCAACCTCTAACCCCTCTAACGCTAAAGAAGAAAACCCCGCTAACACTAAAGAAGAAAGATCTGGCATGAAAAGGGAACTCGCGTCAATATCACCGGACTCGACAAAATATGGAGAAAGTTTTGAAAGTGCAATATCCGACCGCGGTGATGTTGATGATGATGATGATAAAAAATATATTAATAAGCATTTAGAAGAAATATCGCGAGGTAATAAACGCTATGATACTCGGTACGGCGTATATATGGACAAAGACATGAAAACAATGGTTGGGAATTTAGAAGTAAAATTTTCTGATGGCAAAATCTCGTTTTGGGATGGGGATAGAAGAGTTGCTGACTACCACGGCAATCCGGAATTGTATGAGCTACTATTTTATCGAAGCCCTAAGAAAGTAAGTAATGCGACTAAGGATACATATAAGGAAATATTACAACTTACCGGAGCGGCCTTTAAGGAGTATGACGAGTCCAAAGGGCTAAGTAACAAAAATGTAAATAAATTGAGAAAAATTATTAGACCATTGTTCTCTCCGGTAAAGATAAAGGGTGGAGGGTTTTCAAAAATACCTAAATACAAAAAAATAATGACCCCTAAACCCACATACGTTTATTGGAACAAGCCGAGAGAATTGGTGGCTAGATTGCGTTTATTATGGAGTTCAAAGCAAGCCGGCCATACTGGGCACGATAATGAAATTTTATCTATAATTGAAGAATTAAGAGAAGAGCGAATAATATATTAAATACATGCGCTGTAGAGGTCAGTCGTAAACGGAATGTCTTCAAGGAACATTGTAGATAAATTCGGAAGAAAAAAGAAAAATCAACGCGTAATTATTCGAGAAAAAAGGGGTCTTGGATTCAAATTAACAGGTGACGGTAATTATGATATGCAAAGCAAACGGTTGGTGAACCTCGGAGAGCCAGAACAATCGACTGATGCTGTAACAGTTGGATATGTTGACGATGTTACTATGCAAGCAAAAGATCTCGTTTTAAAAGCTTTAACGGAATCCATTAAAAACGTATTACGCGAAGCTACTATTTATTTCGAAAATCAGCAGAGTGAACTTAAGAAATTAGTATTTGAACATCGAACTGTGTCAAGCAATAGTATTGGTGATGTTAATGTTAAATACCAATCGATGTTACAAATAGTGAAGCACAATAGAGAATTTTTTGAGGACATACTTACCACTACAAAAAGTAATATTTTAAAAATTATTACTAAAGTTGATATTTTGGAAAGTGAAATAAAAGGCATAAAAAATTTTACTATAATTTTAGAGAACCGTTTAACTGACCTTACCGATAAATTCATTTAAGTGTAATACGGAAATTCTTCGAGACCTTGAAAGCGTCAAAGGAAGTATTGGACAAAATACAGCGGATTTATCGAAAATTAAAGTAGGACTGGAAGAAAGGATCAAAAAGATTGAATAAAAAATTGTATTTTAATTGGAAAGAATGTCTAAGCACCAAATAATTGAAGAAATCCACCGATCTGCCCGTCGAAATTTTCCCAGAAGAAGGACTATTGTAAAAGGATATGCCGACTTGTGGCAGAGTGATTTGGCTGATATGCAAAGTTATAAAGATGAAAACGATGGTTACAGATATATTCTAATTGTCATCGATTGTTATACGAAATATGTGTGGGCGAGACCATTAAAAAATAAAACAGGCTTACATGTTAGAAATGCCTTTTTAGATATACTCCAAAATTGCGCACACCATCCTAAAAATCTACAAACGGATCAAGGGACAGAATATTATAACAAGGAATTTGGGAAAGTAATGAAAACATATGATATAAATCACTATTCGACTTATAGTACAATGAAAGCGTCAATGGCAGAACGTGTGATTCGTACGATAAAATCCCTATTATATAAAAAAATGGCTATGAGAGGGAAATACAATTGGATAGATATTATAAACGGTGTCATTAATAAGTATAATAACACCACGCATTCAATCATAGGTATGAAGCCAATAGATGTCCTGCCGACAACTAAACTCAACCAATATAGGCAAAACAAAAATAAAGTAAGGCGTAAAAAACCGAAATATCGTGTCGGCGATGTCGTAAGAATAAGTAAATATAAAAGCATATTTGAAAAAGGGTATACTGCTAATTATACAACTGAATTATTCAAAATAAGAAAAATAAATAGCACATACCCCGTAACATACATTCTAGAAGATATGAATGGTCAATCGATTAAAGGCTCATTTTATGAGTTGGAATTATTAAAAACAAATTGGAAAGATGTTTATTTAGTGGAAAAGGTCATTCGGACAAAAGAGGACAAAGCCTTGGTGAAGTGGTTGGGATTCCCACAGCAAGAAAACTCTTGGATTAATATAAATGATATTGTTTAGTATGGATATTAAATGAAATAAAGATTTAAAAAAAAAACAAGTTTTATTTCCCTATTAACTACTACATATACAATAATAAAATAACTTACACTTAAATATATACAGAAAGCTTAAATAATAAACAATTATACAAATTAAATCTAAAACTAATGTATAGAGGGTCATTGGATGCATAACAAAGCCGCCGTATTGCAACCCCTGACTCCTTTATTTCAAGCGCCGATGCATACAGGACAAACATTTGTGTCGCAGAAGTGGGAAATATATCGGGCGCATACATCACATGTTTGCGGATCCTCCAAATCCCCCCCTTCTACAACAAAATGCTGATGCTCGTGTATGTACCTGGCATTTGGATTTCTTTCGACCTCCATCTGCTCGTAATAAAGAAAGCAGGGGTTGCACAGACGTTTGCTCCGTTCCATGCCGGGAATAACCAACTTCACAATAACGGAGCTGGATGTAACGCAGAAGTGGTTACCGCCTCTGGCCTGAAATACAGCCAGCTCCCTTCTTATTGAAGTCGGTGATCCAGGGCAATCAGCCTCAATGCCCTCATCATCGTCGTCGCTGGCGGGTTCATCGGCGGGTGGGGCTGGACCAACGGCGTCTTCACCCTCTTCGACGAGTGGTGCTGGACCAACAGCACCCAAATCCTCGTCGGCAAGTTGCGCTAGACCAGCCACGCCTTCTCCATCACCGTCGGCAGCGGCAGCAGCGGCATCAGCAGCCTGTAAAGAAGTATATTGATTAGATATTTTATAAGCATAATAATTAGATATTTTATAAACATAAGGTAATAGTTAAAAACTTACATCACGTTCTATGGCGTCCCAAAATTCGTCAATGCCTGGCTTGTTGGCATCAAAACGCGCCAACAAGGAGAGCTGACGCTCGATCTCCTCAACCGCATCAACATCAACAACAATTTGTCCATCCATCTTTGCTATTTTTTATTTTTTCGGCTTTCTGATATTCTTAATGGTCAGCTACAGCGAAGTGACTGATGCTGGTAAGTGGTCGGGACCTCCTTATATATGGTTATGTATTCCCACCTCCACTCTCCCAACCCTCGAATTTACCACCTCCCCTGCATAACATCACGCTCAGTAGGGTGCATCTAGTTCCGGAAAGTTGGATGTCAGAAAAAATTTTACTCTAGCATTAATCGGCGCTCTGCATATAATACAAATAACTACAGATCGACTACAGCTATTGCAAGATACGGCATGCCCACATGGTATAAAAACCATTTGCACTTCCTTATCGGTACAAATCTTGCAAGTGAGGCGCTTACTCATAGAACAATCATCGCTTAAAGTATGCATAGTAGCGCGAGGTCTTCAAGTAGAATGTAGGTTGAATATCTATTTAAGAACTATATGTGTATGTGTGCGGTGAGTATTTATAGTGATCTGAAAGATTGTGGGAGATTGGGAGACTCCCAACAAAAAACTGTTATATCTTAAAATTATATTATTGCAAGTGATGCAATATCTAATCTTTCATTTAAAAATATTTCAGCGGTTCTGAAAAGAACCCTTTACTAAATTTCCACGCCACCATCGCCTAGGTATTAGTATGGCACATTGCATTTTTTTTAATTTTATCAACTGCCGCCCGGATCCGAATTGATGTGATCTAACCACTTTGAAATGCCTTCCTTTGTCGCCTGCGCCCGTTCGCTCACTTCATCGCATTTCACCCTCATCGCCTCGCAAGCCCTCTTCCGCTCTTCATGTCCCGGATGGGCCTCTTTGACCCTTGACATTTCAATACCCGCATCCACCTGGCTTTGGCGCACAACATGTTGGCGATGTACGACCTCTTCCAACTGCCGCTGCAAGTCGGCGATGTGTAGTTGGATGCGACTATTTTCCTCATCCAATTCGTCCAGCCTATACTGAATTGGCGCTGAGGCTACCTCCATGGCCTTTTCTACCTCATCCACCTCCATCTTCAATTCTTTGTAGGTAGATCGGGTTATTTCCAACTGCTCCCTATCTGCCGTTAACCGCGTCTGGTGATTCATCACGGCGAGCATTGCTTTATTGAGCCGCATACTAAGTTCATCCTGCGATGATGGTATGCTCGGCTCGGCTCGGCTGGTTGAAGCCACCACGCTTGTCGAGGGTACCAGCAACAATGTTGGTGCTGGTGCGACCTTCGGCTTCCTTGGGGCTCTCGGCTTCCTTGGGGCTCTCGGCTTCTTGGTTTTAGGTGCAACCACTGACAATCTTTTTGTCGCTGCCGGCAGTCTAGGGACACGAATATCCGTATGGACGATAATCTTTGGCGAGTCTTCAAACTCATCCCCGCTATCGTCAATTACATAGGTTTGTAATGCGGTTGGTACCGGGGCTGAAATGGGGGCTGGTACCGGGGCTGGTAGCGGGATGTCACTTACTCGCGACACAGGTGACACGGGTCCGATTGACATTAGCAGCATCTCCAGATCAAAGTCGTCATCTGTCATACAATCATGCAGTCTGCTCTTGGGCTCCATAAGGATGCTGTTGATGGCATTGGTTGTCTCGTCATTGCAACTCATGTTAAAAACTGAAAATAACTGAAAATAACTGAAAAAGTTTAGTAGTTCACTCAGCTAGCTGAAATAAACTAAATTTCTTAGCGCTGATTGCTCGTATATATAGTAAAATCGGGAAGAGTGTCAGGGTGGGAGTGGAGGGGAGACTCTCACAGCCTCATATTGTAAATAACGACCATTGCGCATCGAACCAATGATCATATTTTTAACTACACAATGCACAAATTTCGGGTATACGGCATATTAGTATATATTATTAAATTGCAATACTCGGCATTTCATAGGGTAACATCTTGCGACTGTAACATGATGCTCATACATTTTTGGAATACCGCATAATATATTTTAAATAATATTCAATCTTAATACGAGGTATTTCATAAAGTACTATATATCATTTATTAAGCCATATTGGTGTAAGGCTGTGCATACCTCTAAATAAAATAGTTTGTCCTCTTGGGGCAAATTATTTGTAATAAGTTTTTGTTGGTTCTGAAAAGAACCGTTTTTATAGTTTTTTGTTGGTTCTGAAAAGAACCGTTTTTTTTTCTGACGAGGGCAGATACCCTATTGCGAGTCAGAATCGCTCTCCGAATCGGCATCCGACCCGGACTCAGCATCCGAGTCGGTGTTCGACTCAGTGTCGGTGCCACACCACACGTCATGCACGTCCAATATCAGGACGCGCGAGTCGCATGGACCGGGTGGCGTTGATGGTCGCCTTGGTCTTCGGAGACCATGGGTGGTATCGCACACCCCATCCAAGTCGGTCATTTGACCCCAGCTCGTATCTACTCCGGACGTCGAATCGCATTCGGCTACTTCGATTATATCGGCCATGTTAGTTACTCAACGAGTTGAAGTAAACTGAATTTCCTAGCGCTGATCTCCGAATATATAGTGATCGAAAAGATTGGAAGCGGAGGGGAGACACTCACAACATCATGCGCTCACGCATCTATGGAAAGCGAGTCAATAGCTGCGTATAACATTAAGACTTATCTAAAGGCACTGCCTTTACTATGAATTTTTTTGATGGCCCTGAAAAGGGCCGTTGTCTGACCAAGGTAGGTGGTCTTTACGAGTCAGAATCGTCAAAAACCACCAAGCCGATGTCGGGATCGGCATCGGCATCCCAATCGGAGATGTCGTCGTCGTCGATCGGAGGGTCGATGTCGTCATCCCACCAGTCCGAGGAGTCGCCACTCTCCGACTCACTGTTCGGATCGGTGTCTACTTCGTAGACACCGGGCGGCTGCAGTGTGAACCCCGATGTGGAGTCGCATGGACCATTCAACTCGGTGTCCCACCCGGCTGACAATAGGTCAACAATATCAACCATATCTGTAGAGTCGCACTCGGCGATTTCTGCCATGTCTGTCTGGTGTGGTGAGCTGAACCAGACTGAATGATAATGCTCTGTAGCTGGGTATATACATCAATCGAAAGGAGTGGGGAGGAGTGGGAGTGTTGTGAGGAGTGGGAGTGTTGCGCGCGCATCGCAGGGCCCAAAATTTTTACCTCAACACCCTATCAAAAAAAAAAAATAAAAATACAAAATATGCCCCCTAAAAAATTTTTTTCCCCAACACCCTATCAAAAAAAAAATAAAAATACAAAATATACCCCCTAAAAATTTTTTTCCCTAACACCCTATCAAAAAAAAATCAAAATAAAAAAAATACCTAAAATTTTTTTTCCCCAACACCCTAGCAAAAAAAAAAAATCAAAAAATTATAGGGGTGGGGGTAATTTTTTTTTTTTATTTTCTTTTTTGTTTTTATAATCCCTATCCCTATGATCCCTATCCCTATCGCATTTCAAATAAACCCGGCACAGATGTTTTTCGCCTAATTTTTTTATCTTGACCCCTAGACCCCTTTTACCCAATGGAAAAAAAAATAAAAGACCAAAGTCCATTACGATATTCCTGAATATCTCTGTGTCCCCACGGTAGAGTTTTCACGGTGTTTGGTATTATAAACCTTTTGTCATCGTTGTAAGATAATGCGACTTTGTTTTTCATTTCAGTATATATATCATGTAACTTACTCCTGAATGTATTCATTTTTCTAAATATCTTACCCCCGCCTTCTACAATCTTTTGATAATCCGACATGTTTAAGCTGCTTTGTATTACGCATTTTTTTACTCCCTTAGCGGCTTTGGTCTCTTTTTCGTCTGATCTAATATAGTAGGCCTTGGCGCCTGTCCCTAAAAATGTGCTGATGGCCTGATTTGGATACTCATCTTTGAAATTCCCCAATATTGGTTTACTTACGGGTAGGTTAAATTTATTATCCGTTTTATAATTAGATGTGTCGAAATGTTCTATATTTCTCCCCATAAATTCATAAAAATTAATTTTATCAACTTTAAGTACAAAACTATCGGTATCTGTGTAAAGTAATGAAATTTGATCACCTAATTGCTGTTTTAATATTCCATAATAAAAATCATACATCCTTACTTTTGACAATTCCAACACTGTGAAACCGATGTACAATGGTTTGTTATAGCATATTTTGGTTCTACCCATATGTATAGCCACAAAGTGTTCTGAAAATATAGAACAAGACTTAAAATTCGGTCGAGCAATTAAATTGTTTGCGCCTGGGGAATTTCTCTTACTAACCCAGTGGGTTTTAAGGTAAATATCTCGTCTGTCATCCACGTTTTCCATAGTTTTCCCGTACACACTATTGACCATGCGCTTAAAGTGATTTCTCTCAGATGTGTGCTTGGCATTGTTTCTCATATTAGTATTGAGATCTATGTATTTTTTCAGCCAACGTGACTGCTTAAACTTGAGGGCGCGATGAATTTCAGTTACAATTAGTCCATTATTTATGGCCTGCTTAAAGTTTCTATAGTGTAGTATGTATTTGTCTTTGTGGTTTAAATTCGGCACCAGTTTGGGGATTTCTGTTTTGGAATTAGGTGGAATTATATTCTCCACTAAAAATGGTAAATCGGCGTGTTTATCATGAAGGTGTTGTGGATATGTTACATCAACTTCTAATACATAGCCATAATCCCCGAGATCATCAACTGACATTACATCGAGTTGATTAATTTCCTCCGTCGATAACCATGCAAATTCTCCTGTGGGTAGTGGCTGACTCATACTATACCCATAGAGATTTGTGGCATCAATATAATGTATAGAGGACTTTGGCTCGAAGGGATTATATTCCGATAAATACTGATTATTGGCAATATGTTTTCTTTCCACACATTGACTGATACCGCCACGTATACTATTTTTGAAGAAATTAATCATATCAATATCTGTCAGCAACTCTAACTCCACCTTGGTGTAGCGCAACATCGCATCCCATGACAAACCTGGAGATGTATAATATTGCGCTGGATCGAGTTTATATGCTTTAAGCGATACATCTCTAAAATTTTCAAATATATCGCATAACATTAGAACATCTGATTTTAAATATAAATCAGAATACGATCCCAAGGTTTGGCAATTAAATACATCCCACACTTTCTGGGCCCTCGCGTAATCCTCGTCGGATATGTGACAATCATTTAACTTATCATAAAACTCATCTTTTGAGGGTAAATTTGGGTGATCTAATTTCAATATATTATCCATGAAATTATATGGAAACACCCCTTTCTGTCTCATCAAATAAAATTTTTCTTTTTCTGCAAAACATTTCCTTGTTTCAACAAAAAATTCTGATGGCAAGTTTTCCGACAGCCCAACCAAGGAATCCGCTAAAAATCTGTAACTATCCAAAAATCTGAGTTTTATGTAATTTTTTCTCAAAATACCGTCTCTATCTACATAGCTATGGGTGTACAATGGTTTTGTGAACGAAATATATTTTTCTTTATTTTGGGCAATAACTTCGGCTCTCTCACCTTCCCCATACAATTCTTTAATAAATAAATGGCTGTCATACCCACTCAAATTATGGAAAAATATTGGGACAAATTGCGGGATTTTATAATTTAAATTACAATTGCTATGCGCGGCGCCGGGTGTTTTCTTACCGGTAAGATGGCAATGATCTCTTACTTTAACTTCGCCTTCTTGAAAGGTCTCATCGCAAATAGAGCATATAGTCGATGTGTTAAAATCATCTATTTCATCTTTAGACAGTCGCTGCATTGGAACAATGTCTTTTAAATGAGTATTATAAATAGTTAATACATCATCCTCTAAGCGTTTTACGAAATCGCTCGCGGCATTATCGCCGGTAAAAGTTACAAATTTCGTCAATGAATCATCAAATGAACATTTAATCAGATATGCAAAAGCATATGGCTCATGTTGGTATGTAGGGATGGTGAATTTTTTTTCCGGATCTGGTTCGCAATGATCTATAGGTTTTAGGATCGATTCAAAATCGGCATAAATTACAAATGGGACTCTTAGTTGCTTACCATAATTTTGAAACTTCAGTATATTTTCGGGGACATAATTACCGCGTTTGTCTTTTTTAAGCTCCACTGATGGTGTACTGGTATATATATGATTACAATCGCACAATTGATGACGTAATAGGACGCTTTCAGATGGAAAATAAAGTAAACACCCGTCACAAAAAAATTTTTTATGACCATTTTTAGTTATTTGACTCGAAACTAATCTGGATATACTTTTAATCCAACAATAGTGACTATTACCGGAATCTTCTGTTATTAGCAGTAAATTTATATGATGCCCTAACCTTCTACGGGAATATCGTAATGGGCCTACTATTTCAAATTTAGCCTTACCATTTTCATAACTATGTTCCAAGCCATAAACATTAACACTTATATCATTGAGGTCTTCAAATTTTGAAATGTCTTTAAGCTTCATGGGAAATTCAATGCCATCAACATTCAGCACGGTCTCGAAGTGTGGATACGATGACATTAGGCTAACATGATCTCTGGCTGGATATAGAGCTGATGTGATGGCCCAAGCAAAGCAGTACGCATCATTATTCTGCACATTCACTACGCCCTTCTTGGTTTCAATAAACTTAGGCAGCTTTATGTATGAGCAGCCTCCTAACGGAGAGTACTTATTTATATTAACTTCTAGAAATAGTACTTCCTGTAATGACCAACCTGAAACAATGAATAATTTATTAGTTACCGATATATTATATATTATATAACTACTATACCTGAATCTTTATGTTGGAAGTCTACGGTTTGAGATACCAAGGCGTCCTTAAAGTTTGCATATACCACATCCAAATCCGTCGGCAAATCTAGTATTCGATTTATGCTATTGAAAGATTTGATTTCAGAATTATCTTGGCTCTGCAATACATATGTAGCGAAGACCTCTACATTAACTTTAATGGCATTATGGGCCCTCAGAACAACTTTCAACAATTCCAATACCCTCACTTTTATAGCCTCAAAAAATGTTATATAGTCTATATGTTTTTCATCACTTTTGACTCTATAACTTGCGATTCTGCACTTAAATGCACTCTTAATTAAATATATACCATCGACATGAATTGTGCATGCCTTTTCTTTATGACTAAGACTCCTCATATGTGATGTCATCTGATTGGTTGCGATGTCTACATTACATGATTCACATCTACTTTTATGAACTTGTGGGTCTACGGTACGATGTGAAACTCGCATTACACGAGCTTGTTTTACCGGTAAAACATCCGGGCTTGAATTGGCGGTTCTTTTCGTACCGCTGGATGATTCACCATTGCGGTTAGATATCAGATTACAACTTTTATTTTGATGTCGTCGTAAATTATCTGCTCTTGTAAATGTTAAACCGCAATTACACTTATACATATCTACTATTTTTATGATTATTTCGATATTAGATAATGAAACTTCCAACGCACTTATAGCTCGCGACTGATCTCATTCGTATAGATGTGATATTATATACCTCTCAATAAATCCCCACCTCCACTATGCTCCCCTCCCCTATTCATAATATACGGGAACAGCTCCAATTCTTGTTACTTCGGTATAGAGTAACGTAAATTCTAAATACATAGTAATCACTAGGAGGTAATGAGATGTACTTACTATGCTCATTACACTACTCAATTACGTTCATTAAAGTATATAATTTACAGAATAATTGGGAGGCACTTGCTAATTGCGCGAAGGGTGGGATACTACCCCTTCCAACAATATTTACATCGCGCGTGTCTGCCGAAGACCGGTGATTCACTTTAGCTATGGCGGTTGAGAGTCAAGGGTGTGCATGGCGCCGACTTATTTCCCCTATGCTACAACAGTAAACAAGAGAAGTACTTAGACTTATTACACTACGTGATATACACAGTAAATACTGTCTGAGAGGTATGCATATGGTGTAATGAGAGGTACTTACTATGCTCATTACACTATGCAATTACACTCAGTACAGAATAATTGGTTGGTCCTTACATCACTATGTGTACTGAGAGGTACTTACTATACTCATTACACTATGCAATTACACTCATTACACTATGCAATAACATGGTGTACAGAGTAATTCAGAGGTACTTGCTAATTGCGCGAAGGGTGGGGGGTACTTGCTAATTGCGCGAAGGGTGGGGGGTACTTGCTAATTGCTCGAAGGGTGGGGGGTACTTGCTCGAAGGGTGGGGGGTACTTGCTCGAAGGGTGGGGGGTGGGTACTTAGGGTAATTACTAATTACACCAATTGCCTCTGACCTTGCCTCTGACCTTGGTCCAGAACTGGCTAATCCCATCTACTCATAATAATTATTTTCAATTCTACATACTATCTTTAGCTGCTTTTAAAAACGTTCTAAGAAAGTCCAATCAGACCAATTTAATCCCTAAACTATTCCACACTTTTAAAATTTAATTACCTAAAAATATTAAAAACTATTTAAAATAACTTGTTTAGCAGACTGTACAATAGCTATCTTAGTCACACGTAGCGCGTTCTCTGTCTGGGCGTCGAACACCTCTAGAAATTTGATGAACTGTATTTAAAAAATGTATAAATTTCTTTGGATATCGGATAAAAATAAGATCAAAGTAATTAAAATATGTAATTATTACCAAAAAAAATTACTGGTTTAGTTATAGCATACTAACAACCGTAGAATAAATTAGTCAACAGAGCGTATTCGTGTTTCCGATATCATTAATAAAACCAATTCAATTATGTAAACGTTTCCGCCAATTTTCATTCGTATCTGGAAATCCTAGAAATCACCAATTATAAATTAAATCAAATAATAATGATCTCTCGTGAATAATGAGACGCTTCTAGGGATTTTAATGCTGCAAACGTTGAATTGCCTGTTTACTAAATCAACTAATCTCTTTACCTATGCTGTTAAATAATTCATATAATTATTTAGCTATACGAGTAACACTCATAGATGAGTTTATTTTAGAAGTCAACATAATATGCTACACCTAACATTGATAAAAACAAAATTCAAACTCTTTATTGGTCTATAAATACAAATTAAGAGCCAAATAATAATTTGATAGTTCGAGTGTGATTACAGAATTGGGTACAATTAAAAATAAAAAATGCAAAAGTATAATAGTATACTATGCAACGATCATGTAATAACCATTACATGAGAGTTGCATACGCTATTTTTTCTACACCCGTTAAATAATCAAGAACTATAAATATTATATTTTTTAATTGTATTCAACACAATAACAGTAATTACTCGTATTTCTATAAAAAATTCTACAAAATTGTAATTAATGATATTACATCGGGTATTTTTTGGGGCAAAATATTTTGTACTGCATTTTCTGCTTTCTCTGATATGTGTGGAAGAGTCGATAGTAAGTCTTCTATATCGCTAATATCAGTCATTTTGATAATATATTTATCGAAGTTTAGCAATCTACGAAAATTTAATACTTACTGATTTTGACAACTAAAACAATTACTTAGGAACCTATGACAAACGTCAAATGCACAGCATGCTTGATTGAACAATTATGGATTTCTATTGATTAAAAATCTGTATCGTTATGAAAAATCTGTATTCATAATAGGTGTCATTATGAAACGGATAAGGGGCATATAAGTGCATTTTTATAAAACGGGTGTAGATAAAATAAAATAAATCTTAGGTATAATTAAAATAACAAACGACTTACCTGTAAGGAAGTTCATTCTAAATTATATGATATACTTCTCCAAATACATAGTGTAAAGAGGCTTAAATTAGTAGTCTTAGAGGGTAGATCTAAGTTATTATACAGGGTGATCAACTTATACTCCGGAGTTTCATATCTCCGTTGTTTTGAGGGAACAAAAGTTTTAAATACAAATTATAGATAGAATCTAACATATTTTAAAATTATTTTGTAATATACAGGTTCTTTTTTAAGTCAGAGCATACCAAAGTTATGTTTTTTTTTTTTAGTGAAAAATTTTTTGTTTTTTTTTGTGTCATTGGCATCAACTGCTACGGTTATTAGCCTCGTGTTCTGTGTAGGCTTTGTTACTGTTTCCCAGCGCCACTTTAGGAACAGCACTGTTAATAAGAACCCAACAGTGAATGGTTGAGTGGGGAATCCTACCAAGGCATCAGAATTAATATCTTGAATTTGAATTTTTCTCATTTTGCCCATTCCAGCAATATAGGGTTTTATCAGGCATGTCTCACGTAGACTAGCTAACTCTAATACTCAGATATTTAGATGAAAACGGTGAAATAAAAGAAAGATTTTCGGGAGACATTTAGAAAACGTAATTTTAAATGCTCTTAAAGATTTTTTACTAGATGTTACAAACTGTAGTAGTTAGAACTCCGACAATGTAGCAAATATGTCTGGATAGTATTTAGGTCTTCAGAGATGATTTAAAAATTATAGTCCAAATGCATTTTATATACCTTGTGCAAGCCACTCTTTAAATCTAGTAGGAAATATTGCAGCTGAATCGTGTTATGATGCTCTTAATTTTTTTTTCTTTTGGTCAAAAACTCTTTAATTTCTTTTCGTGGTCAACCCGTTGATGGAATATACTAAAGAACATTTTAAGAAACGATGGTATAACGTTGAAGCAAATATGCGATACCAGATGGTCTGCTAGATCAGATGCTATACTGGCTCTTTTCTGAATATCAATACAAATCACAATAACCAAATTCAGTTGTATGGAATCTCTTGCAATAAAAGAAAATTAATTGGACGCTGAGTATTTTTTAAAATGTACCTGGACATTGAGAGATAAAAGATAAGTATCGATTTGCATATTACTAGAGGTTATTATATTGAGAAAGACATGTCAGACGTGACAGTAGCGGGACGTAGTAGAGAAGTTCAGATCTAGAGTAAAGTGAAGAGGATTGATTTTATTTTTTTAGAATATTACAGAAGCCGTTGCAATCGGAGAATTTGATTTTTGTGAAGATTTTTGTATATAAAATTTAATTTGTTTGATTATTTTAGCTGAAGCACACCCTCAGGGGGGAATTTCCTGGTGCTCAGAGCTAGTCCGGGGGAGATTCATATCAATAAATACATACATAGATCTAAAGGTCTAAAAATGTGTAAGAGGTGTTTTATTGTATATTCGTTAATCCGAACAATTCGATAATCCGAATAAGGTCTGACAATTAGGTGTTCGGATTAAAGAGGTTGCACTGTATTTAATAATTTTTGTTGATATACAGTTAACACCAGTCGAATTAGTATTTTTTAAGTTATTTATTATCCTAAAGATCTCCTGTGGTGTAACAAGGCTAAAAAATAGTTATTTATGCAACAAGTGTGTAAAGTTACCCTTTTTTGACGAATGTGAATGTTGTCGCACGAGCCGTAGGCGAGAGCGACAATCACATGAGTCAAAAAAGGGACTTTACACACGAGTGGCATACAATATTTTTTCTACTACCGTACACATAATCCACTAATATTAGAAATATAAAAGTTACTTTTTTTCACTAGTGAAAAAAAGTACTTTACGCACTAGTGAAAAAAGTACTTTACTTTACACACTAGTGAAAAAAAGTAAAATGTGCCAAAAATTGTACACAGCAACAAAAATAAATTTATTGGAACTTTACAAATGTATAATTCTTACAGAACAAAATGACTAACAAATGAAGAAATATTTAAAAAAATAGGTTTTTAACTCTTATGAATATTAATAATGAATGTGCAATAATTGCAATTACCAAAACTTAAGGTTTTGGCCTTTTCCAGCACAGAGTTTGAAAAATGTTGTGATATTACTTCTGTAACCCTATTTTGAACTTCGAGTGGCATGGATTTGGCCTTTTTAAGTAAAGAGGTTGAAATATTTTGTGTAACTCTAGTTTCACTGTCGAGTGGTTCCACTAATTCTTCATTAGAGTTGTCAACGGTAAAATTGTAGCTTTGTTTGGTAGTGGATGGCATACTGTCATCCATCAAAATTTTATTAGAAATTTTGTTTTTTTGTGTTATTGTGCTGTCTACGTAGCCTTCTGCAACAGCAGATGATTTCCATCCTCCATGTTTTTTGACCGTTAGAAGGTCTCCTCCAGAATTTGCCTGCATAGTGGCTGAAGACCTCCTAAAGCAGTGTCCTGTAAAAGCCGTTGGACTGGGCAAGTTTAGATACGTTGCTATAACATTTGGCATTTTACCAAAAGTATTTATCCCTACAGGCTGTTTAGAATATTTTCCATTTGCGAATTTAAAAAAAATATCTGTTACAATTTATATTTGATGGTCTTAATGAGGTATATTTTTTTATGAAAGATAAATAATCAACTTCAAAATTATTTGGATTTAAAATCGTAAAAATGCGTTCTATTCCATTTTTGGTTTCTGATACTTTGACAATATACACTGTTTGTTTATCTTCCACATCGTTAATTGTCATATTACATAATTATTCCCGGCGACAAGCTCCCGCAATTCCAATTATAAAAGCTACCTAAAAAATAACATATTGTAATGTTACAAATAATTTATTAAACATTAGGAAATATCTTGACGTTGCGCATGTAAAACTCCAAATAAATGCTATTGTAAAAAATATAAAAGTTTTAGGTATAATGTGCTGCCTAACAACCCCGGTGGCCTGTTAGGACAGCAACTGATTTTGTTAGGCAACACACCATACGAACACACATCTCGTTGCAAAACTTTACAGAATATTTTGATTTTATACTGTGCATTAAAGCATTAACTGAGGGATTTACTTAGTTTGATCATTAAAAACTTGTAATCTGGAGCTTTCAACAGACAATTAATTAGATCTTCTCGTTTAAAAATTTTGGATTTTTTTGGTTTATAACCTTTATTTTTTGTTTGAGAAACGCTATTAACTTGTTGAATTTCGAAATATCAACGTTGTTTTTATATTTTAAGGTGCTTTTAAGCATAGAATAAATCGACCATAGGGTAGAAGCTTTGCAATTCTTCAATTCATCAGAGAAATATGCTAAAATAACGTTTTCCGAATATTTTGTCACCTTATTCTTCCTACATCATTCTATAAATGCATTGTATTTTTGCTGATAAATATATGCAGATTTGTTTGGCAATAAATTTTCAGTGGCCTTTTGTGCACTGCATAAGATATCTGGGGGAGTATTATCAAATTCGCTATCGCTAGATAAATTTGAATCCATATCGATTATGACAGATATAATAAACTGCAAATAAAATTAAAATTTAAGTAAACAAACATTAAAAAGTAAAACTTTTTACCTTCTCAAACTTGATTGAGTTTAAAAAAATGCTAAATTGGCTTTAGAATCTAATCTTGAACTTAAGTATACTTTTGTCGTGTTCTGTTATAAGGTAGTTACTAATTAAAAGTTTAGAGATTGACAGTTCTTCTAATCCACACAGCCACGGCCAACTTACTTTTACCAAAATCGACATCCACTGTATGTTTACTTTTAATTAAATCGATGACATTTAGAGAAAATTATAATTAAAATAAACTGTTGATAATTTGTTGGACACTAAATAGATATAAGCAAAAATAATTTATTTATTTGTCTTAGAAGGAGATAGCAAAAAAATGTTAATATAAAATAAAACGTTATATTTTGTTATGTACAAATTTTGTCAAATTTTACTTTTTTTAACTAGTGCGTAAAGAGTTTTACTTTACGCACTAGTGAAAAAAGTACAACTTTACACACTTCGTGGAGTGCGTAAAGTACGTACTTTACGCACGGTAGTAGAAAAAATAATTTACAGCTATTTTGATTACGTTTTGTACACACAGGGACATAGTTTTTAAAAGTTTTTTCATTTAATAATCTTGCAGATGTACTAAAGTAATTAACAAAGCTATTCACAACATCAGATTTTAAATCAACAATTGGCCTATTAATAATCAATTTCATTTCCCTTTGCTTATTATTTTTTCCAGTTTTATCTTTAACTAATTTCCATACATGTTTTTGTTTTTTATTGAGATGTATTTTATTGTCTTCCATTTTTTGATATAATATAATTTTTTGTCTGGTTTTAATTTGTTTTTGTAAATTTTAAGCAAAAAATTATATTCTATTTCCAATTTTTCATCATTAAAATTATACTTAAGCCAATATAGATTGTTTAGCTTCTTACTTAACTCGATTGATTCACTAGTAATCTATTTATTTTTAAATTTTTCTTCTCTGTAAAAAACTCTTATAAATTAATTTAGCATTTTGTTCACACTTATACAATTAATATTTAAAATAACAAAATTAAAAAAAAAAATTAATAATTTTTTATAAAAATCCAATTTTTTATAAGACACAATAATAGATTAGGGTGAGAAACAATTTTATAAAAAAAGTATATAGGCCAATAGGAGAGTTAAACAACTTTGGTGTACATACATCAATTTTCCAATTAGCTGCTTCTAGATTATGTAAATTGATATAACCATTAATAGATTTGCAACGATCACGCGGGTTCCAATTTCATAATTTAAATCGGCCGAACTGTGATTTCTATTCAATTATACCAATCGCTGTTATTCGAAAATTATCAAGCTCTAGGGTTAGAATTCATTATTTGAATTTGCCGACTCTGCAAACTGAAGGCATAAATTGTTTAAATGGTTTTATTTGTAAGGGGACACTATTATATACAGATGGTACATAGAAACGTTAATACATTAAATAAATAAAAAGTTTTTCTAACGTTTTTTCTTCTATTCGTTCATGTTAATTTTTATTTTCAACGTTATTGGAAAAAAGTTGGAAACAAACAAACCTATTTTTTATTTGATAAAATCTAAAATTTTTTGAATTTTTTTGACAGTTTGCTGTTATTATTTGTTTTTATTTGATACATTGTTTTTTTAACGCACAATGGAAAAGTTAAAACAGTTATTATAATAACTGTCATTCATCATGCTGAAGAACACATAGAAATAAATACTAACCTAACCCAACTTAACACTGAATGATCGAATGGGGAAATCTATCCAGTAATGGCGCTTCAAATTAATTACTAATCAGGATAGATCCTAACTGCGACGCTGCTAAATAGTCAATTAAATATAGTTTATTGCGTTATACCGTTCAGAATCGTCGCTCGTTTTCAATTCACTTTCAAGTTTCTACTCGTAGTTTACGATAATCATTTCAGTCACAGCGATCTTTTAGAACCCATAAAATTCAATTGACCTAGATATTTCTCCGTCTACTGCAACACGGCAGTAAAGACATGAGAAAAATCAGACTGGAATGTGTTTCATTTTTTATTGTTTCACTGGGAATAGTTTCGAAACGCTGGTATGTTACGATTGAGATGTAAAAAAAAATTTAAATTGAAAAAATAATTGTTAATTGAATGTGAATTATAATATACTATAATTATTTTAGGTTAATAAAATAATAATTAAACTGACAGTAACTGATACGTTTACAATTTTTACAAGGTGAAAGAAATCCAGAATGCTGTCCAGAATACCGTTAAATCTACCTCAGATACAAACACCGATAATATTAAAACATGTGTTACAAATATGTTTGAAAACATTACTAAAAACAATATCCCAACTGGAAGCAAAATATCATATGCTAATATTGCTACTGGTTCAACCTTCATCGTAACACCAAATAACTCCTAAAAAAATAAATCCAATTAAAGAAAAATTTAAATAAAGGTGGAATTGATATATTTTGTGAAAACGAAAACATTAAGCAATTAGTTAATACAAAATTTGATAATAAGTACCATGTGAAGGAAGTTATTCCTCTAAACCTTAGAGTTAGAATTATTGTGGATTGTCTGAAAAGTTTGATAATGATGTTTATATCAATTAAAGCAAGATCCAAGAGCAATAGGCCCCATTGAACTACTTGCTTATAAATCTCCGAACAAATGTTTTATATGTAGAAGGATAGATTAACTTTTGAGGCAAGACTAAATTTTTATATGAAAACTAAGGTATTTGTACAAAGTAATACTAGGTGTTTTAATCGCAATTTAAACGATACTGCGGTAATCCAACCCTGTTTTTTAAAAATCATATTACCATTCCTTCTTTTCCTTCTTCCATTATTATGGAAGGAAAGGAAATTGCGCTATGGTTTTCAAAAATGAAGATTACTTGTCCAATATTTTAAGAAAGAAATAGTTAAGAAGATCATTTTGAAGATACAGAATTTAAAAGTCTTGTGTCTCTGTCGAAGGGACAATTTAGATAATTTTATACATATTGTGATCCCGCTAAAAATAAGAGATTTATTGGCCTTTTTAATAAAATTACGTCAAGGTCTGTTGTGTCCATATTTGGTTACTCATCAAAACAAAATGTCAGTAATAAAACATTATTGGGCACGATTAATTTAATCACAAGATTTGTGCCAGAAAATGTTGGTGTCCAGTGTAACGATGTTAGAAATCGTGAACTTTTTATCCAAAGACATGTAAAAGAATTGTCTAATATTTTGTATAATGCCAATACAGAAATTCCTCAAGTAAAATATTCATGAATTTCGATATAATTTGGAAATTAATCAATAAAAATCATATTCGCATAATAATCAAATTATATATATTTTTTGTATAATAAAAATAGTCTAACCTTTTGCTAGTAACTGCACGACTTTCCTTTCATACTTAGTTACACAACATGTAAAAAATAACAAAAAATAATATACTAAATTTTTACAATCAAAAGAGCTTAATCACTTTATATTTGCTTATCCAGTCTACCGTTGGTTACAGGTATATGATAAAAAAGGAAATATTTTCACAAGTTCGAAATAAAAATATTATTGGAAAACAGTTTAATACAAAACTCAATTAGTTTTTGATTTTAGCAAAAACTTTTAAATAAAAAAAAAAATAGAAAGAAAATCAGCTACATACTCCAGTTTTCCAAAAATTTATATCTGCAAATTGATAAAATTTAATATTCCTTTTTATTTAAGAAACTAGGGTGTAAAAAAAAACTAAAAGACTAGAGATTACTAGGGTATTTTATTTAAATAGTTCAGCAAAAAATAAAATTATACTGATGATAAATAACTAAGATACATCGATAATGCTTAAATAGTGAACCGCGAAAACAGCCATAAGTAAAATTATCACTCAATAGATTAATATTTAGAAGTAATAAAAAACAATTTACATAAAATATGTGTAAACGAGCAACAGATTCTAATCTTTTCATCACATTATCTAAACTTTCTAAAACCTTTTAACCTAAGTGTTTTTAAATCAACTTCTCACCAACCCACACTCACTATATTATTTACAACTGCAAAATCAAATTAACATCTCCTCGTTTTCCAACTTCCATATCATCCTACAAACACCGCCCGTTCACACACCATCGCCCCAAACTGACAGCATGTTATCATCCCCCGTATCATGATTCCGTCCCCCACCCCTCTCATCGCCCGCATCGTAACACACTATATAGAGGGCGGGGGCTCATCATAGACACCGCTGGCTGTGATCAAATAATCGATAGGCTTTCGGTGGCACGTCTTCCGATCTTTGCATCCTGCCGTGTCATTACAGATGGGCTGTTAATCTTATCAAGTTGGCGAGCACGTGTCGTGAGCGCTTTGTCGGACGCCGGCTGAATAACCGATGCCGGAAAATATCCGGAAGAATACGGGAACGATACTGTAGAGGTGGGAAACCAATCAATGGGATGTAACCGTTATATAATAATAACTTGATTGTTATTTAATAAAGGGATATCGAGGATCTTTTTTTGTCATGCAATAATGCGCAACTGCGTTCCAATTTGTGTAATATACATGCAAACAGATTTTAAATCAAAGACAGACGGATTTGAAAAAAGGATACTTTAAAAATATTTTTGGATATATTGTTAGGCCTTTGTTCAGTATTATCCATTCTTTTTATATCAAACCTTCTTTTAGATAAACTGGAAACTGTATAATCAAAAACGTTTTTCGTGATACTTCCTTTCCATCACAAACAGTTTTTAATAAACAATCAATCTCTACCACTGACCCATATTCTTATTTTTTATCTATGAATATTTGAAAGAATTATAAAATCTTTTCAATCCTACTATATTTGTCATCATTTACATATCTTTTACGTATCTCGCAACGCCTACATGTTTTTAACTGACAAAGGCTTCGGAATTTAGTAACAATTTGTTTTCAGAAGAGTATGATGTTATATTAACGGAAACTTGGCTTTCATAGGACATTAAAAGCGAAGAACTATTTAATTCCAATTACACTGTATATAGAAAATATAGGGATACAATTTTAACAGGTAAACAACGCGGAGGAAGTGTCCTCATTGGTATAAATAAGAAATATACATCTTCACCAATATCAATTAACTCACCATTAGAGACAATCTTTGTAAAACTACACGGTACCACAATCATTATTAATTGAACTTATATTCCACCTTGTTCAAATGCTAAAGTTTCCAGGCAATACCTAGATTTATTTAATAGTTTAGATCCCCTAATCACTCAAACTACACACTTGACACTCATTGGTGATTACAATATACCTTGTATAAATGGCACATCTTTTCAATTTTCTAATAAAAATGATATAATACAAACAATGTCTTTGTTAATGTCTACTTACAATCTACAGTCTTACAACAATTTTCTTAACGAGGATTAGAAAACTCTAGATTTGGTGCTTAAGAATATGAATTTGAATATAGAGTAAGAATTAGAATCTTTAGTTTCCATAGACAAAAAACATCCCTCTCTGATAATTAAAACAGAAATTAAAAAAATTAACAGACTCACATAGATAAACAATAATTTTGACAACAGATATAATTTTAAAAACGCTGATTTCAAATTACTATGCAAACTATTAAGGGATTTCGATTGATCAAAAATTGGACACTTCGAACAGGTTGATGATTCTGTCAAATATTTTTACCAGTTTTTTTATGAAATGTTTGACATATGTGTACCAAAGTTTAATAATAGACTTCAACCATATTGCAATTCTAATTTTTAAGAAAACTACTCAAATAAAAATTGTTTGGGATATCATTTATTAATTTTTGTCATTTTTGTACTTTTTGTTCCATTTTTGTCCATTTTGGTCAATTTTTGTCCATTTTTGTCAATTTTTGTTAATTTTTATCCATTTTTATCCATTTTTGTCAATTTTTGTCAATTTTTGTCCCTTTTTGATCCATTTTTGTCAATTTTTATCCATTTTTATCAGTTTTTATCAATTTTTGTTAATTTTTGTCCATTCTTGTCAATTTTTGTCCTTTTTGGTCCATTTTTGTCCATTCCTAAATCAATTCCTAACAATTACTATCACTTCTTAAAAATAAAAATAACAGTTATTTATCAATACAGCCGTCCATCTTCGTCTAACTGAAAGGGTCGAAACACAGCCTAATTGTGCTTGCGTATTTAATTCGCTGATGTTCCGCCTATTTGGAGGTACCCAACGTCGTCTTTGTTTAACTGTCGAGTTAAATGAAATTACTAGGGGATTTTTCGGTTCGTTATATGCTTTTCTGCTCGGTATATCGAACTGAGAAAAGGGAGTGTGCTTTGTCTTTTAGATTAAAGAAAATTTAGGGTAATTTATGAAGTTTGTTTACTTTCTAATAACCAAAATTGCTGTATAATGCAATATATCAGGCGAAATTTATAATTTTTGATAAATTCTAATTACCATTTAACAAACAGCTCATTTCCTATTAATCTGTGACCAGTTAAAATTAGACTATAATAATCTTTTTTCTCATTTTTTCTTCCAATTTTGAAAAAAAAAAAATGATTAACTAATTTAATATACTATCACATATTGCTAATAGTATCGTACAATTTTATTGTAATAGACTGGTATATCTTAGAACATATAATCATATTATCGGACCTCGCATAAACACCACAGGGTTACCTCAGGGCTCAGTTTTGAGCCCCAGCTTGTTCAATATGTATACAGCCAATTTCCATAAACCTAATATTTTTCATATTCCTTTTAAAATTATACAATAGGTGAATGATATTTGTAGGGGGGTCATTGGATTCTATAGCATCAAATTAAATTCTTGGTTAATCAAAAATGGATTTTAATTACCAGCAGATAAATCATCAATTACAATATTTACTAGACATAATTTGCCAAATAATAATATACGACTTAATAACGTAGATTTCACAATAAAAAACGAAGTAAAATACCTAGGGTTAATCCTTGACAGAAAACTCACGTGGAACTCGCACATACAATACATGTTTAACATAACTATAATAAGGGACTGAATTTTCTGAAAATAGTTGTAAAAACCTGGTAGGGTGCTGATATAGAAACAGCTTTATTATTTTATCGCGCTTATTTGAGGTCAATATTGGACTACGGTTGCATACTTTATGGATCTGCTAGTAATAATTTACTAAAAAGAATCGATGTATTTCAAAATACCCTTTTGCGTTTTTGTCTTGGAGAAATAAAGTCACCACCTATTAATCCTCTCCACGTAGAAGCACTTGAACCTCCACTAGCGAGAAGTTTCTGATAAAATATAGAACTTTTTGTAAATATTAGCCGAATACATGTATTTGACCTTGTTAATAAATATTGGAAATTAAAAAATTCCCCACCATTGTGCATTGCGTTTCAACAATGCCAAAGTCAGTTGCCCAACATATAAAAAACTGATGATCTAACATAACTTGTTGACTGTCCTCTATTTCTTTACAAAAATCGTATCATTCAACCATATTATGACTCTGATGTACGCATAAGTAGAAATATATTGAGGTCATTTGTATTTAATTGAGAAAACGTCCTAATCATATATACTGATGTTTCTAAAACCTCCACTGGAACATATTTTGCTTATTATATTCCATCTAGAAACATAAAAAAATCACACAGCCCAAATTCAGCATTTTCTATTTTAAGTGTTAAAGTTGTAGCTATATATGAAGTTTTTCTAATTAATCACAACAGTGCAGGGCTAGTTTCCGATTCTCTATCTGTTTTAAAGGTCTTGAAAGATACGAAACTCCCAACTGTTAATTGCAACCCATATATCTTTAAAATTAAAAAACTTATCACAGAGTTATCTCTAACTGGTACACTAATTTGTGTCTTGTGGATAAAACCTCATACAGGCATAGCAGAAAATTAACAGGTCGATAAACTTGCTAAAGATAGTATTAATATTGGAAATCCACATTCAGACTACAACTTATACGTGGGTGATTACTTTGTTATTCTCAAAACCAAGCTACGTTTAATGTGGTCACATTCATGGAGTGAATTTTCTTTCACTAACTTAACAAGATACACATTGTTACATCCTACCATACCTTAGATTAAAGAGACCGAAGATGTAACATTGCACACTGCGCATGTTGTCTATTTTAAACCAAAGTAACCCACTAATTGAAAATCATTGTTTGCACGACGCCACCCGAATTGCTCCAATTTTTCCATTCATCGATCACCTTCACCTGAGTTTAATCACCATTGACAGCTGTTTTTTGATTTATTTGTTGGTATTTTAGCAATTTAAAGTGTTCTAGTTATTCAATTTCAAGTTCAAAATGCCACGATGTATCTTCAAAAATTGTATGTACTTATAATACAAGTACTACTGTTATGAATATATTCGTTTTCAGCGGTAAATATTTATTAACGTTTTGACATAAAGCGCCATGATTCTCTGGGCTGAATACTTCAGATCCGCATTAAGGGGTTTCAATAAATATTAAGAATTAGAAATCAGATTTCATATTACTTACATAAATTTACAAAAGGGTAAAATTTTGAACATTTAATTTAAATAAATAGTAAATAGGCATTATTGCTAACGAAATTTTGTATTTAAAAAGTAGTTTTATAAGAATGTTTTCTAAAGATAGTTTTTAGCCCTTTTTGGTAGATAAATAAGAGGTAAAGAATCATAGTTGCTAGCTAAATTTTATTTTTATAAGGTATTTTTATAAGAATATTAGATGAAATACAGGATGACCTACTTAAAATTTCAAGGTTCATCTTATTTGCGGTTAAATCGAAAGTGACATTGAATTTTAAGTCTTAAAACAAAGTAATCTAGTATTAGCAAAAAAAAATACTAAAGTTACAGGAGTTAGGTCCGATTCCACCGTTGTGTTAAACGGAGATTAAAATGACAGTGTTAATGTAAAAATGTCATTTTAAACTTCGTTTAACACAACGGTGGAATCGACCTTTAGTCACGTTAATAAAATGTTACATTACAAACCCCCAAACAACTCGAACATAATTTTCGTTTACTAAAAAAAATCCAAAATTTAGCAATATTTATTTATTATACAATCGAATGCGATTTCAAAGATAACTGGATTAAAAAATCCGAATCTCTAAATTTTGGAGCTAAATGCTCAGATAAAAGCAAGCGACCGATAGGGGTTACAAAAATAATCGATTTATCGATAATTCTGATATTTTTTAATGAAAATCGATTTATCCGCTGTTTTTAATAAATTATTTTCGTTTTTTTTTAAGATAATGTATTAATCGATTTTAAAGGAAATACAAAAAAGTAGATTTATTCAAAATAATCGGTTTTTTAATTATTTGATTATTTTCGATTTTTCAAAGACATTATATGAAAATAATCGATTGGATATAATCGGTTATTTTACATAATCGATATTTTGGTTATTTTTTTAAAATTATCGATTTATTGGATAATCAGCTTTTTAATAATCAATTATTTTCGATAATCGAATAATCAATTTCAAATAAAAGGAAATATGAAAAAAGGATTATTAGAAAATAATAGGTAATTCGTTTTATTTTTTGGAAAATCGATTTATCATAGAATCGGCTTTTTAATTAATTGGTTATTTTCGATTAGGCGATTATTTTGGAAATATTGATTATTTTTGGTATTTCAAAGATAATCGAATTATCGATTTTAAAGGAAATACAATAAAAATAGATTATTGATAATAATCGATTGATCGAAAATTATCGATTATTTAAAAGAATCGATCATTCTGTTTTTTTGAAAATCGATTTGTCAGTTAATCGACTTTTTAATTAATCGATTATTTTTGAAATACAATAAAATAGATTATTGGTAATAATCGATTTATCATAGAATCGGCTTCTTAATTAATTGATTATTTTCGATTAGGCGATTATTTTGGAATTATCGATTATTTTCGGTATTTCAAAGATAATCGAATTAACGATTTTAAAGGAAATACAATAAAAATAGATTATTGATAATAATCGATTGATCGAAAATAATCAATTATTTAAAATATTTGATCATTCTGTTTTTTTTTAATCGATTTATCAGTTAATCGACTTTTTAATTAATCGATTATTTTTGATTAATCGATTATTTTCGATTTTTCAAAGATTATCGAATAATCTGTTTCCATGGACGAAAAAAAATGGTTTATTTGAAAATAATCGATTATTTAAAATAAACGATAATTCTATTTATATTATATTTTGTAAACACTGATTTATCGGTTAATTGGCTTTTTAATTAATCGATTATTTTTGATTTTTCAAAGATCATCAAGTAGTCGATTTTAAAGGAAATGACAAAAAATATATTGTTTGAAAATAATCTATTGATCGAAAATAATCGATTTTTTTCAATGATCGATAATTTATTTCGATAATCACTCATCCCTAGCGATCAAATGACTTTTAATAGATTTAAATTTTAAAATGTTATCTGGTTTCAGACATATGCATTTCTAGAGTTTTATGTGACTCATTCTTTATAATAATTAATATTCTTAAAGAAAGAAGCCTTAATATACTTTTTTCTGAGGTTACAATACAAAACAGCATTTTCTCATTTTGACTAATTTTTAATAATATGTAATAGCCGTAGAAAAAATATAATGTTCAACTCATAAGGGTAGATTTGCAGTATTAGCCTGCGCACATGCTATTTTTATAATACTCGTAGACAATGAATAACATTTTTTGCTCTATTAACAATATATTCTATTTCAACATTTTACTGTAATCTCTTGCAGAAAAGTCCGTAGTAAATAAACGCTAACGAAATATTCTATAAAAGATCTTTTTTTCACATAAAATGTCGTGGCATCTGTTTGATATTAAAAAATCACGTTAATTTTATTTCATAATACAAAATTCGATTAAACACCTTTTAAATAAACCTAATAGTTCATTAAGATGCTAATAAACAAAGTCCGGTCCCTGTCACAGAGTTCGGGTCGCCGCGTGTCGCCGCCCAGTTCCCCCACTCCGTTAACTCTTCTTTAGAAATTGGCAACATTTGCGCAGGTTTAAAACCGGTGTATGTTATATCTCTGGTCTCTTTTATCTAAGTACCATATTAATATTCCTCGCAGATTTATCACAACAATCATTAGACTCAAATTTGGACACGCATGTTATCCCCAACATCTTTCTCGTATAAATGTTATACCTAGTGACAACTGTGAACACTGTGGAGGTAAAGGTGATTAAGATCACATTTTCTTTGAATGCACAATGTATCAGAATCTGTCAAATGAATTATATAAAAAACTGTGCAACGTAAATATAACTGCTCCTTTTAATGTTTTGTCAATTTTGGTTTCATCTAAAAAAGAAAATTTTGATTGTGTGGTAGAATTTTTGTCAAAAGCAGATATAAGATTATAGTGGATTTATTACCTTTGTTTTTGACATGTCCTAATTACCTTTGTTTTATTACCCTACTCACAACGTGGCCTATTGCTAGTGTATCTTAAAAAAAATGTCCTGATGGGTCCCTGGACGAGAAATGAGTGTCCTTGTTTATTTTCTTTAAAAAGTATTGTCTTTTTAATTTTTGTTTGTCGTGATAGGTTGCGATAGATTGGTTTTGTTGCGATGGATTATTATTTTTGTTGCCATTGTTGTTTACCGTTTATTTTGCAATATGTTATTTATATTCATTAAGTGACTGGCTGAATGACAAAAATTCCAATAAAAATTATTTAAGAGGTTATTACGATACAATAACTATTTTAATAAGTATTTATGCAACAAGTGCCTGACGTCGCGTGCAATCAACACTTTTTGCACGAGTTGCATACAATATTTTTTCTACGTTCATGCAAAAACCAAAAAATGTTTTACAGAACTGCAGTTGTATTGTCCAAATCATAGTAGCCCTGATCGTGTACCTTTGTTTGAGGCATTTATTTACGTTTGTGTTCATAATTTGTAATGACATTTTTAATAAATTACATTTTTTTATTAATTTATTTATTAAATGATTGAAAATAATATAAAATATTAAATTGTTTTTAAAACGTAACACAGAAAATGAAAATGGACTAAATATTTGGCGTTGATTTGAATATTTATATTTGTCATGATCATAAAACGCTGTAGTAAAATGACATATGAGTGCAATAAAATTTTTATTGCACTAGTGCAATAAAGACCCAGTTTTTTCACTAAATGTAGTTCAATAAAGTTTTGGTTTTTTTATGGACGTAGAAAAATATAATTAACTGTTACTAATGAAATAAAAATGTACTTTTCCTGTTTCATTCATTTTAATAATTATTTATAATTTATGATTTTTTACTTGCTACTTAAAATGATGAATTGAAATGTATAAAAATTTTAATTACGATGATATTTACTAATTTTATCTTCCTTTGTTTCAGGTAAGTTTAGAATAAGATGTATACAAAAATACTGTAAGTAATAACCATAACTACTATAAAAAATAATGAATTATTGCTGCCGTATGTACCGTATGTAGTCGCTACTAGATATTATAAAATTTAATTAAAATAAAATAAATACAAATTAAATGCCTCTAGTAAATTTTTATTTAAATCAGAAATGAAGTACAAAGAATAGAAAAAAGAAAATTAACAATGACCTAGTTATAAAAGTGTTTCCTACTAAATTAAATCACCTTTTCAAGATAAGAACATTTAAAAAGATTAAAACATAGATATAGCATTAAATAATAATTTTCATTTGAATTTACAGAGCCAAATAACTAAAATTTACGATTTTTAAGAAAAAAATTGGGTAATTTTAAAAGAGGCATATAAAAAAGGTTAAAAATATGGGTTATATTTTAATTTTGATTTTAAAAATAAAATTGTGTTTTGGGGTAATTTTAAAAGAAAAGAGGCAAATAAAAACGAGTAAAAATATGGGTTATTTTTTAATTTTTAATTTTAACGGGAAAATTGGGTTAAATTTGGTTTATTTTTAAAAGACAAGAGACAAAAATGGGTAAAAATATGGGTAATTTTTTAATTTTTAAATTTTTTATTTGAAAGGGAAAAATGGAATAAATTTGGGGTAATTTTAAAAGAAAAAAGGAAAATGAGGACGGGTAAAAATAAGGTCTATTTATTAGTTTTTAATTTTAAAGGGAAAAATGGGACAAATTTGGGGTAATTTTAAAAGAAAAGAGGCAAATGAGAACCGGTAAAATATGGGTTATTTTTATTTTTAAATTTTTAATTTTAAAGGGAAAATTTGGGGTAATTTTAGAAGAAAAGGTGTAAATAATTGTGTAAATTTTGATAAATAGGATAAAAATTGGGTTAGTTTAAAATTTCTATATATTTTACGTTTTTAATTTTTTATTGTTTATTGTAAAGTGTGTAAACGTCACCGATAAATTGTTTAAATAGAAATGTAAGTGTTTCAATATACAGGGTGATCTATTAGTGTGAAAAAGTCCAATATCTCCGCCATTATTAAAGATATAAAAAAAATATTTTCACAGAACGGTATATAGCGTTAAACTACATATCGTCGATCTAAAGCACACATTTTGTAACTCCAAATTTAATGTTATAACGATCTTGGTACCAATTGAATCGCATTTTAGTCTTCTTTATTGGGCACAAACATTGTAGCTCCAACATGGCTCCAACACCCACCAAACTACAATAAATTCAAATTAAAACTGAAAATTAAGCCATTTAATTACATCTTCTAGAAGTTTAAATTTGCGATTGTCCAAAAATGCGTTTTTGGATATACAATAAGTGGGCTTTAGACCGACGATATTTTAAAATTTTGTTTAAATATATAAGGTGTTTAATAACTTCCCTCTGGAACCAACTTATGTTCTTTTTAATGGATCACCCTGCATTTTATTTTATATTTGAATTGCCCTCGCTTTTCCCATTCTAAAAATATAAATTATTATTGGTTTATACAGGGTATTTTGTAGTAGAACAACTGTTCTAATTAAATATAATTTGCAAAAATTACATTTAAATAATAAAGTATGAATTTGTGCTGACTATTGATATTTTTTCTTTCTTAATGTAAAAATCGATAATAAATTACGGCTCGTTAAATTATAATAATTACTAATTATCAAACAGAATGTATTTCCAATCAATTATTTTCTGAATTATCGTTTTTACCACTAAAATTTGAAAATCTCTAAAAACTAATAACTTTTGGTATAGGAAATGCTTAAGTCAAATTAAAGTATAATTAGGATATTTTTGAACGATGATATAAAATACAGGGTGAACCATTTAAAAAAATTGAGAAAATTATTTATTTGTGTTTTGACTCACTCTGTACAGATTTGATGCGAGTTGAAAAAAGTAGTGTCTCCGGATAAAACTTGATCATGATCAAAAAATTGTGGTAGAAAAAAATTTGGTTGTCAATTGTTTCTTTTGCATGATATAGGTCATTGAATTCAATACGATTTTCATACAAAACTGATTATATCCTGCAAAATACTCTGTATAAACCAATAATAATTATTATTTTTAGAATGGGAAAAGCGAGGGTAATTCAAATATAAAATAAAATACAGGGTGATCCATTAAAAAGAACATAAGTTGGTTCCTGAGAGAAGTTATTAAACACCCTGTATATTCAAAAATAATTTTAAAATATGTAGTTTAACGCTGTCTACCGTTCAGTGGAAATATTTTTTTATATCTCTAATAACGGAGAAGACTTTTTTACACTTATGGATCACCCTGTATATAACAATGTATCCTAGTAAGCTATACATAGTATAATCAAGTAGTTTTCAAGTTTCAGTAAATATTATACAATCAAAAGCATTTAAAATTCATCGACGTTTTCTTATATTATTGTATATGATTTTAAAGTTTTTGTTATGATTATTTATATTTATATCTTGTTTAGATTCATTTTCTGTGTCTATGTTTTATTTTGATTTTATTAGTTTGAAATTATCTAATATATTTATCCATTATTAAAAAAAGTAAAAAATTATTGTTGCAATATATTATTTAATAGGGCTTTTAAATATTCATATTAATATGTTTAAGCAATTGATTTTTGTGGATTTAAAGAATATATATCTATGAAATACCAATAGATTTCATAACACATAGTGTTAATTATTACTTTCCTATCTGTATACAGATATAAGGAAAGTATAGGAATCATGATTTTTTTCGACCTCGAGTTTTCGACGGATTTTTACGTTTTGAGGTCCCCTGAATCCGTTTTGACTATTTTCGCGATGATGTCTGTGTGTGTGTGTGTCTGTGTGTGTGTGTGTGTGTGTGTGTGTGTGTGTGTGTGTGTGTCTGTATAACGCATAACTCATGAACCGATACACGGAAAAACACCAAATTTCAAACTTAAGCTTTGTTCCAACGTCTAATGAGCTGATTAGATTTTGGGCAGAGTCGGAACATCTGGGGGGGTACTTTATAGGTGGTCATTTTTATATTTTATGGAATATATCTGTTATTTACGTTTGGGGAAGAAAATTCTTTAAATGAAAGTTACTTCTTATTTTATTATCTATAATTTTTGTTATATACAAAATTTTCCTAAAATGGTCCGTATTCGCGAAATTTGACAAAATGTAAAAAAATATTTTTTTTATAAAAATTGTTCAAACAAAAGTTGTTTGTAATATAATTCTCTATAATTTTTATCCTATAGATAATTTCTCTAAAATAGACCGTATTCGAGATATTTGAGAAAATGTAAATTTCGAAATTTGAAGAAAACTCAAAAATGGATAAAGAAAAAAACATTAAATTTTAAACTTAAGTTTTATTTCGGCCTGACGTGAAATGATTAGATTTTGGACAAAGTCGGAACATCTGGGGGGGTACTTTATGGGAGGCCGTTTTTATATTTTATGGAATATATCTGTTATTTATGTTTGAAGAAAAAAATTGTTCAAATAAAAGTTACTTCTAATATTATTATCTATAATTTTTGCTTTATGCAAAAATTTCCTGAAATGGTCCGTATTCGAAAAATTTGACAAAATGTGCAAAATTCTGATTTTTATGAAAATTGTTGAAATAAAAGTTGTTTGCGATATCGATCTCTATAATATTTGTTTATACATGATTTTTTTAAAATGGACCGTAATGGAAAAATTGTAGGAAAAGTGCTAAATTTAAATTTTTCAGTATTTTCATTTTCAATGAATATCTATAGAAAAATGTTTCGCGGTAGATGTATGTGGACAATGTATATATTTAGTTTATCCTCTAAACATTTATAGAGATGCTGCAATAGATTGTACAAAATAACCGGAAAAAGCCTGTAATACCTAGATAGGAAAGTCATGTGTTGGACACATCAGATTTTTTTTGTTATATATTAATTAATAACCAAAACTAAATTTAATAAAAGCTGTCACTGACAAAGACTTGTAAATATTAAACCGTTAATTTTTTTTTTATTTTTCGAATGCCTTCTTGATGTCATGTTTGGGAAATTGGAAAAAATAACAAATCTTTCTTGAAAAATCACTCACTTTAAAAAATGTATGTCTTGCAAGCTTCTAGCATCAAAGCACACAAATCTGTGTGCAAAATTTTCTAAATAGGAGATACAATGCTCTACTCTAGTTTTCACGACTTTTCAGCTTTTTGAAAGCCAACTGAAGTTCTGCAAACTTGACTCGCTCATTTTATGAGGTTTTAGAAAGATGCAGGTTCAAACTAACAATTTTTTAATTTTTACTCTCACCGGAATAGAGATATATATTTTTTAATTCTGGAAGTTTAGGTTTTTGGGCCCATAACCTGATAGTTTTGTATTTGTAGTTTTAATTTAACAAATAAATAAGTTTTAGTTAAACAAATATGTCACAATCAGTGAAGTATACAGAGTATAACAAAAACATTCTCTAAACTAATCAGTAGATTATATTGAACAAGTAACAAATCATTAGTTTTGGGAATATTTTACCCTGTACAAATTTCTATAAATCAAAAACAACACAAACCTAAACAAAAGCAACTCCATTTCAACAATCTCTTTGGAAAAAGTCAATTTTAATTTATCGTTAGAGTAGAAAAGCCTTTTATAATTACTAAAATACTCGAATACAGCAAAAATTATTCAAAAGGCAGACTAATTAGAGCAACTTATTAAAAAACCAGAGCGTATCTTGTTGAATAACGAAATTAGCTGAATCCAGACTGCCGCCACGCTTCGAGTCCTGAGTCCTTCAGGAAGGATTAACTAAAATGGAAGTTAAGATCCTTCTAAATGGCAACCGCGCCTCGAGAGAATTAGGAAGTGTATGAATGATGCAAACCGTCCATAATTTAAAATGCTCAAAGGCAACTGCTTGTGTGCTATTTTATTTGCATATATGTTGGATGGAGAATTCGCTGGCGTAGAGCTGCTGCAGTTAGAGAGGTAATTCGGATTTTTTTTCAAAATTAAACAAGTATTTTCTTGTTTAGCTACGAAAAATGTGAAAAGTGGTTTAGATAATTTGTATAAAACTTTATTTTTTACTTAAAATTACCTGTAATAAAATTGCTATTTTGTATCTCAAGGTATAAGAGCAAAACTTTCTGCTGGTTTGATAATTAATATTCTGAGCATTATAGTCTATAAATTAAAAAGAGAAATTAAATTCTATTGGTCAGGGGAGCTTTTTTTTCTTTTTACGTTTTTATTTTATTTTGAAATTTACGTAATTTTTAATAGTAAAAAAAATTATTTTGCTAATTTTATTTATTTTATTATTAATTAAGGAACAAAAAAATTAAGCTGAGCACAAAGAGCAGGGCATTTAATTAAATGGTGTACTATTTTGTTGAAATAAGCTCTGCATTCCAAACATTCCTGGTCTTTTGGATATCCCATGGATATGCTTTATTTACATTCATAGAATTAGGTTTTAAATCCACTGTTTTTAATTAAAAAAAAAAAATATTTGATTTTGAAAATGTAGCGGAACTTAATAAAGTCCTAAATGTCAATAATGGAAATCCTAACTTCAAAATTATAAATCTAAATATATGCAGCATTGGTAAAAATCTTGTTGAATTTAAAATGTTTCTGCAAGAAATAGATGTTAACTCTGTGTCCACATAATTTACCAGGTTATAACTTAATTTTTAACAATAGCTATTAATTCCAAATATAACTATCCTTTTGAAAATAAACAAATATTTAACAATATAAAAATAAACAGCACAAATATAGAGATAAGTGATTCTTATAGAGTGTCAGTATCTTCGGTTTATAGGTCACCAATTTCAGAAACAATGAGCTTTGTGGATAACAGAGTTGGGTCGGATACAGGAAAAAAGTATCCGAGTACCGGATACTTACAATGTATCCGGATACTTCTTAGGATACTTTCACCTAAAAAGTACTCGGATATAAGTATCCGGATACTTTTTTCGGATACTTTTTTCGGATACTTTTACGGATACTTTTAAAGTGAGTTAAAATAATGTTTTCATACCAATAGTTATAATAATGCAATAAGATTGATTACGAGTAACAAAAAACAATACTAGGCATGAATAAATTATCGAAAATGGAAATCGATATAACAGAAACAGGAAAAAACTACTCAATAAATTGTTTATTATTTTTATTTTGTGAATATAAAACATTAAAACAAAATGAACAATGAAACATAAAGGTGCGTGTAAATCAAACGAGTCGCACCTGAACCGCGCCAAAAACGGGCCAGTGTCGTGTCCATATAAATCTAAAGAAATAAGCTCGTTGTTGGCGCAACTTGCCATTTTTATACAGTATGTCCCCCTAAGTTGGAATCATATGGAAAACTTTTTTATTATTAATTTTAGGAAAAAAAGTTATTTTTCATAAAAAGTTCTGCATTATACGACTGATAAAATTTGATATATGATGGTTGTATTTTAGGTTTTAGACCATGCTCGACTTTTTATAAAGAATCACTTTTTTCCCAATATTAATAATAAAAAAGATTTTCATATACCGCCAATTTACGTATACAGTTGGTGGCATAGGAAATCTTTTTTATTACTAATTTTAGGAAAAAAAAGTTGTTCTTTATAAAAAGTCGAGCATAGTCTAAAACCTAAAATACAACCATCAAATATCAAATTTTATCAGTCGTATAAAGAATAAAGGTACTTTACTCTTGAGTAAAACTCATATTTTTTGACAAACCTCGTATATCACTGAAAAAATTGGATATTTGATGACTATATTCTAGGTTTTGAATAATGCAGAACTTTATAAGAAGAATAACTTTTTTTTCCTAAAATTAATAATAAAAAAGTTATCCATGATTCTAACATAGGGGGACATACTGTATAACCTTTCGATATTCTCGTCAGTGTCAAATGTATTCGACAATCCATTTTTTGTGGATCCTTCGACGAGCGGTACTTGGTAGAGTCGAGAGCGTCGAAAGGAGGAGGAGTGAGAGATTACTGAATGTTTCATTCATTCGTTCTGGCATAGGCAAAGCAGGCTCGTATATTTGATCTTGTCAGGTTTTTATACTTTATTGTTGTTGATGACGACATAAATAATACATGATCAGTAACATTATGAGCAACAACCGTCATATATGTATGAGTACATTATAACACAGTGTTGATTCGGTGAGGACGCACTTTTAAGGTGCGTCCTCGCCGAATCAACACTGTCGATCGACACTGTCGATCGACACTGTCTATCGACGTTGTCGACTGTCTGTACACGGCAATTGACGGTGTCGATCGACATGTCGATTTGTTTTCCATGGCCTGTCGGTAAACATGAAAGAGCAGTCGGTCGACTTTAGTGTGTGGACGTGTTTTCGACGTTCGACATTCAACAAACTGTTAGTACTGAGTACTAAGTACTCAGTAACGTCTTGCTCCGTTATGGGAATGGCAGGTCTATAATTGATGTCTTCTTTACAAATTTTTGGCCGATTTCTAGTAATAAATATTAAAATTCACTTTCCGACATTCGAAAAAAAATCTAAAACCACCATTACACCTGTATATAAGGTTCAATATGTTGACGTCATCTTTTTTTAAATCTTCTATCAAATTACTAGCGTTGTATCTAGTTCTAGTTTGAAGAATTGGTCGAACCCAAAATCTTCTTTTTCGTGCAAGTTTTCTTTTTTTAGTCGCGATAATAATATATGCCGCACAAGCAACTATAATGTCATCTTCGTCAGATATGTTAATTTCGACTGCTCGATAAACATTTCTGTCAACTCTGGTGTGGACAGATGTAATTTTGTAGACTTGTTGATCAACCATGTCGATAGACAGAGTCGATCGGCAGTGTTGATTCGGTGAGGTCGTTCCTTTAGACACAATTGCACTATTGTGTCTTAAATATTGTAATATTGAAAAATACGTATTTTATTTCTAATTATACAGGTTAGCTCAAAGTATTTCGATTATAAATGTTCATAGAGATAATATGGATTGGATCAGTTACGATTGTGTTAAATAATTTAAAAGTATCCGAATGCCAAAAAAAGTATCCGGTATCCGGATACTTACAAATTTGCTCACGGATACCGGATACAAAATTTGAAAAGTATCCGGATACAGCTTTCGGATACACATAAAGTATCCGGATACTGTATCCGGATACAGAAGTATCCGGATACTACCCAACTCTGATGGATAATCTGTATTCCTTTTTGGAGAACCTTGCTGGTGACGACAATGATCTTTGCTTTTTTGTCGGGTATCTTAACACAGATTTGTTAAAACCAAATGACCTTATATGTATAGAATATCTAAATATTTTGAGCGAGTTTGGATTTATATCTACTATTAATAATCCAACTAGGGTAACAGGCAACTTAAAGGCTTGCAGATTTAATATTTTCCTAAAGTCCAAATTGGACAAAATTAAAAAATATTATGTCAATCGTTGTTAAAACAATATCACTGATCATTACTCAAGTATAGTGCAGGTTATATTTAAGGAAAATGAGATGAAACAGTAAACAAATATTCCACTTTTATTAACAAACATTGGTCTTTAGTGTATGCGGCAGAAGATCCCGATACAGCAGCTAGTAAATTCATTAAAAAAATACAAAATAGTTTATATCTCTGCATAAATAAGCGACAAATAAAATGCAAAAACATTAAAATAGCACCTTGACTTACAACTTCTATATTTAAATACATAAATAAGAAAAATTAAATGCACAAAAAATTAATTAAAAACCCGGATAATTTACAATTAACTGAAGAATATAGACAAAATAGAAACAAAGTAAATTCCTTAATAAAAAAAAAAACAAATTAAATTACTATAAAAATAAAATTGATATAAATAAAAATAACAGTTATCGCACGTAGTAAACGAAATACTGAAAAAAATAAGAAAAAATAACAATTTTAATAAAAGAAAAAATAGCAAATGAGTTTAACATCAGATTTGCCAAAATAGAAAAAACTTTGGTTAAAAACATTAAATGAGATCCTAAATATTGTAACGTTCATGTGTACTGAAAATAATCATATTTAAATGAACGTGAGACATAGTAAATTTATATGGATTATCGCTTAAGATTTTTACTAAATTTTAAGAATAAAAGCATGGTCTTTTTATCACAAATTAATTAAGTAGTATTTCAGTTATAAATACTATTGGTTTAGTCTTATTACAAATAAATTAAATACCAAATACCATTCGTTTAGCCATTTTTATTACAAATAAGTTAATAGTATTTTAATTATAAATGCCATGATTTAATCGTGTCACCTACCCTTAAAGTGTACCCTAGTCTCGTTAGTTTCTAATTCTTTATTTCCTTTGGTCATCTTTTTAAACTTTTATAAGTCCTAATAAATTTAAATATATTGTTTGTTGATATTCTTCTAACTTGTTCCAAGTGTCATTCAACTTGACAAATAGTAGGTACGTTTTTCAAGTAATTCTTATAAGTCCGTTCTTTCGAGGTGCTGGCTACACCAGAACCACTCCGAAGTGACTTCCGTTTCTCGTCTTTTCTGTTCCATGATTTTTGTGTTCTCTGGAGCACAGGCGGAACCATTTTATCTTTGGTTTTTGTGAGCTGAAGGCACAGTCACGGTGGCGTTACAAAATTGTTTCGGGAAAAAGGTCATTCTGTTGAAAGATCAGGCAACCTTATAACTAAGAATAATAACTATAACATATTAAACTTTTACACAAAAAGTTTAAATAAAAAAAAACCGCAAATGGCTGATCCATTGTGGGATTTTTGGTTTTTACGCTGCAAGAACTTCATCATTCTTAAGAACTTATTTTGGTTGTCTTCCATGTCCTGGGGGCCCTTTTCAAGCATGATCTGCTATTTTGTGATCTGGTGCTACTGCTGTTTTATGATCCTTTATGGTTTGCTGTCCTTAGAGGGGCGTAGTCTTGAAGGAACACTGAAGAAAATTAATATATTCAGACGAGAGGTCTATCTCTCTTAGAGGGGAGTTTTTTTTCTGCTAGCACAAGTTTTTTTGGTGAGTTCCACCCAGTTTATTTGAGTTTTAGTTTTTCTGGTGAGTTCCACCCAGTTTAAAATGAACTTTTAAGTTTGAAGTGCCAGGCAAGGCCTATTTTTTATGTAATTATATTTATTTAGTTTTTTTATTCACACAAATGTTTCTTTAAAATTGATTACATATTAGGCATTCCAAATTGAATGACTACTAGTCAGTTTTGACAGGTTATGATGTGGCAAAGTTATGGCAACTCTGTAGGCCTGGTGATTTGACAAGGTGAGTGAAATAGATAGTTACATAGATTGATCATCCCAATTTTTTAAAATAAACATAAGCTTATGCCTTGAAGTAAAAATATAAGCAATTATTATTTTTTAAATATCTAAAGTCTTAAAATTGGTTTTAAAACACATTTTTGCCCAACTGATTCAAATTAATAAATATTTGCCAGGCAATATGGCTGCTCGCAAACGACCAGCTTTGAGCAATGTATATAACATATATGTATCATTGACCCTGTTAATGACAACATGACAACAGGGTTGCCATATCTAAACTGTCAGTACCCACTGGTAGCTATTTGGACAGGTCGTTGGAATGCCTAATTCTTCGTTATAACATAGTGTGAACCGAATACAGCTGTAGGAGGGGTATAACGAGTTAAAAACATATATGTACATATTTTTCTGATAACCATTCAAGCCACTCATGTATCAGTGGACTCGTAGATGCATTTAAAAATTTAACGTAAAAATATTCTTTTTATAAAACCCTTTGAAGGTTGAAAAATTGTAAATCAACAGATACTAACTTTAGTTAGAAGTAGGATTTTATAAAATCATTTTAATCATTTTTAATATTAAGTATTGGACCTCTTTTATTTATTCGCCTGGAGGGAATTAAAGAATTTGTAGAAAAAACTAGTTGTTTTGATTTAGTCTTTGTTTTTTTAGTTTCTATAAGATCAAAATTAAATGGCGTCTTCTATTAAATGATTTCAGAACCCACGAACCCTGCTTCCAGACTATAGAGCTGCCGTGCTCTTGTAACCCTTCGTTTCCCTACGCATACCGTCTCAAAAAGGGAACAATATAATTAAAAGCAAGGCGCAATCCTGACTCTTTTTTTATTTTAAATATAGAACCAAGCGAGGTTAGAGGCATTATTAATAATTTAAAAGATAATAAAGCAGTAGGTTGTGACGATATTAAAGCTGAAAGATCAAATCTATTAGTTTCCTATTTATTGGATTCACTAACATATGTTTTAAACAAGTGTATTGAAATGGGCTTTTCTTTAATTTTTAAAACTGCAATAATTGTACCTGTATTTAAGAGAGGTGAAAAAACGTACGTAAAAAACTACAGACTTGTATCGTTAGTCAGTCATATGTCAATTAATTAAATTTCTAAATAAATATATTTTATCTCACAATCAATATGGATTTAAATCAACTGAGAACGCCATATTTAATAAAAACAAGCTATCTGTAAATATTTTCATTGATTTAATAAAAGCTTTTGACACTGTCAGTCTCTTAAGGTGATTGGTATTAGAGGCACTTGTCTATAACTGTTCTCTAGTTGCCTCACTGGAAGGTCTCAACAAGTCAAAGGGGGCGATGAAATCAACAAAGATAAAGAAGTAAAGTATGGAATTGCACAAGGCTCTGTATTAGGACCCATACTCTTTAATATTTATCTAAACGAATTATTTCAATTGAAAACCAAGGGCCAAATATTTGAGTTCGCAGATGACAGCTTTATTTTCCAAAGAGGATAATTGGCAACGTTTAAAATTAATAGCCCAGTCTGACTCTACTGGTATTTCAGAATGGTTACAGTACAAATTACTTACATTAAATATAGAAAAAACAAACTGTCTTTCAGTTGTAATTTAGTATGAGCTCCAAATTTTAACAAACTGTGCATTCCTAGTGGAAGTAAATAATGGATGAATATACCTGTTAAACAAATAAAACATTTAGGTACTATTATAGATTCTCACCTTAAATGAGACTTACATATATTTTACATATTATCTAAATTGAGAACTATTTTATATAAATTTAGAAAAATAAAAGAAATCTTACTTCCACAGCATTTAAGAACACTATTATGCACTTGCAGAAAGTCATCCTAGATATAAAATTTGCACCTGGGATGTTGCCTTTAAATTCCTTAATGCTTCAATATATTTGCATTTGTCTTTCTTTATTAACTTCTGTATCTTCAATCTGTATGTTCATATATAGTAATAATACTTTTAGGTCATTATTTTCCTTGTTTTTTATTCTTTATAATTTGAATACTATTTGCTTTGCCTACTTACTTGGTAATTTTCTTAGGACTTGATACTATTTGAGCTGTTAGGTACTCTTGATACATCAAGGGTTGAAAACACAGGATTTTTCATCGTATTACTTTGGAGACATCATCGAAGAAAATCAACAAGTAATATCTACCCATTTAAATAATTAACTGAATTTTCCAGAAAATCACATACCCATAGTGAAAATATGAAAATGTTAGTATATAAACAAATGATAAAATATGATAATTTGATTTAAATCGTGTATACTGCATAACTATTTATAATAATGAACAAAATTTTTTAAATCTGTCTCGAAGGACCATTGTGTTACATATTGTCAGAGAGCAAATTTTTATCGAAATCATTAAATTAGGTCAAAGTGTGTTACTTTACTCAAATTTCAATAAAGTAATCAAATTAAACGTTCTTTTCCGAAAAATAAAGAATTTAAAAAAAACTGGAAGAAAAGATAAGCAGTTAACTCTTTCAAGACGTAGCTTAGGCATTAAATAAATTTTGTAGGATTATTTCAAAATTATTTTTTTAAATTTTTTACATATATGTTACGCCACTGCATACTGACGTATGTAAAATAAACGAAGAATTTTGCATATTCTCCCCGTGCACATTGAGAGAGAACCTCCCTCGATGCACGTGTACAACTTTTATCAAGCCGGAAAATTGATCCGAATTATTCAACGCCACAAACGGATTTTGTTCGTATTAAATATTTATCAAGTACAATAACAGTATCGCAGTGTACGTTTATTATATACCTACGCTATTGCAAAAGGTCTTAAAAATTTTAAACAGTTCTCAACTATTTTTGTCGTGAAAATCGCATACACCTGTTCATTTCTATTTCATGATGTGATTTAAATATTTGAAGTGAGATATATTTAATTATTTAAGAGGTTCCATTTATACAGGCACAATGGAAATATAGCTACACCGTTTCTAGCTTAAAATTTACGTGAATTAACATTAAAACAAAAAGAAATTTTGTCATTAGACTTTTTAAAATCTAGTAACTTTTCTGTAGGTTGATATCAATGCTTTTCTCAATAGATTTTATTTGTCTCATCTAGGAACTCATGAAAAATTCACTGTTTTGTGTAAAGATAAAGACGATAAAGACGATAAAGACGATAAAGACGATAAAGACGATAAAGACGATAAAGACGATAAAGACGATAAAGACGATAAAGACGATAAAGACGATAAAGACGATAAAGACGATAAAGACGATAAAGACGATAAAGACGATAAAGACGATAAAGACGATAAAGACGATAAAGACGATAAAGACGATAAAGACGATAAAGACGATAAAGACGATAAAGACGATAAAGACGATAAAGACGATAAAGACGATAAAGACGATAAAGACGATAAAGACGATAAAGACGATAAAGACGATAAAGACGATAAAGACGATAAAGACGATGATAAAGACGATGATAAAGACGATGATAAAGACGATGATAAAGACGATGATAAAGACGATGATAAAGACGATGATAAAGACGATGATAAAGACGATGATAAAGACGATGATAAAGACGATGATAAAGACGATGATAAAGACGATGATAAAGACGATGATAAAGACGATGATAAAGACGATAAAGACGATAAAGACGATAAAGACGATAAAGACGATAAAGACGATAAAGACGATAAAGACGATAAAGACGATAAAGACGATAAAGACGATAAAGACGATAAAGACGATAAAGACGATAAAGACGATAAAGACGATAAAGACGATAAAGACGATAAAGACGATAAAGACGATAAAGACGATAAAGACGATAAAGACGATAAAGACGATAAAGACGATAAAGACGATAAAGACGATAAAGACGATAAAGACGATAAAGACGATAAAGACGATAAAGACGATAAAGACGATAAAGACGATAAAGACGATAAAGACGATAAAGACGATAAAGACGATAAAGACGATAAAGACGATAAAGACGATAAAGACGATAAAGACGATAAAGACGATAAAGACGATAAAGACGATAAAGACGATAAAGACGATAAAGACGATAAAGACGATAAAGACGATAAAGACGATAAAGACGATAAAGACGATAAAGACGATAAAGGCGATAAAGACGATAAAGACGATAAAGACGATAAAGACGATAAAGACGATAAAGACGATAAAGACGATAAAGACGATAAAGACGATAAAGACGATAAAGACGATAAAGACGATAAAGACGATAAAGACGATAAAGACGATAAAGACGATAAAGACGATAAAGACGATAAAGACGATAAAGACGATAAAGACGATAAAGACGATAAAGACGATAAAGACGATAAAGACGATAAAGACGATAAAGACGATAAAGACGATAAAGACGATAAAGACGATAAAGACGATAAAGACGATAAAGACGATAAAGACGATAAAGACGATAAAGACGATAAAGACGATAAAGACGATAAAGACGATAAAGACGATAAAGACGATAAAGACGATATCAAAAGAATACTAGAAAAATAGAGTACCTACCGGAAAATGGAATCACTATTTCCATGGATACGAATAAACAAAACACAGTCACGGCTCTACAAAGTATCAAAGAATAAAAAAACCATTAAAAAATGAGAAAACGTATAAAGAAATAAATCGAGAAAGAACAAACAAAAAAATATAGGAAATGGATAAAGAAAAAACAAATACAATAATATAGATTATTAAGAAAATGACAGACATAGAATTAAAAGAAAAAATCGGAGAAAAAATGAATGGCAATATAATTAAAACAAGATTACGGGAAAAAATATATTTATATAAAAGAGAGAACTAATAATGGAGACTAGAAAAGCAGGAAATGAATTCAGAAAGATAATAAAAATAAAAAATAAGTTTAAGAAAACCTCAAAATTGGTGTAGGAAAAAACGAAAATAATTTGGGGTAAAAAGACAAGACAAGAAGATGATAGGAAAATAAGGAAAAAAATAATAGGAAATTGTTAGATTCTGGTAACCTTTGGCAGTTTTCAGATTGGCTAAAATAAAAAAATAAAAGATGGGTCACATAATTTGTGACACCACATGAATTCACCCTGAGATCAATTATAAATTTAATATCCATTTTTTTGAATAGTAATCAATATATATTTTTCTATTCTCTACATTTTTCATTAGTAGCAGTTACAAAAAATCTTATGTCCAACACATGACTTTCCTGTATAGTTATTTTTGTGACCTATTATATCACCGTTATAAGTGTTTAGAGAATGAACTAAATATATACATTTTTCACACAGCTATCTAATTTAAAAAAAATTATATACATTTATTGCCAACGAAACTACTGAAAAAATTAAATTTTGTACTTTTCCTCAAATTACCGCAAACAACTTTTATTTGAACAATTTTCTGAGAAATTCGAATTTTGCACTTTTTGTCAAATTTCTCGAATACGGACCATTATATAAAAATTAGGTTTATGACAACATTTATAGAGAATACTATTACATGCAAATTGTATTTAAAAACCTTAACTTACCTTATCTATGCACAGAAAGGAAAGTAAAAATAAAATAAAATTCCAAAGCATAGACATCTTAATAGGTATATAATTTTTAACAAAACAAGGCCTAATTGAAAAAGTATTAAGTCAAGCTTATATGTGAAATTTTTTGAGATACACTTATTTACAATGTTGATTTAATGCAACTCACCTTTGTATCAAATTGTATCTCTATAGAGTTACGGATTTAAAAGTATAAAAGATATTAGAGACGTGGAAACACAGAGATTCCGCAACAGACCATCTGCATGTGTTATCACATGTACAAAGCCTAGAAATTCTTCTTCAAAATGTATCAATTTCTCAGAAGCTCATCCTGTAAATTACAGATGATGTACTATTACGAAAGAGCTACAAAAAACAAATAATATTGTCTCAAAAGCCAAGAAACCTACTATTCTGTCAAATCTGGGGTGTCTTTTTACAAATAGCCCAAAATGTACCAGTAGAACCATCATCTGCTTCATCATTGACAGATTTAACTACATTACAACTTATACAAGTCAATCAAAGAATTGATACATGAGAAGCCAGAGGTACTGAAGGTACCCAAAAAGTAAATTTTATGAGTTTTAAAGATATAAAAATTACTACATAGAATGTCAATAAAAATATGACTTAAAAGTCTTTCTTAATACCTAAAATATAGACATACATTTCGTATCAGAAGCACAATACATATGACAAGTCAGTATTATATCAAGGTAAGAAGTTTTTTTATCCAAACGTTATAATTAAGGAATCAATTAATCATTTTGAAAAATGTCACCTACAAAGGGTAGATATTCAACTTACAGTGGTAGATATTAAGTCTACAAAACAGAAATTAGGCATTGGTGCAGTCTACTGTCCACCCAGGCACAATCTTAATGAAGAAGCCTATCTAACCCTTTAGCATTATAGATTAGAGATCTTGAAAGTTATACAGCTATAGAGGTGTTACATATTTTCAAAACATATGGCCACACTGTGTGCCTTCGTAACTCCTTAGAGGAACAATTTGATATATAGGTAAATGACATTAAAATCATTATATTTTAGGTTTCCCAACACGCATTTTTTCTGTATCAATACTTATTAGAAGCACCTTGTATATTATTATTTTTAACAAACCTTGCATATCCTTCAACGAATTTTTTGTACTGTTTCATCCATTCGTTCTAATATTATTCTCAATATATAAATGTTATTGAAACGAGCTCTATTCCATCTAAATCCTACTCAATTCAATTCGATTTTTCCATTTGCGTACCCTTTGTAGTATAATTCCATTAAGTACCTGCCTGTCTAGAACTTGCTACATATAATGCAACACTTAAAGAAAACCTTCAAATTTAACTTGCATATAAAACTTTACTATAAACATAATTTTATCTGAAATAATTCTTTTTAGGTTTTAAATATGCTCTCTAAAACTATTTTATTTCTATAGAAGTAGCTCGAAAAGCTTTTACAAGAATAAGGAGTTCTGAAATATCCACGGAAACTGCAAATATTACATAAATATTTTTGAAATAAACAGCTGAACTGAACTTTTGGTATTAAATATTTATGACTCTAACAGAAGTACTTTATGATAATAATAAGTATAAAGTTTTATACCAAAATAAAATTGAGCCCAATATTGCTTTTTAACTGAAATATTTAATACCAATGGTAGCCAGTGATATTTTCAGATGTGTTATTTTTAAAAGACAAAACTATAAATGGCTGTTTTGGACTAAACCGGAAACATTTTTATATTTAAAAAACATAAATTAACTTTTATATTAAGTCTTAATTAATATTATTAAGCTTAAAATGCATTTATGTTACTTAAAAACCTACTTTATCTGATATGTAACGTGTAATTACTAAAAAAAACTTATTTAATGCAAGAAAGAACTCTTTGAAATGCAAAAAACTTACGTAAAATAGATCACTGACATTTTTAAAACAAGTATATCCGCCTAAATACGCCCGAATATTTAAAATAGGTATAAGCACTAGATACTTATATGGGGACTTTAAGGGTACGAATAGTTTTAGAAACAGGCCTTTGTAAATATTATTTTCTTGTATATTAATATCATAATAAAATTGTTGGTTATGTTATATTTTCGATTTTGACATCAATGATTAAGGTTAAGATAAACTGAATAAAGCACTGTTCACATTCTACCAATCAAAGTTTTTTCTTCCTTCTGGAAACCATCCCTAGCTATTACTAGCCAACCTTTAACAGGAGAAGCTACCCGTATTACATTGTGGATGGGTTTTTGGGCCTTCAAAATTTTCCCGTTTAAATTGAGAATGACATTCAAGACTTAACGCACATAACGTATTAAAAGCGCTTAGCCTTATTCATACACATTAGCTCATCTCAACAACTGCCAATATTTAATAAGATTACATCTTGAAGCCGGGGGAAATGGTCAGATACGATTATTTTACGAGCCTCGATACCTTCTAGATTTTAAGCTGCAGATAAAAGGAAATGTTTCATTCAGTACAGCAAGAGATTGTTGGGAATTGATAGTATTACTGGCTGGGCCTGTTTATGTAAATCTGGGACGAGTTTTAGGAATGTGCAAGCATATTTGTGCAGTTATATGGTTTTTATCATCCAAAAATAAGGTACTCGTTAAGAGATAAGATCGAGAATATGACGTTAGACGAGGTTAGATGATAGACACATGGCAACCAATCTACATCATTATCACAAAATTCTACATCAGATTCGTCAGAACCTTCTGAAGAAATATCATCTAATAAAGCATAAGCTTGATCGCTATTTATTTTATTGATCTTCAATTTTCGACTTATTTTGAATATCTGAAACAAAGTGTTTCTTTAGCCCTAGTACCCCTAAAGGTTTTATACCAAACCACCAATCAAAATATAAAAAAGTATTAGAATTTCAAATAAAAATTGACATTTTCTTGAAAAATGTATTTTAAAATAATTTATAACACATCTGTATGTCCCTTTTAAATAAGTGTTTGTGTAAATTATCCTAGATATTAAAGTTGAAGGTATAGTAGCCATGTGTGAGTTATATGTTCAAAAAAGAGGTAAATAAAACAAGGGTGGTCCTTAAGATCTCACAAGAGTAATTTAATACGACCGGTTTCAAGGATATCAGATCCTCATCATCAGGTATGGTCTAAAATAGAGAGGTAAAAACGAATGAGCTCATAACTAATACAGTGGGTTTAAAAAATTATGAAAGTTGTCAAATATCAAGAACTCACCCGTATTACTCATCTATTTAAGACTAAACTTAGAGATTATCACAGGGTCGGTGTGAAAGAACAAGTATGCGAGTATTTTTTAAGAAATGCATAAAAACAGTAATTGCAACAAAAAGTTGATGTTAAAACACAAGTAGGTCTAAAAATATTAATTAAAATTATTAAAATATTTCACGAACAGACAGACATTAAGACAAAACAAATTTAAAACTTTTTTAAACCCTACAAGAACTAAAATGGGTTCTTAGACAACATGAAGTGTTTATAATTCTGAAGGTATAATTTTTTTTTATTTTAGATTAAAGATACTAATTAACGCCCTCTAGATATAAATAGACGAATTAACAATTCTAATATTTAAGAAAAACAGTTTAGAGGTTGTCAAATTTAAATATTTTGACATCGGCTAATAGATGGCGTTGGCGAAATAAATGTTTCTTAATAATATAGGTTTTAAAATAAATTATTTGAATTTGTATGCAATAATAAACAAAATGAAATAAATTAATTATTATTGTTACACGTAGAGTCTAGCATTAGCGTCGGAAAATAATTTTTAGATGTACTAAATGTTCAAATTAAGAAGTTGGTAACATATCAACGGAAAAAGAAAGGAAAGTGGTATTAAAAGGAAAGAGAAAACTATTGATTTGGTTAGTTGTTTTTTTGAAGTAATGTGCTGGAAAATGAAAATGGAAAATGGAGACAGAATAAAAATAGGGAATAGATAAGATAAGTATAACTAATAATTAAAGTCAATAGAATTTCATAGGGAGATTTTAAAGTACAAGGGGGGTAATTTAAGGGAAAACGTAGATTTTTAAAAAAGAACAGAACGTGGGTGTGGATTCGGAAAAGACTTGTGAGTTTAGTGATAATGCATTGGTACTTTTTCTTAATCTAAATATTTCTAGGTTCTCCAAATTATTCAATATCAACTTGTTGTGGCAAATTTGGAGTACCCTAAAGCCATCCCCTGAGTCAAAATTGTGATTAGACTCTACTAGATGGGTGGCAAAATGTGAGAAGCCGGTTGTGGCAGTATTCAAACATCTTAAATGTTCTTTAAGTCTAGTCCTAAAATTACGAAAGGTTCTACCTACATATTTGGCTGGACAAGACTTACAACTGAGTTCATATATGCCTGGTTGATCCATGATGTCCACTTTATCTTTATTCTTAATGAAAAAGTTACTAATTGAGTTGGAGGATTTAAAAGAAATTTTGAAGTGATTTTTGAGGATATTGGAGACTTTATAAGAAATATTTCCAATATAGGTAAGTGACATATACTTGCTAATGCTAGCCTCTACAGGTATAGGGTTAGTTATAAATGTTGTATTTTGAATAATTCTATTTTGTTTTTTTCTCAACATTTTATCGATTAAACTATGATCATAATTGTGTAGATGAGCTATGTTTTTTATTGTGTTAAGTTCTCTATTGTAGTTTTCAATGGATAAAGGTACTCGTAATAGACGTTCTAAATAACAATTAAAGGAAGCTAATTTATGCGAGATGGGGTGATTAGACAAATTATCTATTACTACTTCTGTATCGGTGTTCTCGAATTGAGGACCACTACCTGCACAGACCAAATAAGTGCACCGAATTGCGGACCGTACTAAGGATTAGGGATTAAGGTGGTAATGAGGGTTCATTGCGTTAACTAGATTACTGAGAGAGATTTTTGTACCTGGAAATATGACACGAATTGAGGAACAAACTTCTCAATAATTGAAGTATCTTATCACTATACCCATTTATAATATTATTATTTGTCTTCTGATGGATTTGCAAAATTTGAAGAAAAGTACGAATTCAGATAAAAATAGATATTTATTGCACAATTTACAATTTATAATTAATTTTTTAAACATATACATATTATTTACATTTAATACACTTTATGATAATTTGATGCGAATTTTACAAAATCTATTCGTTTTATAGAACCATTTTTATATTCTAACATTTTTGAAGTTAACATATTTAATCTTCGTCTAACAATTTTGTTGTTACATTTAACAGACTCCTTAAGGCTGTTAATACGAATATAAGTATCTGTTTGAAAATTGTTCAAAACATTTACAAATAAATACAATGAAGGGTGCATTGAATAGAAATTTGAATTAAATCTAGAATGAAAGGACTCGCATGCATTGGTAGAATTTTCTGTAGTTACAACAGCTTCAGCCCAAATTGTTGGTGGAAATAAAGAATTTTCTTCAATATAATTCTTTACTAAATAGTCAGCTAAATTTACCACAGCTTTATGCATATGATCGGGCTGAAATTCTGCCAAATCCAAAGCAAAACATTCTCCAACTTCTTCGGGTTTTAAAAAAGACAATTCAAAAAGATACCTCATCCATTTTCCAGTTGCACTTTTTTCATCTTGGTATTCTTTAGCCAATCCCAAACTCTGTATTTTTCTGTACCAAGCTTGGCCAAGATGAAATCTACATCCAATGATCTTTGTGGTGGGCCATTGCGCAGAAATTGCTTTGTGAATAGCTAGTTCATAATCAGCTACAATAATTTTTGGAACAAATATTAAATTAGCATTACAACACTTTTCTTTAAGAATAACGAAAAGTCTTTCGTATGTTAAACGAAGTTTATTCGGTAATAAACAAAAAGTTACTGGTATATAATGGCCGTTTTCTACGATATGAAGTGTGAACAACTGTAAAAAATGTTTCGTACAATATCGAAATGTTCCATCAAGATACACTTTGTCACTACTACACAAAAATTTTAAATTAGTATAGCACGAAAATACTACAATATTGTTAATATTATCAGTGGCCAAGAGAAATGGTTCATTTTTAATTGTTGTCAAATTTAATGTTGGTAAAATATCGAAAACATCTGATACATTGCTTGGTAAACGTGCTTGGACTTGACGTCTTTTGTAATACATATTATTTTTTATGTATGTAATGTCTTTTCTTGTCAAAGCGTCCATTGTATCACTGTTTTCCCTTAAAACAGAGTGTATGATTTTCGATGGCCGTTCTGTGATATCTTCTACAGCTTTCCGTTTGCTTGCTACACTCAAAATTTGTCTATTTAATTTCTTTATGTCATTTTCATGATTGTGCACTGTTTCTTTTCGAGAAATTATATTATCTGAACCTAGCGTAAATACTTTTGCGTTACATTTACTTACAGTACAAGTCCAAAACTTTTCACCACTTTTAAGAACCTTTTTTTCACGAAACTTATAATCATCCCACACAAGTAACGACTTTACCTTTTCACTTAAGATCATTTTAATTTCACTCATTTTTACAAGACTGCTCAAAATAAACTAAACACAAAACACTCACTTCAAATATATATTAGAATTTCGAAAGTAAAGTAATAAAATGCTCGTTAACGCAATGAATCATCATTACAACCTTAATCCCTAATCCGCAATTCGGTGCACTTACTATAATTATTTCTCAGAAGCCTGGTCCTCAATTCGTGTCATATTTTCAGGTACAAAAATAAACCCTTCTTAATATTTTCATTTTGGTTCTCAATTCGTGTCTGCCCTCCTGTATGAGTGGGTTTTCTATAGATATTAAAACTTAATTTAGAGTCATTGTTATGGGATATTTTTAAATCTAAAAAGTTTATAGATTTATCTACTTCGGTTTCTAAAGTAAACTTAATGTTGGTATGTAGAGTGTTAACATGAGACAAGAAATCATTCAATGAGTCTTTGTTACCAGTCCATAGTATTAAAATATCATCCACATATCTATAGTAAAATTTGATTGATTGGCAAAAATTATTGTTATCTAAGATATTGTCTTTTTCAAAGTTATGCATAAATATGTCTGCCAATATGGGACTCAAAGGGGAACCCATAGCTAAACCAGTTTTTTGTGAAAAAATTTCTCCATTGAACACAAAGAAATTTTGATCTAAGCATATTTTAAGTAGATTGGTGAATTCAATTACTTCTAAATCTGATAAAGTAGAATTTGACAAAAAAGAATTAATCAAAGACAAGACTTCTGGAATAGGGATGTTAGTAAAAAGGTTCGACACATCTAATGAAATTAGCATATCGGTCTCGTTGATATGAGTATCCTTGATATTATATCTATTAACACTAGGCTATTTTTTACTGTGTGTGTAAAATTATCTTTATAATAACCTTTGAGTGAATTATTAAGCCATTTAGCTGTGAGGTAAGTTGGTGAATTCACGAATGATACTACTGGACGTATGGGCATATCTTTAAAATCATCTGATTTATGTATTTTTAGGAGACCATATAAACGTGGTATTAACTTATGATCTGGTTTAAATCTGTTAAATAAAGACTCTGTTATCAAGGATTTACTATTTTTGAGAACATCTTAAAATTTAAAATTATATTTATTGAGAGGGTTAGTAATTTTTTCAAAATCGTTATTATCAAGAAAGGTATATACTTTAGATAGGTAATCAAATTTATTTAAAATTACTAAACAATTACCCTTATCTGCTTTAGTAAAGATTAGATATTTAATAACTGTATTTAAAATAAATTAAATATTTCAATTTCTTTCTAAACATTTAAGATAGAAAAAAAACACTTTCTTAAAAATTGTATGCATTAAACGAAACAATGTTAAAAAGTTACAACTTTTAATAAAAAAAAGTAACGATTTAATAATTCAACCCACCCGAACTTCCTGAAAACTAAGTAATTCTTTCCCACTGTTGCGTAAAACCAACTCCTCCCTTCCATAATTAAATCCAAAAATATTCTCATACATCAAACACCGCGACCCGGCAACATGAAAAATAGCGGCAACTTCCTTCCCTCTAATTCAGAACTTTCATAATTTCCTCTTCTACAACACACGAAATAAGAAATTATCCGCAGTCGAAGTTTAGCGAACTTTTCAACGACCTTCTAATTGAAAATGCTTTGATATGTCTCAATGGAAACAGTTTGAAAACTTATTATTGAGCCAGTGGGTATATAAGTGGTTGTATTTTGGTGTGTAGGTTTAATCAGGGTTATACGCTTTATTTGACATTGATAGTTCATTAATATTTATTGGGTACCTTGTTGAGTATTTACTTTGAAAATGGTCTATAGGCCAGCGTTAAAGTAAATGTTATAAAATGTTTATTAATTTATTTATTTGGGTTACACCATTCAACAGTATAAAATCAATTACAGGATGGGCACAAAAATAGTTACAATTACAGTATAATTTACATCATAAAAATAATAACAATTTATTACATATTAATAATAGCATAAATATATATATAAATAAAAGTAGTTTAACGTTTTAACCATCATAAGAAAACGCAAAAAAAAACTCCGTTAGGAGAAAAAATTACGTTGTCTTATGATAATTAACTCAATCCACAACTAAGCGTTTTATTTCTTCAATTGAAATAGAAAATAAATCAACATCATTTTGAAGTTCACAAAAATTTTGATACATAAATTACATTGGAGCTTGCACCACAAATATTTGACAAATTTTCGTTGAATTTTTTCCAATGCCTTACTATGTACTTCATATCCAGGAATCCAAACAATGGACGCATATTCTAGTTTACTACGTACAAAAGCGTTAAAAATAGTTTTTAAAGTATTAGGCTCAGAGAACTGGCGTCCATTTCGAATGACAAAACCCAAATTTCTGTATGCTTCTTTCTGAATAGTATTGACATGTTCAATAAAGTTTAACTTAGCGTCGAAAAGAACACCAAGATATTTGAAAAAAAGACATTTAATAATGTTAATATTGTTGACAGTGAAATTATTGTTAAGTTTCAATGTTACGTTATAAAAACATATTTTGCTATGTTCAATTTAAACGTTAGGTACCAGATGATACGTTAACTTTTTAACCCTTACCTGGGTCTCATTGTAAAAATCCTTATAATAAGAATTCTTACAAGTCTCAGGCCTAGCTCAGATCAAAATGGGTCAGTGGGATTCGTTTAGAATTTACCTTCAAGTCAATGACAAGGTCTTTAATTAAAAAGACTTAAAAGAATTCAATTAAATTAATTTGGGCGCCATACCTTTAGATCTACAATAAAAGTAAATTTTGCCATTAACTTGTCAGTTGAAAGTAAGGAAAATAAAAGAACTTTAAACAATTAATCGGCTTTAATTTAAAATAAATTAATTAATGAGTGATAGTTAACAATAAGAAAGAAAAATGAAAATTATTGATTTTAACAAATTTTACGGTTTACGTTATTTGACTAGATAATGAGTTATTATTTTTTTTTAAATTAAAATTGACTAGTATGAACTTTGACTCAAAAATTGTGTGTGGTCCTGGTCGACACTTATCTTGTGTGTTTCCGGATTTCAACGGTCGAACTGGTCCGTGTCGCTCTCTTAACTGTGGTTCAGCCTACGATGACTTTCTAGACATATTCTGCAGTTCTAGATGTAGCTCAGCCTACGATTACTTTCTTTATACTACGAGTTCTTAGTTATCAGGGCGTTCCTTACTGTGCCAGTTTTTTAATTTTTTAACAAAGAAGAAACGTGTCAGTTACAACAAAAAAACCGTATCTTTCCATTGCTTCAAAAAAAAACATGTGGTCAGCCTACGAGTCAACCATAAAAGCTTACTATTTAAATTAAGCATTTTTAATTTGAACATTTCAAGTTTACAACAATAATAGAGATTTGCAATAGTATTTAAATTTAAATACATGAAGAATGGAAAGATTTTTTTTAAATAACTGAGAAAAAAAAATAAAATTAGTGGCAGCCATTTTGTACATTGCATGGAACTTATATCTCGATAGTTAATGAATGAAATAACTCAAAGATAATTTCACCAGGATATACACACATAATAAAATTAATTTCTACCATTCATTATAAAAAAAAAAATGATTCTGTTACCTTAGTTAGTTCGGAAACACTTAAACAAAGCACTAAACTAACCGGTTCATTTGGCTGCAAAATTTAAAAGAATTAAGCAAACGAGAAACGTGGTGTATTGCACGTCAACAGCTGGCCAGGCGTGCGCACAACGTCTGATAGTAATTATTGATTTTTAGAGATGGCTTACCATTGGTTGAGCCATAGAATGTCTCTAGACAGACAATTTCTCCGAATTAACATACTATCCATATTTCCAAATACGAAGGGCATTCAAAAAGTATTAGAATACATTGGAATATTTGAACTAATTAAATATTGTAATTATTAAAAGGGAGTGACGATTACAACGTAACATTATACTTAGTCGGATTAAGTTTACGAGTGAAGCTGATAGAATTGCACTTAGATATGTTTAGTGGTAAGTTGTTAGAATTACACCAAAGGTTCAATTTATTTAGGTTCTCCTGCATAATCAAACAGTCATCAATACTGGAGATTGATTTAAACAATTTTAAATCATCGGCATAGAGTAGAGTATTACATGATAGGTTTTCAGTAATGTCATTTACAAAAATGAAAAATAAATGTGGTCCTAGAACTGAACCTTGAGGGACACCGGATAAAGCTTTTATACAAATTGACTGAAAACCATGGTATTCAACTTTCAGTTCACAATTACTTAAATATGATTCAAAAAAACGCAGAAAAGACGTAGTGAGTCCAACAATCGAAAGCTTGTTCAAAAGTATACTATGATCGAGGCGATCAAAGGCCTTGGAAAAGTCAGTATACCGGGTGTCCAAATTAAAGTGTTGAACTTGAAAATTCTTTTTAAACAATTAAGTGTTGCAACAAGTTTTGTGTTCGCTGTTAGTTGATAGACTAACAAAAATTGTTTCTGTCGCACAAAAAGTAAGTAAATGACATAAAAATATTTGGAGGTTATGCATACGAAGTATCTGCCTTTTGAATGTCATAAATCAATGTAATTTGTCTGTATTTTTAGATGCTACATTTTTGTCATGAGTGTACACTGGATTTGAGAAAATATCTCATGAAATAAACTTTCAGCCTGAAACGCCAAAAAAAGGTAAAGATTTGGTAGAAGCTGGGCATGTCATAAATGTCAAAGAGCACAGAGAGTCAGGTGTTGGCCTTTTTATCCGAGCTGGTGTCATTAGACAATAACGACGACTCATTTTAATACCCAATACGAGACCCACAACTCGCTGCCGCGCTACTACGATGATGTGGACAATCGCCGACTTCTGCCACCATAGGCGCTGCGATAGCTCAATCTATCCACTCCAAGCCAAATGCACACAGCGAATATCATTACTAGTAGAGGCAGGAATATAAAGTAATATAACATACAGATTGCTATTAGAGACTGAAATTTTTAAACCAAGTACGTCAATAGAAAGAGTAGAAGTAGTCAGTTCAGAAAGATCTAGTCTTAATGCATTGTATTCTTTCTTTAAAGCAATTAATACACCTTCCCCTTCAGTAGTATTGGTAATATTAAAATTTGTGTCAGAACGAAATACTGCATAATTTTCTAAGTCCCTTATTACCCATACAGCATTTAAAATGGTATTTGAAAAAATCGTTTGTTTTTTATAATCTTTCGAATGGCCTAAATAATTTTTTGGAAAAAAAAACAAAGTTTGGTTCAGCAATAAAAACTCAAAGATCTCTAAATCATTTATTACCGATATATAATTTAAAATGGTATTCGAAAAAGTTGTTTGTTTTTTTATTATATCCAATGGCCTAAATAAATGTTTGAAAAACACAAATTTCGCTCTAGTAATAAAAGCTTCAGCCCTCTCTAAATACCTTATTATAATTTTAAGAAAGGGTAATAACAATTATAATGCAACAAACTTTGATTTAATATATTCTTTATGTCGAAATTTAAAATAGATGTTAAAAATTTAGTAAGACCGCTGGCGCTTTGGCCTCCACCTGAATTTATTGCTGGCTGGCTACTTGCTAATATGACGCAGGTGTTTTTTGCGTTAATTTTCTATAGTCTACGCAAAAACGAGTAGACCCGCCTTTCTTGGTTACTAGGATCACAGGTGAGCACCAGAGACCAGAAGCTTCTTCAATAATATTCGCTTCCATCATGTCCTGTATCATATTTGCTACTTTTTTCTGTTTAGCAAATTAAAGTATTCTAGATGGTACGCCCCATAGATTTTTCTGTCTCTAAAATGTCACAGTTGGAATTGATAAATTCTTTAAGTTTTCTAATTTCTTCAGATGGCAGATGGTCATAAGTAATAATTTTTACTAGGCGTTTCACAACTGGGTTACTTGTTGTGGCTTTCCCCGTAGAATTGTCTTCGCATTTGATTGTTTTTTACCAGTGTACAGAGCCCTACTTTTGTCCTTTCTTTAGTTTCAACGGTGTCTTCGATAAATTGGCAACCCTCACTGGAATTAGTTGATCAACTTTAACGAGACATTTAGCTACCAGAATTCCGTTACTCACAGATTCTCCACGTTCCACAATGCCCGCACGTGTGATTTCTCGCTAAGTTTCGCCGAGACGATAGCTTCAGAATTTTGGGGTACTTCTATGTCTTCTTCCACTAGGACCTGTATCGATTGAGTCTTTTCTTTCGAATTTAGGACAATTTCCTCTTCTTCAAATACCTATATAAAAAGAAATTTTTATTCCGGACCGTTTATGTAGCTCTTAAGTGGCTGATGCAGTTGGAGAACTTGGAGGGCCAAATTGCCATATGGATCAAACGGCTTTAAGATCAAACATAGGCCTGGAATAAGTCATAAAAATGCCTATTTTCTTTCTAGAAGACCGTGTCCAGCACAGTACTCTCACTGCAACAGAGCAGAATCCAGAAAAAGTCGATTATTTCAAAGAACTGCAGTCACCGATCAGTGGGCCCCTGTCATACTTATGGAATAACATGAGAACGATTCCGTTTTAAAGAAGATGCAATAATGGAAAAAGGAAAATCGTCTACCTATTTGGCAAGAAATAGCTGAAGTACTTCGTCAGGTATACGACAGTACATCAGGAAAACGTCTTGGTATTGGTTCCAATTTTTAGAAACTAGCCATCCTAAAGAGTGCAACTAGCTAGATTGAAGGATCATTAAAAACATGGTGAAAGTAATTTTCCAATAGTCTGGAGTCGAAATATAGATTTGCAGTCATTCTGCCAATGTTCAAGTTATAACGAAGACTGTCAGATGTTATTTTCATGCAACTGAAAATTGTAAAAGAGGATCCAAAAGCAGATACAACCAGTTCGTTTTAGTTTCGTAAGATTTCCAGGAGAAACTATCTCTTAAAAAAGGGACAAAGTAATGTGAGCTATTTCCGACCACCCGTTGTCAAAGATCACAATTTTTTTATACACAAAATGCAAATAAAATTATTACAAAACATAAAATGGTTTGACATTGACTTGGAACTTACCACGTTGTCAGGTCATTTGTCCCATCATGAACCATGTCCTAGTAGACCTCGTTATAGGTAAGCATAATTTTAAATGAAATATTCTGCCTTTCTTTATTACTATATTCATTTTAACCATGTAGTTTTATTTCTACCGTGATTTTTATCAGATTCTGTCGACCTTTGCATGTTTTTTTCAATTATATCGATTTAAAACGAGTAATTGAGATAATTCTATATTATAAAATCTGATACATAAAATAACCACATTAATAATTAATAACAATACTTCGGTCTCATACATTTTTAGAAATAGAAAAGAATACATTTTAAAAATGGAATTTTCGGCAATTGCGAGTAGAACAATTTCCGTTTCACTTCCATAAAAAAGCTCGAAAGTTAATAAGCGTATCACAGCAGAAATATTTTCCGGGCACAAAAGCTTATTCGATTAGGTTTTGTTTCGAGAGCTTGAATGGAAGAGAAGCCGTAAAAGGGGTATTTGTCACAAAAGCTGAGCAAACTAGATTTCATTACATTGAATGTGAATTGTGGAAGGATTTAACTTCCTTTTCATTGTGATTTTTGAAGTGTAAGGCGATTACGAAACTTGGGGAGATTTTGAAATCCAATCTAATGATAATGAGTTGGTTTTATTGTTTAGTAGCCTTTGCATATAATGAATATTTAATAAATCTTCGGGACGGACTGGGATCGGCAATTAGTTGTGGTTTTAAAAGGGGAGTGTTTACTTTTCGTATTATATGGGGATTGTTTGAGAAGATCATAAATTTTAATGAGATAGTATCAGCTTGTTGCGGATTTAAAGTAATTTAAATTTGAAAATATATTTTTACTATTTTGGCAATTTTTATTAACTATACTATTTATTTATTTTGGATTATTGAATAACAAAATCCTCTGGTATTTTAATACAATTATTTAATATTTGTTGTTATCACCTACATCCTGAAGATCATCAACAGCAAAAATACTTGTCTGCCACCTTAATAAAGCCAAATAAGAAAATTTAAAAGCATATATAAGAAATTACAAATTATATATTAACGGCAAAGGATATACAGCAGAAGACTTGGAGAAAGATAGTGAATTCAACATCACACAAAATATTAAGCAAAACAGCACCCCACCAACCCCAAACCCCAGAATAATTACTATTACAGAAGCGAAAGCATGCGTCGGTTCTTTTGATGTAGTGGTAGCCAATTATTCATTGACAGTTGACGTTATTTCCACTTAGGCTTACAATGGGAAAAATGTTTCAAATTTGAACACTGAGAAAAAGATTGAAATAAAAATGCATAAAGTTTTCTTTGACAAAATGAATGTATAATGCGATGCAAAGTATAATAATAATAATAATAATAATAAAATGTACAAGGTCGACAATAATAGCAGTTAATATTGCCTTTAGTCTAAAACACCACCAATCACTATTTATTTACACACACTATTTAAGTATTTACATTTAAAGGAAAAGACTAGAAACGAATACAGATAATCAGTGGCCTTCAAGAACGTTCATTAAAATTTGGAAGCGTGATAAATTTTGACAGATGTTTAGACTGTAAATATTTTTACGTTCATGTCATTCAGAGTGTTCATTATTGTAATAGTTATGGGATCATTAGCTATTGATAGATTTAACAAGCATTCTTGCAATTGGGGGAATAACTATTAAAACAGATAAATAGTATATACGGACATTATTTAAAAAAATTTAAATTAATAAAACTTATCCTAAGTATTTATAATACATAAAATTTTATATATAAGCAGCCTTTATATTTCTGAGGTCTTAACTTTGTAAATGTCTACATTTCCTACGTTATTTAACATATCATTGCACACCCTTAACATGTTATTTATCGGTCAGATACCGAGTTTATATCACACTGCAATATAATATCTTCCTTCATAGATGTAGACTCTCATCCTGTGTATTTTGTTGATACACAGAATTTGGCGCATTTAAACGGGTTTGTATCAGTCAGCAACACAGATATCATCGTGTATTTTAATGTACCGGTGTGGCCCTCTGGAAACAGTTTGAAATCATTTGCATATATTAAACAACTTGTGTCCAGGTTACTACCCTGTGAGAAACCTGAACAGAAGATTCTAGGAAGTAGTTTTTATATTTTGGAATGCATTATTGCAAACACCTACCTATTAACTTTTTCTACACTGAATCGTAAGTTGGTTAAAAGCTATTAATTAAATCTGAATGGGAAAGTATAATAAATTAAAACACATTAAGTAACTTTGTAATTTTTTAATAAAATAAAAACACAAACACACTTAAAATACAAAGTAAATAACATTAAAAATATTACAAATGGGAAAGTATAATCATTTTTCTTTCGGTTTTATTATTTTTATCTCTTTTATTTTATTTAATGTCTCTATTTATGTATTTTATTGTATAAAAAATCTTAAGTCTAATAAAAAGTTTCAAAACATACATTTTAGGAAAGTTTGAACATGGATTAATTCAATATCTTTCATAATAGCTAATAGTTTGTGAGATATCCCTGTTGGTAAATATATCTCACTAAATTGAGATAAAAATATTTTTTCTAATTGGTAAATATAATGAATAAAATTTTCACTTGGAGTACGAAGTCCTCCATATGTGCTTCTGTCGCTATCAAAAGCTTTGAAAAAAAGTTAATAACTGACTTGTGTCCAAATCTTCACAATCCTTTGAAAATTTTGTACACAAATCACATGTATGTATACACAATGCTTTTTTAATTACATACCCACATACATATTTAAATGGATTTTGAAAAGTCATATCCTCCGATCGATAATCATAATCGTTAAGTACAATTGCTTTTGTATCAGTGTCTGGTACATAACAATTTATGGGAAAACATTTTTTTGGATCAAAATTAATTAAAAGATTGTCAAGATCCTCTTTACAATTCATATTACCAGAATGGAGATAACTTTGGCAAAATAGTTTTTTAAATGCCCGTTCAAATTGGATTGGTATGGGGTTTATTGAATTTCCACCTTGTTGCCTCACAGATCCAAAAAAAATTTCAAGACAATCACTGTTAAGCCGTCTAGTTTTAATATATTTAAAATCTTGATGAGACAATTTAGACCAAAGACTTAACAAACCATTGACAGTTACTATCCAACATTTTTTAAATTTCGATTTGGCTGTTACATTCTTCCCCTCTTTGTCAAATAGTTCAATATCTTTTAAAAAACTAAGCATCTCGTTTAAAAATTCTACTTAAAATATTTCACCTTGAAAAACTTATTATTTTCGTTTAAGTCATAGGAATTTAAAATATCAAAAAGATTATTACATTTTTCAATGAAATCAATAGTTCCTATTGCATCATTAGGAATGGCCCCAAGACTTAAATATACATTAATACCACTGGCTACCGTATGACTTAAAACTTGAGTAGCCAGTTTCACCTTTAATTTTTGAAAATTAGTGGGAAATAAATGTGCCCTTGTTAATTTTAGTGCACATCTATAAAATTATTGGCTATCTTGTTGATAAAAAGCTTCTACAAAACTCCAAGAAGTTTTCATATTATCGAAATGAATAACATTTTTTAATAAGTTATTTCGTGCCGCTTTTATTAAATGGCAAATGTCAAACAAATATATAACTTTCTTGCCACACACTTCTATTTCTGAGTTATCGATAGTGACTCCCAGTTCTCTCGACAACTGTACGAAATTAGATCCCATGTCACTCACAATAGCATCTACAACTAAACCTAAATTAGTCAGTTTCTCTATGCAATCAATTATTGTATTTTTAAGTTCCAAAGGTTCAAACTGGCCGGTAACAAAAAAATATGCTAGTGGCTGTTTCCAATTATTATAGAGGCCTCTAACCATAATTACCAAGGCGTGTGGAGCATAATCAAATTCTTTTATGCCTTTCCCTATATCTTTAAGACCAACAAGTTCGTCTCGACTAGTGTTGTAAAATAAATTTGACTTTAATGACATTTCGTCAATACAGATGGAACAATGTTTGTCAACGTCAATCAATGTTTGAACCTTTATTTCTAATGCTTTAAAAATAGCATCATTCTGTAACCCTGGCTTAGTAATTATTTTTTCTGTCATCTTCTGTAAATTTCGCTTATTTGGGAGGCATATAATTTTTGACATAAAGGCATATGCCCTAGGGCCCAAAAAGTATAAAGTTAAGGCAAATTGTTTGTATTGCTTTGGGTATCGCCTGGCTCTGGGTTGTTTGTTTTTTAATTCTGACTGAACTTTAATTATATCTGCGAGAGGTTGACCTAAATATTAGCCTCGTAATCAGGATCTTCTTTATCTAATTTTAAACGTCTTATTCTACATGATATGTGCTCAATTCTAGTACTAATTCTTTTAAAAGCAGAGTCAGACTCTGGTCCATCAAATTCATTTATTAAAATTTGAATTGATTCCATCAGTTCGTCAATTTCTATTCTCTCTGTATTAAAGTCAAAATCGGGATTTGCCAAAGAAAGAACATCTATGTTATTTTCTCTCTCTGTTTTTAAGAGACGACCTAAAATTTTGCGTTTATCTGCTACTGGGCGAGCGGAAACTACTCCTCTAATTTTTAACTCATAGTCCAACTCCTTACTTAACAAATAAACTACTTTAAAATTTGAATCCATTTTTGGGACGAACAGATAAAATATCAAATTAACTAAAATTTACTAATTTTTGAAGTACATGTACTATTCAATTTTAAAACCAAATAATTTTTGTTTTAAAAATTCTATTATTATTCACCTTTATTCAAATATGGCTAAATATACTGAAATAGTCACCAAATTATATCCAAAAAATTATTTCAAGACACTCTGTAACATATATCACAAAATTATTTCTACGGAATAACTAAAAATGTTTATTACCATCAATAATTTACCTAAATCCTAATTTTACCATAAACCTAAGTTTCTTTATTTTCCAAAAATGTACCTCAACCTTTGTAATCTGTATTTCTATAAGTGACTGAATTGTTTGTTTCTTATGGTCCATAAATTTTACAATTATACAGTTTATTTGAAATTCCTAAAATTTATTACTTGTACTCAAAAAAAATTGTGTCTAAAAATGTGACGTTGGGCTTAACATGTTTGTCCTTTAACACGTTGGGCGCCAAATGTGTGCCGCACTTTTTCTGAGATGTCTGATTTTTTAAAAAAAAATAAAAAAATAGAAATTTGAATATTATAAATTTTAAGTGCAACACACTGCGAACGGCAGCTTTTCAGTCTGGAGAGCTAGGGTGAATTCGGAATTAAATCAATGTGTTTGAGTAAAGTAATAATGTCGAGCGCCATGCAACTTTAATACAATAAATGTCAATATCAAACTATACGACTAAAACTTTCCCAAGTTGCAAAATTTAAAGTTACTTACAATGATATTGATATTGTTTGATATTAACCAATATTCAAATAAACTTTTAAATAAACAATGATTATGAACTTTTCTGAAAAGGGAAAATTTATGTACCAAAAAAAAAGGAAACGAAACAACTTATTATGTCACTCTCAATTTATTTACAAATTATATTTAAAATAGAGTTACTGGTTTATCTATATGTAAATGATGACCCTTCAAACATATTACCTATATTCATCAACTTAACATTCTCAATAAATGAAGTTAATGTTTAAAATTGTGATTTTTAAATTATTATAGTTAATTAGAAAATATGTATAATATTGAACAAATATTAATACGACAAAATAATTAAAAATAGTGACTTTTAATTATTATAGTTAATTAGAAAAATATGTATAATATTGAACAAATATTAATACGACAAAATAATTAAAAATAGTGATTTTTAATTATTATAGTTAATTAGAAAAAATATATAATATTAAATAAATATTAATACCACAATACCTTTCATAGCTATGTTCGGTTTACAACCTTTAATATAAATTAAATAACTTTATGTTCCAAATTATATACCAAATTATAATCATCAGTTGAGTTATATTAAATTAAATAGTTAAATAAAAAAATGTATTACTAAATAAAACCTGGTTTGGTGAACTCGTGGTTCGCTCACTGGACTTAGATCTTTCGGTAACAGATCTCGGGCCGGTTACTGGTAACAAATAGGTTGACTCCATTTGTGGCGGATTGTCCAAAGGAAAGTTACAGTTGAATCTGGTCTTGGATGAAAGGTACAGCTGAATGTAGTTGTAAGCAGCAAACTACGTCTCGAAAAATACTCAGCTGGACTTTGAAATGTGGTAACTCATACATCGTGAAGACGAAACCAAATGCGGCTATTACAGCTATTCCAATATAAATTGATGCAATAAAAAGGACGATATTCAAGGTATTGATTATGGATATCTCCATATAAATGAGTACTTCAGAAACCATCAAGCGATGTAGTACAAAAAAACATGGAAGGCGTGCTTTCTACCGGACTATGTCCCAGTGTAGGTCCCTGATAAAAGAAATACGGAAATAATATCTATCCAGAAACGTAAGAAGGAGATTCGTGAAAGAACCTGAGAAAATTATTGAATAAAAACTCACCTATTAAGGGATGACAAAACTAACACTAGCCTTCACACGAAATGATGTGACTCTTGCGGCTTTTCAAACAGAAAGGAACGAACTTGCAAAATGGCTATTCAAAGTTCCAGAAAGGCACAAAAAATTATCTGCGTTATTTTGAATTTTGAAATGAATTTAAACAAAATTTGAAATAATAGCTTTTGATTGGTTAAAATAAAAATTTGTATACAAACGAACGAATGTACGCAATAACAGTTCTAACTAAGGCCACTCAGTAACAAATGACATGCATTCACGAAGTAGTGCAATTTATCAAACTAACAAAAAGAAGAACTGAAGAAGTGACATAACCTAACTATTCGAATCAAACAATATAAACAATAATTAGATATTATAAAAAGAATGCTACCAGAATTGAATTATATGCACAACAAAACAATTATAGATGGTAATGTATTGTAAAGTGATTAAACAAAGTTATTTTATTGTGATTTATGTTTCAGAGCTTAATCTAAATACTATTGAACAATTTTTAGTATATAATAGTTATCAAATCAAATACATGAAATTGTCTTTGAGAAACATTCCACAGAAGTGAAATACTTTAGTAGTTACGACTCAAGCTAATTGTTTTATATTAATAGTAATGAAAAGGTTAGTACATGTAAATACATTCTTTGTAGATTTAAATAAAATATTCTTGTGAAAATATAAATGCTACAACATCTCTTTGAAATCATTTATTGACCAGTCCCGTTTTCTAGGCAAAATTTGTTTCTTGTTAAGTTGTTTCCTCGATGCTTTTAATTTTTTTCTCAAGTTCATTTTTCTTGGAGATGATGCACTTAAAAATTTTGGTGTCTGGAATCCAACTGAAGGGGATAATTTTGGATGTGGCACAGACATAGATGTTGAAGCTACATCTTGAATGTTTATCCCACTAGGACCTGAAAAAATAAAATTTTGTAGTTTGTACAAAAAAATCTATATTATATTCATTAAAAGTAATAAAATTAAATTGTCAAATCTTATTTTTTATTACCTGGCATTTTTAGAAAATCTTTATTGGCAGCAGTAGAGGTCAGTACAGATTCTATTTCATCCTGAATGTTTACCTGGCTGGGACCTAAAAAAAATAACATTTGGTGTTTATAAAAAAAGAATCATATTTTAATTTATTATAAGGAAAACTTCAAGTTACAAAAGGTAAAGGACAATTTTTCATTATGATTTCTATCAATACCTGGCATGTTGAGAAAATCGTCATCTTCAGGAATATTAACTATAACTGTATCTTCAACATATATATTTTTAGACACATTATGTTCAAATACAGTTGGAACTGCATCGTCCCGTAAATGTTTCCGAGTTAATCCAACTTAATAAAACATTGGTTCAAAATGTTTCTCACACAATCTATAATTTTTGTGTAATTTTTCTGAAGTTTTGCTCAGCAAGTCTTCTCGATTACAGGCTTTCAACCACTCTGCAATCCTGTAAAAATAAAGTTTTTTGATCAAAAATCACAACATAAAGGTAGATTTATAAACTACGTTCAGTTCGAGTTCAACATAAACATAGCAGAATGACACGGTATGTTTTGGATAAGAAATTATAACGGATTCATAATTATTTTATAACCAACACCATCTACAAATATAATAAAAACAAAAATAATACCAAAATATAATTTTATTTTGTGGAATTTGTGGTTATGTCTTGCCAACTGGAACTGAGTGCAAACTGAACGTAGTTTATAAATCCACCCTAAAACAACAATTAAGGGTCCCAAATAACAAAAAAAAGTGTATTAGATACATTAAACATGGTGTTTGATATTTTCTATTAAACATCTTATATCATTTGCGATACAGATTTAAAAATGAATATATAACTACATTTCTACACCTAGTGTAACGTTATTGAAGCCAAATTATTACTTGCATAACAAAACTAATTTTGTACTCACAATCAATTACTATACTGTTAACTTTTTATGATTTTTGGATTGGCTTTGATCTATTTTTTTAACAATCATTTTTAGTATATTTATGATGCACTATTCACATACCTTTCAGGCTCCTTGGAAACTAGTTTGATAGTCAGTTTTAGGTGGACATGGGCGATAAGCGCATCTCTTTCGTCTTAGAGAAGCCATTTTATTCACCAAAATGGACCAAACAAGAGTCTTCAAACAATAAAAATAAGTTCCAATAACTACTTACACTTAAAAACTAACTAACAAAAAATGAATAGTTTAGGAAACACAATTATAAAACAAAACCATAAATAATGCTCAGCAACTTATTTCTCAGAGATCGTAACCAAACACCAAACACAAACAACAAATGGTTGTAATCAGAGTTGTAATGGATAATGGATCAATAATGTTTGTTTTTGTTTACTGTTTTGACACTATTGACGTTGACACTATTTCCACTTACGGTCGACATGCGCACAAAAATTCGACCCCCTGAAATCGGTTAGCTTTCGCTTCTGTGCTAGTAATTATTCTGGGCCCAAACACTAGGGAAGATTCAAGCCATTTCTCAAATCTAAGCTCCGATCTCTCGGAAACTCAGAAAACTCAAATCCAGGAAACAAATAAAAATACAACACCTTTAAAGATAGCAACAATAACAGCAAAACTACAAGTAGTAGCAGGATCAGAATCAATAAAAAGTAGAGAATCGTTATTTTATTAATTTCTTATTAGTAAATTGTTTTTCATAATTAGGTAGGCGGATATAACTTTTTGAACTGGACTGTGATAAACATTTTGTTATCTTAATAAATTTTAAACTTTTAACCATTATTCAGTAGCTAGTGAGTGTAGGAAGTTTTAAATTTTAAAATAATTTTTCTAATTATTTGTATAATATTGTATTTGTTACTTTAGGCTTTCTATTAATAAACAATGATATGAATCCCTATATTCGTAGTTTTCATACAGAAAAATTAGAAAGCTAGGTACTATCTAGATAACTCACAAAAAGCAAAACAAATATTGGAAGTGAATCAGGCAAATACAAACATTAAAATTATGTACAACAATATCAGAAGCATTTTTAAAAATTTGGTGAATTTAAAGTTTTCCTTTTTGACCTAAAAGTGCTCATTTCCTCAAATAATTTACCTGAATACCACACAGAATGTAACCATGGTTCATTTAATCAAAATAAATCGTTATATTCACCAAAAAAGAGCTATATCATTTCCACAAAATAATTAATTTAAATGGAACATACATAATACAACTTAATCTAATTATAGAATATAATAGAATTATAGTAAATGCTTTTTATCGTTCACCTAATACTATGATAGAGCCTTTTCTTGATGAATTGGAACTAATGCTTGCAAACCAACCAGATAAGTGCATCTAACTATTTTTCAAATGTGGGTACACAATTAGCTAGTAAAATAAAAAATAACCTAAACTATAAAGAAGTAAAAAAAAACATGTCCACTCTAACTTTACCAACCAATCAATACGAAATTAAATCAATTATTTCAGAACTAAAAACAAATAGTACTCCAAGACCAGATATGTTATGTTATGTTGGGAATGGGATGTTAATACACTGCGACCTAAAAGATCTATTGTGCCCCCTTCTGTCGCTAATGCACAAAGGAAATGTCTCAATGCCTATAACGACCATTCCAATCCTATTTTCTTAAGGAAGTGTAGGATTTGAAGTGGCTTTAAGTTAGGTAAATCTGCTTCTTCTATTTGATATCCTCCTAGATATAGTACCCTTGGATTCTAGAGTGCTACATATTCAGTTAGGATGTGAATGGAGGTTTCATACTCATCCTCACATTATCTGCACTCACTATCCTCTACTACTCTTAGTTTTCTTAGGTGTCCTTTTAGTCGACAATGCCCAGTGAGGATCCATGTTATAATACGTAGCCTGTTCTTCCTCAGGCAGATGCAGGCTTCCGATCTTCTCTGGGTATATTCATCCAGAAGTATCTTGGCCTGTCTCAGTTCCAAGAGATTGTTCCAAATATCGGTTCTTTTACTACCCATTTATTTTTTAATCTCTCCTATTATGTAACTGCTGGACCCGCAGAACGGCACAGGTCTTACAAAGGGTGTTTCAGCCCCTTTCCTTGCAAGATTATCTGCAATCTCGTTACCCTGTACCCCGTTATGTCCCGGAACCCAAGTAAGAGTAACTCTATTTTTTTCGCCTAGCTCATTTACTTGTTCTAGACATCTCCAGACCATTTTTGAGCTGATTACGTAAGAGCTCAAAGCTTTGATGGCTGCTAGACTATCGGACATGATGAGATTTGTGCTCCACAGCTTTCTTTTTCGCTTTCTTCGGTGTCATGCTCTGATCGAGGTAGCGAAGATAGCATCGAACTCCTGCCCCACTGAGTCCATGCCTCATGGATCGTCCCTTCCACCAGGTTGTCCCAGTGGAGGTAGGGAGGGTAGCTTTCGTTTAGATTATTTTTTGAGGGGAACTTCCCTCGCCGATGAGTGGTGAGAGGGGTATGGAGAAGCTGGAGCGATGGTGCTCCTCTTCTATTCTCCCTTCACCTCTTTCTTTTGTTCTCCCACTTCTCTTTTGTAAGGTTGTCTCACTTGAGAGGTTGATCGCTCCTGATGGCAGGCTCCGTTTGATCAGATTTAGTGGCGGTGTAGTCCCGCCGATTTTTATTTTCTTTTGATTTTTTGCACATGTAAATCTTACAAAAAGCTAGGGAAAGAAAAGTCGACAGACGCAGAGCCCCGCATTCGCCAGCAAGGCTGGATACAAGAGGGTTTCGCCAGGTGTCCCCAGATGAACGTTCGAAATCACTTTGGTCATTCAGCCTTAAGCACGTTGCCTTACACCTTGGCTTGGGGTATTGATGGAGTGCCATTTGGTTAGTTAATAGTGCTGTTCGTAGAGCAGCAATATTAACGTATCCAGCGCAGCCACGAGGAGGCAGACACTCGGTGATTGCATTTCTCCATTGGCATGCAGAAAGAGTTACCTACAAGAGGACAAGCAAAGTAGCAAGCAATCTAAGCTACAAAGCAATGGCTAAACTACAACCAACCCCGCCCAGGACCAGATAACATAACGACCAAAAATATTCAATGTGTATTAAAAACCTTACTTTAACCTCTAATATATCTAATAAATAAATCTTTTAAAGACGGGTACTTTCCAGCTGTATTTACAAACTCAATAATAATTCCGATTTATGAAAACAATGATAAAATGAAAGTAAGCAATTATTGGCCCATATCTCTAATATTAGTATTTTCAAATATAATTAAAAAAGCTATAAAGAAAAGATTGAACATGTTCCTTACAAAATATAAAACACTCAATAAAATGAAATTTGGGTTTAGAGAAATCTACTAACGATGCTATTTTAGAATTAACATCATACGTCTATGATAAAATAGTGTAACATGAAAATTGGACCTAAATCAATAACGGCAGCAAACTTGGTTTATGTAAGGATTATTTCAGAGAAATGGGTACCTAATGTATGTCAACCTGTATAGCATTTTAGTGTATAGAATGATAAATATCTATATATTTTGAATATGAGCAACGATCGTTTTTATTTTCGTTTTAACTCTGTTAATAAAAAGGTTCAATCGTTCCTTTTGGTTCAACACGTTGATGTGTGAGCATCATAAATTTAATGGCCATATGTTTGGATATCACGGCCATTTAGTGACCACTTTATTGTATTGGCATTAGGATACGCCTTAGTGTTAATTAAAAGGCACTGATATTTTCAATTCGTGGCTTATGGAGCCATATTTATTTTTTTTATCTCATTTTTCGAGACAAATTGTTAATCATCATTGCACGAGTCCAAAAACAAATATTGATATTAAAAGGCATTTTACTACAGCACCCTAGGCTGTAGTGGTGAAGTATATTGTAAAGTCAACCTTTTGTAACAGGGCCAGGAAGAACTCTCTCTGTCCCATGGGATTACTTTAAGTATACAACAGATGAGAGTCTAGCTGGTGGCTGTCACTATAAATCGTTTTTTTTTTAACCTCCTCACCTTTTATGAAGAACAGGGCGAATCAAGATTCTACCCGAACGGATTCATCAGCGATTCACTTATAATTGCAGGTAACAATTTTATAGTTGTATACATTTTTTTGAAATATAGTAAGATTTCCATTTTTTTTTTAGTTTTCCAAAGTTTGATTACTGTTTACAGTTATCTGATTAGTAATAACACTTAGGTACTAATGACTCTGAAACAATCCACAAATACAAGATGCTAGAGTACGTACTGTATTAAAGTATTGTACGTATTTTAGTTATACTAAAATAAGATTTATCCTAGGAATTTTTGTACATATAGCATAGTGGGTACTTATTTGTAAAACCAGGTTTGATCCTAAAGATATTTCTTTTGAATTTAATTAGAATCCAATTTATGTAGAGTAGCAGCTAATGTCTGAAATTTGTTAAATTTAGGTAACTAAATTAGATTTAGTTTATTTTAAAGAACTCAATCAGCTAGCTATGTTTTAATATGCTATAGAATACTGATGCCTGAATTACTGTGAAATCACCCTCTATATATATATAACAAAAGATCTCAACCAGTATAAAGTAAAATAAACATTTTTTACTAAATATATTTGATTGTTTTTTTGTTTTTTTATTATTTCAGAGGTAAGAAGTGTTATATCTTAAAATACATCTTCATAAGATACCGTTCTTATGATTATTATTTCCTCATTTAGTCTTTTTTAAATTAGGTGGCGCTCGGAGCCACTCTAGAAATCAAAACTCCACAACCAACGACCCAATGCTCTCCAGACGAAAAGTTGCCGCGCTTGTGGTTTGAAAACAAAATGTTACATTGTTAAATTTTCAGATTAAAAATTAATTTATCGGACCACAATTAATCTGTACTACCCTTCATTAAGAACAGGAAGGGGTTACAATAGATAAAAAAATACCCACAATTGGGGTATTCCTGGATTTATTAAAAGCTTTTAATACAGTCGATCATCAACTTCCTTTAGAAAGTGTAGAAGATGTTGGAGGCAGAGGCATTCCATACAAACTCGTAGAAAACTACTTGAGGAAAGCAAAAAGTTAAAAAAATTATTGAGGTAAAGATCAATATATTGCGTGCGGAGTATCTCAAGGGATTGTACTAGGTCCACTACTGTTTAATATATATATTAATAATTTATTCCATACATTTTTGGAATAAATCAGTCCTAAATCTTGATTTGCCACGTTTTATAATCATCTAGAACCTTACAGTTTCTCCATGAAAGATCCGAAACCGAATATGCGGTTGATACATCCGCCGTTTTGGCGAATCTTTGTTCATTTAAAGTTAAACATTAACAGCAACTCCAAGTTATCGTAAACTTTATAAGGAGTATCCGTTATTCTACGAATGCACATGCATATCATAACTGATAAGTTACACGTTGCCGCGCGCTACATTGTGATATAAAGTTCCAGTGAACTTTGTTCATTATTCCGAGTACAACTGGTAAAATGAAACACGAAGCTGATTAAATAACTAATTAGAGGCACTTGTTAAAACGCATGAAGGGGCAGATTGAGTTAGACTTTCAATTTTATTCACGCGGAGTTTTAGAAAATGTGAATTAGTTGCTAGAGAGTTTTGCTTCTGTTAGTAAAATAAATTTAATTAATCATATTTTGTGGTACGTAGTAATTAATGTGATGAAGGGTACAAACTACGTGAAACTTTTTATGTACCTATCATAATTTAGCTATTTAGTAATTTCTGCTACGGAAAAAATGAAAGCATACACTCTGAAAAAGTTTTCTTGAATCAAACGTAAGGACCTGAAGTTTATTTATGGTAAATGCCTTTTGGGCGAATCTGCTGAATGTTATATATGTTGCAATTTTTGAACTTGCAACTAGAATTGTCCATGGACACACAGTTTCCCTAGTTTTTGAGATACAGAGAGTTGAAACATATTTTGAGACATTGTAATTTTGCTGACATTCATAATTATTAAAAGTTACATGATTTTGTTGTCAATTTTGGAAAAAATTTTAACCGGGCAAGTAATTTTTTAAAATGAATCAGAATAATTGCATTTAAAAAATCATTTTATTACTAAAATAATGATAATATATGTTTTACTAATATTATATGCTGATTTTACATACTCAGGGTATATTTTTAAAGTTTTTATAGTTTCTAGAACATTTTTTTTAGCAAATTTTGTTAATTGTAAATCTAAAAATTACTATTTAATGTTTATTAGCCCTAAAATATACATTTGGGTTCCACGTCGTTTCAGAGGTAAGTTAATAAAAGAACAATGGCGGTACACGTACACGTATATTGTAGAAAATTCCACACCTGTAATTTTGAACCAATCAAAATATGTGTTTTTGACAGATCACCATGGCAACGGAGGTATTTTAGTGGAAATTTTTTTCTCGTGGGGTACCCAACAGCGAATTATACTGGAAATTTTTTGACATAATAGGTTAAGTTTTGATACATTTTAGTTACAATGCTAAGGTGTTTTCTATATTCTTCGACCACTTCTTTTCTTCTTAATGGCGAAAATGCAGGACTTTGGATGCTTTGAATTATGTGTCTATGTCTAATAAAATATATATAATATTTAGACACTAATTTATTCACCTTTTTCTCATTCAGCACTTTGAATTTTGCGTAGTTTAGGTGCAAATATTCGTGGACAATTCGGAACAAATTTTCGTTTTTCAAGTTGGAGCCACAATCCTCTATTAATCCGAGTAAGTAAGTCATGGTGCAATGATTGATCATTACATTAGACAATCTCACGCATATTTTGCATAGCGTATGATTTTCAAATCGATTCATTTTTAAACAAATAGGTAATTTTGTTGGTTTTACTTGCTGTGCAATATTCTTTATCGCAACAAAACGCGAGTTATTTATTGTTTTGAACTGTCAAAATACAATGATCACAGCCTCCTACGATTGATGCTTGCTGACGCTGGTTATGAATTTCATACCATTTTAAAGCTCTCATAACGCATGTTAATAAAAACGCAGAAAAACAATTTTCTACCACTTGTAGTTATTCAAAACTTACGTAAAATCTTAGATTAAAGAGACCGAAGATGTAACCTTGCACACTGTGCATGTTATCTATTTTAAGCCAAAGTAACCCACCAATTGAAAATCATTGTTGCACGACGCCACCCGAATTGCTCCGATTTCCATTCAGCGATCACCTCCACCTGAGTTTAATCACCATTGACAGCTGTTTTTTGATTTATTTGTTGGTATTTTAGCAATTTAAAGTGTTCTAGTTATTCAATTTCAAGTTCAAAATGTCACGATGTATCTTGAAAAATTGTATGTACTTATAATACAAGTACTACTGTTATGAATATATTCGTTTTCAGCGGTAAATATTTATTAACGTTTTGACATAAAGCGCCATGATTCTCTGGGCTGAATACTTCAGATCCGCATCAAGGGGTTTCAATAAATATTAAGCATCAGAAATCAGATTTCATATTACTTACATAAATTTACAAAAGGGTAAAATTTTGAACATTTAATTTAAATAAATAGTAAATAGGCATTATTGCTAACTAAATTTTGTATTTAAAAAGTAGTTTTATAAGAATGTTTTCTAAAGGTAGTTTTTAGGCCTTTTTGGTAGATAAATAAGAGGTAAAGAATCATAGTTGCTAGCTAAATTTTATTTTTATAAGGTATTTTTATAAAGTATTTTTATAAAGTATTTTTATAAGGTATTTTTATAAGGTATTTTTATAAGAATATTAGATGAAATACAGGATGACCTACTTAAAATTTCAAGGTTCATCTTATTTGCGGTCAAATCGAAAGTGACATTGAATTTTCAGTCTTAAAACAAAGTAATCTAGTATAAGCCCAAAAAAAATACTAAAGTTACAGGAGTTAGGTCCGATTCCACCGTTGTGTTAAACGGAGATTAAAATGACAGTGTTAATGTAAAAATGTCATTTTAAACTTCGTTTAACACAACGGTGGAATCGACCCTTAGTCACGTTAATAAAATGTTACATTACAAACCCCTAAACAACTCGAACATAATTTTCGTTTACTAAAAAAAATCCAAAATTTAGCAATATTTATTTATTATACAATCGAATGCGATTTCAAAGATAACTTGATCAAAAAATCCGAATCTCTAAATTTTGGAGCTAAATGCTCAGATAAAAGCAAGCGACCGATAGGGGTTACAAAAATAATCGATTTATCGATAATTCTGATATTTTTTAATGAAAATCGATTTATCCGCTGTTTTTAATAAATTATTTTCGTTTTTTTTTTTTAAGATAATGCATTAATCAATTTTAAAGGTAATACAAAAAAAGTAGATTTATTCAAAATAATCGATTTATCGTTTAATCGGTTTTTTAATTATTTGATTATTTTCGATTTTTCAAAGATATATGCAAATAATCGATTGAATATAATCGGTTATTTTACATAATCGATATTTTTGTTATTTTTTTAAAATTATCGATTTATTGGATAATCAGCTTTTTAATAATCAATTATTTTCGATAATCGAATAATCAATTTCAAAGGAAATATGAAAAAAGGATTATTAGAAAATAATAGATAATTCGTTTTATTTTTTCGAAAATCGATTTATCATAGTATCGGCTTCTTAATTAATTGATTATTTTCGATTAGGCGATTATTTTGGAATTATCGATTATTTTCGGTATTTCAAAGATAATCGAATTAACGATTTTAAAGGAAATACAATAAAAATAGATTATTGATAATAATCGATTGATCGAAAATAATCAATTATTTAAAATAATCGATCATTCTGTTTTTTTTTTAAATCGATTTATCAGTTAATCGACTTTTTAATTAATCGATTATTTTTGATTATTCGATTATTTTCGATTTTTCAAAGATTACAGAATAATCTGTTTCCATGGACGAAAAAAAATGGTTTATTTGAAAATAATCGATTATTTAAAATAAACGATAATTCTATTTATTTTATATTTTGTAAACACTGATTTATCGGTTAATTGGCTTTTTAATTAATCGATTATTTTTGATTTTTCAAAGATAATCAAGTAGTCAATTTTAAAGGAAATGACAAAAAATATATTGTTTGAAAATAATCGATTGATAGAAAATAATCGATTATTTTCAATGATCGATAATTTATTTCGATAATCAGTCATCCCTAGCGACCAAATGACTTTTAATAGATTTAAATTTTAAAATGTTATCTGGTTTCAGACATATGTATTTCTAGAGTTTTATGTGACTCATCCTTTATAATAATTAATATTCTTAAAGAAAGAAGCCTTAATATACTTTTTTCTGAGGTTACAATACAAAACATTATTTTCTAATTTTGACTAATTTTTAATAATATGTAATAGCCGTAGAAAAAATATAATGTTCAACTCATAAGGGTAGATTTGCAGTATTAGCCTGCGCACATGCTATTTTTATAATACTCGTAGACAATGAGTAACATATTTGCTCTATTAACAATATATTCTATTTTAACATTTTACTGTAATCTCTTGCAGAAAAGTCCGTAGTAAATAAACGCTAACGAAATATTCTATAAAAGGTCTTCTCTTTACATAAAATGTCGTGGCATCTGTTTGATATTAAAAAATCACGTTAATTTTATTTCATAATACAAAATTCGATTAAACACCTTTTAAATAAACCTAATAGTTCATTAAGATGCTAATAAACAAAGACCGGTCCCTGTCACAGAGTTCGGGTCGCCGCGTGTCACCGCCCAGTTCCCCCACTCCGTTAACCCTTCTTTAGAAATTGGCAACATTTGCGCAGGTTTAAAACCGGTGTATGTTATATCTCTGGTCTCTTTTATCTAAGCGTAAAATTAAAGAATATACTATTTTCTATTTTAAAATGGTATTTCCATGCAACTACAATGAGTAGAAATAAGCAATTTGAAGGCCTAAATAATTGCAGCGAAACATTTTTTTACGTCGGGCCGCTTGACAACTTCAAAACTGAAATTATATTCGAGGTTAGGGTCTCACTTAGTTACCATGACAACTCAACAATCAAGGCGACAACACCTTTTATGTTTCACTGGTGACTTGGAGAAAATAATTTGCATTGTTGAGAAACGAAAAATAAATTTTAAAAATATTTAATTTTCAACCATAATTCGGCGTGGAATTTTCTTACCGAATACCACGCGAGGTCAAATTAATATCAGGAAATTTTTTCTCGCTCATGAATATTTTTAGAAAATTTCCCTCGTCTGCGACTCGGAAAATTTTCAAAATATTCATGAGCTCGAAAAAATTTCCGGTAATAATTTGACCTCTAGTGGTATTACTAGTGAATATTATTAGTAATTTTTACGCAAGTTTCCTACAAATTTTGAAGTAATGAAAATTTGCATTCAAAACCTAGAATTAGGAACAATTTAAGTTGATAAAATTAATAAAAACACTAAAATATATTGGAAACATTTTTTAAATAATTATTTTGTTATAAATTCGGCCGGGAAAGACGAATTTAAAACTAGAATCAATTCCTATTTTATTCAATTCTCAACTTAATCCGTTTTAAAGTATGTTTTAATAATGTCCTGATGAGTCCCTGGACGAGAAACGAGTGTCCTTGTTTATTTCCTTTAAAAAGTATTGTCTTTTTAATTTTTGTTAGACGTGATAGGTTGGTTTTGTTGCGAGAGATTGAATTTTGTTCCGATGGATTATTTTTGTTGCCATTGTTGTTTACCATTTATTTTGTATTGTATTATTTATATTATATTATTTATATTCATTAAGTGACTGGCTGAATCACAAAAGTCCAAGCCAAAAAAAAAAAATAATATGCAATACAATACCTAAATTAATGCTTTATTGCAGTGCTCCGCAACCGGTGTGCCGCGGCACACTGGTGTGCCGTAAGCCGACTTGAGGTGTGCCGCTCTTGCAGACAATACGAATCAGATTCGTATTGTAGCGAGACCCGCGAAAAATAAAGCAATCTGACAACAGCGCCGATGGTAAACGTCTATCCGTCTATCGGCGCGGCGCGGCGGCTTGATTCTCGAAGGCGACTAAACTAGAAAGATCCGTGCCGTTCGAGGCGCGACTCGATGTTTTCCTGAACATCGCCACTGCCTATATAAGCGCGCCTGTCGTCGCTCAGAGACTCAGAGAGAGTCGAATAGTCAAGTGAATCAGATAAATACGCGGGCAAACAAATAAATCGTAGAGTGAAATAAATAGTGAATTGCTATATAAATAAATTCTTGTGCCTTATAAATAAGTGAACTGGACTAAGTTTTGTTGCAGTATCTACTTTTATAAATAACTATAGTGCTTCAAATATGGATAAATTTTTGCTGAAATCACGAGCAGATGACGAAGAACCTAGCACAAGCTCCAGCATAAGTGCTGCAAAAAGAGCAAAAAAGGTGCTGAAAAGGAAGTACAATCAAGACTACCTTCGATATGGTTTCACTTGGTGTGGCGACGAAGCGGCTCCAAAGCCTGAATGCGTCATTTGCGGTGAACAGTTGTCAAATGAAGCAATGGTACCCAGCAAACTAAACCGTCATTTGATCACAAATCATCCCAGTTGCGTCAAAAAAGACATTCAATTTTTCCAACGGCGCTTGGATCAAAATAAGAAACAAAAGCAGTTTATGAAATCGGCGGTTACGGTTTCTGAAAAGGCATTAGAAGCAAGCTTGTTGCAAAATTAATTGCACAACAAAAAAAACCGCACACTATCGGTGAAACGCTTATTAAACCAGCATGCATGGAAATTGTTAGACTTATGCTTGGGCCAAACGAAGTTAAGGACGTGAGTAAAGTTTCTTTGTCGGCCGATACTGTTAAAAGACGTATCCAAGATATGTCAAGTGATATTTTGGGAACACTAATTAAAAAAATCATTTCGGCTGGAATTTTTGCGCTTCAAATCGACGAATCAACCGATATTAAAAATAAAGCACAACTGATGGCTATTGTACGTTTCGTTGACGAGGACTCTATTAAAGAACATTATTTATTTTGTAAGGAGGTTCCAGAGAGAACTACCGGTGAACAAATTTTCCAAGTAACTGATAATTTTTTTAAAATACATAATATTCAGTGGACCAATTGCGTTGCTATTTGTACAGATGGTGCTGCTGCAATGATGGGCAGTAAGAAAGGTTTTGTATCTTGTGTAAAACAAAAAAATCCGTCAATACAAATTACACATTGCTGCATACATCGAGAAGCATTGATGGTCAAAAATTTGCCCGAACAGCTTTCGATCACAATGAATGAATGTATTAAGATCATAAACATAATTAAATCGAGAGCCTTAAATTCGCGAATCTTTGGAATACTCTGTGAAGAAATGGGAAGCGAACATGAATCCTTACTGTTTTATACAGAAGTTCGTTGGTTATCCCGGGGAAAAGTTTTAGCTCGACTGTTTGAACTTCGCTACGAAGTGCGTGAGTTTCTTTCAAGTCAAGATATGTACGATCTATGCCAGCACCTTCATGATGAATACTGGATAGCCAAACTTGCATACATGGCGGATATATTCGAACATCTGAATGAACTTAATAAAAAAATGCAAGGACGGAATGAAAATATATTGACGTGCTCCGATAAATTACAAGGGTTCAAAAAGAAACTTGAACTTTGGCAGGAACAGTTGCAAAAAGGATGTCTAGAAATGTATCACAGGACCAACCACAGTACGATCGAAAACAAGCAGTTGATTGTGGATTTGGCCCAACAACATTTAAGTATGCTTCAACAAAAATTTGAATACTATTTCCATTCTATCAACACGGAACAATACAATTGGATTCGAAATCCTTTCGCAACCAATGCAATAAGTTCCACGGAAGCACTGCCATTGCAAACTCGAGAGGAGTTCACAGAATTAAGTAATGATATGACCCTAAAACTTAAATTCGACGAAGTTCCGTTAGATGTTTTCTGGATTTCCATCAAGACAGAATATCCACGCATCACCGACAAGGCCATCTTCACACTACTTCCGTTTTCCACAACATATTTATGTGAGCAAAGTTTTTCAACGCTTGTATTAATTAAAAATGATAAACGGTCATGCTTAAAAGATCTTGACCAAGAAATGAGAGTTGCGCTGTCTAAAATTGAGCCGAATATAAAACTTTTGTGTTCAACGAAGCAAGCGCAGGTATCACATTAATCAGTCATCATCATGTCAAAATATTTATTACTATTGACGTGTCAACAGAAGTAAATTTAGTATACCTACCTGTCCTACCTAGTATTTAGTATAGTTCTCATGTATGTACCTATTTGTATTTTTCATTCTATCTGAATAATAAAAAAAAAATAAAAAAAAAAAATGTATTATGTCCTGAGTGAAAATTTTGATGCCCCAAATCTGAAAGGGGCTTCTTCACATTTTAAAACAATAAAAAAAACTAAGGTAGTTTGGACATCCATAAATAATTAGTATACATGGAGTGAACTGACCCCCGACCTAGCTACGCCACTGCTATAAATATATTTTAGATTTTGGTGTGCCACGAAATTCTAGGGAGCAGTTTGGTATGCCTCAGATGAGGAAAGGTTGCGGAGCACTGCTTTATTGTATTGTAATGTGTGCCATTTCATTATTCAGTCATGCTCTAATACTCCAAGTTCCTCTCTGTATTATTTGGCCTTTGAGGCTCAACTTGTCCGCTTATTATGCATAATTAAACCCCTTAAGACCAAACCTATGGGACGACTATGGTGGAGGGGCTTTCGATGATGTTCGAGAAAGAACGAGATAATGTTTCTAGTGTACTGGAGAGAATATGTGAACTTACTAGAACATTCGCCAATTTTTTAAATGTGTATATTAAAATATTGGTGGAGGACTCATCAGAGTTATTTGTTATATGGACAGTAAAGATAAATAGTAATTAGTAGATAGACAGTGGTGAACATAAATAGTGAACGATTCAAAGACATTCGAAATATATATAAATTAAAATAGTAGTGTTGTAAAATAAACAGTTGTTTAAATAAATTATTAATAAATAAACTTTTGTTTTAAAGGAAACAAACGTCACATTGGTGTCAGAAGTGGGATTATAAATAAATAGTGGACAATAATGGCTAAAAGACTGTGTGATTTAAAAGTGACCGAACTACGTCGTTAGTTGGAGACGACAGGGAAGAAAGCAGAACTGGCAGAACGACTTAAAGAAGCAATAGAAAATGAGGGTTTTGATTCGGAGACGTATCTATTTTCTGATGATTCATCTTCTGCTATCATTTCTTTTATTTCTTCGTTAGAAAATAAAGTTTCTTCGGACATTTCCTCCTTAGAAACTAAAGTTTCTTCACACATTTCTTTCTTAGATAGTAAAGTTTCTTCTTTAGAAAAAAAGGTGTCTTCTGACATATCTTCTTTAAAAACCGAAATTTCTTCCGACTTGGAAAACAAAATGTCTTCTATGGAAAATAAATTTTCGTCTAATATTTCTTCCTTAGAAGAAAGGGTGTCTTCCGAAATGTCTTCTTTAAAAATCGAAATTTCTGCTGATGTGGAAAATAAGATGACTTCCGTTGAGGAGAAAATAAAAGAGATTGAAAAGAAGATAGAAGAACTCGAACATGCAGAACCGGCGAAGGACGGTGAAATAAAGTGCCATGAGGTGGAGTCGAAGTTGAAATTGGAAGGAGTTGTAAACTCGCCTCGTGCTAAGGCCCCAACTTTCGACGGACGAACTACCTTAAGCAGTTCGAAACAGCTGCCAGAGCAAACGAGTGGTCTGAACGAGAGAAGGCAATAAATTTGACCATCACTCTTCGAGGAGACGCTTTGGATGTCCTTCAGACTATACCTGTGGAAGAAATAGATGATTTTAACCAACTCAAAGAGACTAAATATGCGATATGGCCACGAACACCTGGAGCATTTATACCAGTCACAATTAAAGAATCGTAAACAGAAACGAGACGAGACTCTTCAAAAATATGAAGTAGATTTTGCCAGGTTGGTGCTATTTGCCTACCCATCAGCTCCAGAAAACATGATGGAATGTTTGGCAGTCCAAACATTTGTTGATGGACTTCGTGACCACGAGATGCAAAAAACACTTCGTCTAGCCCGTCACAAAACATTGGTGGATGTCTTGTCCGCTGCCCTTGAATATGAGGCAGCTACACAGGCTTCTGGTGGATACAATAAAGTGAGGACCTTAAAAGAGGAAGAAGAGGAAAATAAACTTGATCAACTGGTGAATATGATGAAGAGCCTGACTGACAGAAAGATAAAGACGAAGACTATCAGGTGCTAGAATTGCGGGGAACTGGGACATGTACGCAGTTCGTGCAAACGCCCTAGGGTCCCAAAAAATCAAGACAATACGCCGCAGGAAAACTAGAGCGGGTCGGCCTAGAGGGGGCAGCTTCGACCCGAAACCATTCCAAAGACCATCTCATACTGATAGCCTCTTTGAAATGTCGCGATGATTGTGTATACGTAGAAGGCGAAGTAAATGGTAAAAAGTATACCCTGTTGGTGGACACTGGAGCAACTAGGACCATTATACGACCAACAACCATAAATAACCGTAAGAGACTCCTACCAACAAGATTGCGACTGCGGACTGCCACAGGTGAAAGCGCCAACATCCATGGGGAAATCCAGGTTCAATTGGGAATCGGTACAGAAAAGTTTACTCATACTGTTATTGTCGCTGATATCGAAGAAGATATTATACTTGGAATGGATGTAATGAACTTACATGGTTTCCAGTTAGACTTAAAAACAGAGTGATCAAAGTTGGTGCCGAAGAGGTATTCCTACACCTATACGGGGACAGTACCATGCCAGTTGCTGTACAGGAGGATACAGTAGTACCTGGCAGAAGTGAAACCGTTATAGTAGCACGGCTTCAAAAAACTATGGAAGAAGGAACACCTGTCATGATGGAACCTTGGAACCACGATAAAGCGGTTGGACGAGGCATTCTGATCGGAAAGGGGTTGATCACGACTGCTAAAGAAATTCCAGTCCGTCTCATAAACGTTAATGATCACCCGATTACCATCAAGAAAGAGATCAGAATCAGAACTTGTGTACCAGTAACTTCCATAATTCGTCAGACAACAACTTCTGATAATTCCAACGACAAATTCAAGCAAATGATTGCAGTTGCTGGTCAATCTCTAAATCAATCAGAGAAGAAGAAAATAAAGGAATTTATTCGACGATATCGTGACATTTTTGTACCAAAAGGAGGAAAAACAGGAAGAACTTCTGTTGTAAAACACAAAACTGACATTATTTTTGATGTAGTTTTTAATTCTAAAATAAAAAACAGGGTGTTTCATTAAAAATAATATAACTTTGTATATTTTCTCTTATGTGGGACATCCTGTATACATCTAACAAATTTTAAATTGTAGCCGTCTGTAACCTACGTATTACTCCCAAACGAATTTTTTATATGTTTGGTCGTTTTCCCATAAAGCTCCGTCCCGTTGAGCGTGAGCCACCCTGTATATATTTTATTGTATAAAACCATGGTATAAAGAAATAAAAGGTAGGATATCAACAGTGTCAAAAATAGGACAGCCACGCGCATGACGTCACGCGTAGAGTTGGAATAGGCGCGAATTTAAAAATACTGACGAACTGTGAGGAAATACCTACACAACTTATAGAAATTTCATGAAATATCAGAAGTTATTTTTTTAGAAATTACATGAAATATCTAAGGATAATATTATGGGATAGGTAAAAGCGCTAGGAAGCAAAATAAATGCAAATACATACATGAAAAAATATTTTTCCTACGACCACTTAGGAAAGTGACACATATCACACTATATAGTCCTATGGAAAGTGTCCTATATCACACGCGTATGACTAAGAATTTACTTTCCACCCAAGTGAGAATATGTTACTTTCCGCAGTAGTTGTCAAAAAATGTCAAACGCCTAATTTCTATTTTGATCTATGTAATGTCCATATTAATACTAAAATCGATATGATTGTTAAATTATTGAAATTGTTTTAAATTAGATCCTAGATATTTATCTTTAACAATTATTATTAAAATAATTTTAAAATAACTAAGATTATGTTTGCTCTTTAATTTGGGTAAATACATAACCGATTAGATCATTCAATTGACGTAAGGCCCATTAGCTCAGTTGGTTTAGACGTCGAACTTATCAACTTTGCCATTTTTTGACCGCGTTCAATCTATGGTTCAAATCCTGGCGGAGCCGAATTTTTTTTTTGTTTTTTTTTTTATTTTTTATTAGTTTTTTTTGTTTAGAAAATATGAAAATTGAATAAATACGATTATTGTTGATTATTTTTTTAAATACATTTTAATTAATATAGTAATAATAACCTTGGTTTTACATTTTTTTGATATTATTTTGTAAGCTAATTTCTATTTTGATCTATGTAATATCCATATTAATACTAAAATCGATATGATTGTTAAATTATTGAAATTGTTGTAAATTAGATCCTAGATATTTATCTTTAACAATTATTATTAAAATAATTTTAAAATAATGTTTGCTCTTTATTTTGGTTAAATACATAACCGATTAGATCATTCAATTGACACAAGGGCTGTTAGCTCAGCTGGTTAGGACGTCGAACTTATCAATTTTGCCATTTTTCGACCGCGTTCAATCTATGGTTCAAATCCTGTCGGGGCAGAATTTTTTTTTTTGTTTTTTTTTTTTATTTTTTTTTATTTTTTTTTATTTTTTTTAATTTTTTTTGTTTAAAAAATATGAAAATTGAATAAATACGATTATTGTTGATTATTTTTTTAAATACATTTTAATTATTATAGTAATAATAACCTTGGTTTTACATTTTTTTGATGACATTATTTTGTGGTCGTAGGAAAAATATTGTACATCACTTGTGTGAAAAGTGATTTTCCACACTCGTGTGATAGTCGCACTCGGCTTGCGCCTCGTGCGACTATATTTCCCACTCGTGTGAAAAATGTCACTTTCCACACTCGTAATGTAATATACTATATTTTAAGTAACAGTTTTTTGCATTTTTCTTTTTAATGTTTTATTTTTGTTATGCAAATTCGAATTAAGTTTTTTAATTTTGAAAAACATTCGACTTCTAAAGAATAATTCTTTAACTTTGTAAGAACAATTTACATTTGTTGATTGTTCAATTAATTTTGATATATATGCCTTATCCAGATTTATGTAGTCTCCATTAAAGTCACTAAATATTTTTTCGAGTTTACTTATTTGTATCATAAAGGCATCTGAAGCTTTTATTAACCCGCCCTCTGAGAGATGATCAGTCTATGTATATGAAGTGCTAGGAGTGTCGAAATGTAAAGACGGTTCTACGTTTAAGGTCTTGCAAATAAACCCTGCTAAATGTTCCAAACTATCATATTTCAGTTCGGAAAAACCGCTGCTATGAAATATATCTTGAGTGGGCAAGGCAATATTTGACTCTTTAATTTTCTGCAGAGAACTAGTAAGCAGTTCTTCAGATAATCCTTGCATATCTGGCGTGGAATCCTCTACCACATTTGCGTTAACGGGAAGATCTCCCATATTTTTTCCTATTATATAGTCCCTCATTCTATATTTGAATTCCAGCGCATCTGGATGATCGTGCAAACCTCCTTTAGCACGAATGACACCAAAAAAATGTTCCAACGCGTCTTGATTTAAACGGTAAGTTAATATATACATAAGAGAGTTGAAACTTTCTTTGGAGATCCTGAAATAGTAGTGGCAGAGCAGTGTTTGTCATAAGGATTCCTAAAAGTTAGAATGTTAAAGTATTAGAATTGTTTAAGTCTGCAGATATTACCTTTCTGAAACGGCATGAGGGTGGTTTTGTTTTTTACCATAACAGTTGCCATTAATTTGGACATCCTGTCCAATATGTCTTGTTGTGCCTCTAGTTGAAGTCCGTAGGCATGTTTTCTAGGACGAGTATCTTCGTTAGGGACTTTGACATTGAGGACATCAAACCAATCATTTACCTGTGTGAAAATGATAATATGTATCTATGAAAATGCGGGTACTAACGATTTAAAATATTTACCAGCTCAAAAAATTCGGAACATTCCATCCAGTTTTCATCAGCAAAGTATCCCAGCATGCCACTCCTGCTGACGGCCTTGGATATTGTCCGGGAAAATAATTTGCTAGCATATTTTACTTTCTGCCGTTGTGCACCTACCACGTGGACGCTGGCATGCGTTATTTTATGGGCAATAGATAATTCAGATTTACCGGTGAACTGCAGCAGTTTATCTATTATGTTAACGTTGATCTCATTATTATTGATCACAAAACCATAGTCAACAAAATTATTTCGAATTAATTTTAACAAGTGTGGCACGTCTGCGAAAACGTAAACTTTATTAGCAGCATCATTAGGACGTGGACGGGAAAAGTATGGTTTTGTATGGGTTACACCCAATTCCTTATGGAGTGACCTATTTCCACCGCCTAAATCACTGACGATACCGACCACTGAAAATCCAGCGTCTTCCACACTAGTAATAATACTATAGAGTTTATCTTTTGACATTTTACCATCGTAGTAAAAAAAAATGGGCTGTTTCCAGTGTCCTACCAAACCTCGGATAAGAACAACCTGAGCATAAGCATGCGGTAAGAGAACTTGATCAGACACCGTGTCGTAAGAGTACACACTTCGTATTTTCATCTCATCGAAGGACATAATACATATTTTTTCAGTCGAAGTTAAGTCTGTTCGGCTTATGAATTCGATAACAGGTTTTAATATCCCTGGGGAAATTTGGAAATTTTTTTTCCAAGATTTTAACGTGGAAACGGTTGGAAATGGAAAACCTCTTTTTAACAGTAACCGGTACGCTCTAGGGCCACTTGCATATAAAACGATGGCCTTTGAAATATCCTCGGCCTTCCATTTTAACCGACTAGATCCCCCAGAAAGCTTTTGGATATGCCTCGGTGAAAATACCTTTTCTACTGCAGCTTTTTCCTTCTCCAGCTGCCGAATTCTCCTTTGGAGTGCCTCTATAGTTGGTATTGACGCCATCGTATTAACGCTACAAACATTTAAACATATCAATAGCTGTCAAGTATATTGCAAAATGACAAAAAATTAAATAAAATAAAACTAAATCCTTAAAAATATAAAGCAAAACTAAAACCATACCCTTTGGTACGTGTAATAGGAATAATATTGTCACAACTAGCAGTATTAAGTGCTACTTCATCGCAATCTCTAACGATTTCCTCTTGATTTTCGCTACAAATAAATACGAACGAAACAAATTAGTTAAACTAAATCAAACGCCACCAATACCATGCCCAAATATGGATTTAAAACAAAATGATGTACTAATTTAAAAAAAAGAAGGGTAAGTAAGCAGTAATAAGTCACGAAAACCCATACCTTTCCTTCACAATGTTCTTAATTATTTGTCGATGCTCTCTTTTGGCGGCCCGTGCATCTCGCCCCATTTTTGCACTGCAGTCACTAGTGGATGCTTCTTCAGTGTTGCTCGATTTTAGGGACAAATTTAATATTGGTATAGCATCGGGTTTTAACAGTCGCTTATTCTTATAACCAGCGTAATTGAGAAGTTCTGCTTTGAGATCTCTCTTATAATCTAAATGTTGAAAATGCTTGGAACACACATGTGAATTTTCAGTTTTAAATTTATCTGCACGGCCACAGGCCACTGCCCACTTCTGACAAACCTCTTTCTGTCGAGGAAAGCGAAAAAACATAACTTCTTTTTTAAATGCTTTGCTTTGATTGTCACTTTTACATCCGTAAATTGCACACCGCATTTTTTATAAACGTTTTTCACTGATTCCACACACAAACAACAAAGTTAACAACATAATATAATAAAAATATTTTCTAAAAATCTTATAAATTACCATTAACGACTTTATTTGTACACCATGGACTTAAAAAAACTACTGTGACATCTATCTGTCAAGTGATATTTTCTTCGCGCCAACTTTACAAACTCTACGCATGACGTCAGCGCCGCCATGACACCATGCGCGATATCCCCCCCTGGTATAAAACAAAATCTAAATATTTCAAAAACCTTATTTTTAGTTTTTTTCCACTCCATCTAATTAATAAATAATAGTATAATTCGAGAATTGTTGTTGAGGACTTACTTTCTCGTGAGGCACTGTACAAATACTCACATTTAAAAAAAAAATTCTCAAAAATTTGCAAGGTAAGGTATAGTTAAAAGTTCAGTATTAGATAAATAAGGACTTCAACTATTAGAAAAAAACTTATTTTAGTCATAATCTAATAACTTTTTTTTTAACATTTGAGGCGAGAGGTGTGGCGAAGGGACCTCCTTAAAGTGACCTTGTAGATTAAAACATCACTATTTTGGATTTGAATTATTAATGACCACATAGCAGACTATAACCAAGACCTCTAAAGAACGAACGGTCTTTACTCTTCTTTTCTGTCAATAAAAACTTAACCTGAATATTATGTTTTGATATTGTTTTTATATAAAATCATATAACTACTTTTGTGAATATAAATGAGTAAAGTGGTATAGTTGTAATTGGAGAACCAGGATAAGACCTGTGTTGTTATATTAAGGATAAACTTTTAAAATCTTACATTAAGGTTAATTAATTTAAATAAAATTGTGACATGATTATAGTAGAATGTTACAACACACCATGCAGTTAGTTTATTTTAAAATAACCTAATGGAATCTGAAGATTTAGATATATTAATTTTGTCGGGAAATGCAATCGTAGAAACAGTATCACAATCAGTTGAAAGTGAAAAAAACATCAATTATTCGAAGGTACCGAATCAGGTCGCTTCTCGTACGGTTTATTATTTATTAATTTACATCAAAAGCCTCTATGCATATTTTCCAGATAGCGGTATTGAAAGCATTCCTGACATCAATTACAATAAGTGCCCTCATTTCTGGTTTCAGTCTTTTACCTTATCTAAAACCTGTTGTATCGCATCTACCATTGATTTACTTCTTTTAAAATTGAATTGATATTCCAAGATTTTTCTTTTCCTTTAGTTTGTTTTCCAGTCTGTTTTTAAGTAGGTCTTCACAAAGTTTCCCAAAAAGGTAAGGTATGTCTTGAGTATTAGGGTAATTATTGCTTTCTAGAATTGCTGGTAGTCTAACAGTTTGCTAAAGATCTTTAGCATTATTTGTAGGATTTCTATGGCAATTATTACTGGTGATTTTTGGGTTCTTAATTTCTCTTGGTGAGATTCATGATATATAAATTAGGAAGTAATCTCTATTTTTCTAATACCTCTACTTTTTCATGTTTGGTTCGTAGGGTGAATTTAGATATTTTAATTTATCCTTCACCTTCTCAAAGTTCTCTTTATTTTTTTTCTTCAGTTTTCTGATTTATATTTTAAGTTCCTTTCTCTATAATCTAACTCTATATTACCCGCAAGTTCATGCCTTTCATTAATATTCAATCGCTTCCTTTTTGTAGTATAACATTCTTCTACTTCATTATTAATTTGGTCATACTATCAATTCGGTGATAATCTTCACTTTTTACCCAGTGCATCGATAGTACTCACTTCTTTAATATGCACGGTTATATCTTCAGCCTCTTTCCTAAAGTTACAGCTACTTAGCTGTAATACACTTTTAAAGATTTTTTAATTTATTATTTTCTTTTTTTCTCTAAGAATTAGCTAATAAATTGCATATCTACTTTTTATATAGGTATATATTATCGTGTCAATAACAGTAGCTGTTGAGACACGTTACATGATTATGACTAATTTAAAAATCCTTGAATAACCCAATACGCCTCTGTCCCTAAGCTGATTTCAATATTTATTATCGTGGATACACGTTATATAAGAATACATTTTTATTCATGGAAGCTCTTCCACGTTTAGAGAAAATGGATTCCAATATAAACACTCACTCAAGATATAAGGAATTTATAAAAGTAAACACGGGAAATCTTTAGATAATATCTTACCGGAAAACTAATACAGTTTTCAATTTTCTCTTTGTTTTCTCAATCACTTTCCATATGCACGGAAATCTGTTGTTTATCCAAATAAATTTGAATATTGTAATGTTAAACCATCGAATTTAATGAATCCTCTTTTCTATAGTGAATTTTAAATTTGCTTGGATATATATTTTTAATAAAAGTAAATATGCTTCATAGAAAGGGTATTGAAAATGCTAAAGCTGAACAAATTAAGTTTAGCCATGGGTTTATAAATAACAAAGGTTTGAAAACTAAATATTTTTAAAAAGTTATTTGTACTTAATTTATTTTTTCCTTTGTACAACCCGTCCTAAAGTTTTTATTTTTAATTATCATTTGCTACTATATATTTCATTATAATACCAATTAAATTCGACTACAGTTCCTAGCGAAATTATAATTAATTACTTACATCTACCCACCTATTCTAATGGTTATTCGTCGCACAAACTTTTTAATAACGTTTTTCGAAAGTAACTGAAGCAGCTTCGGAAATTCTCTCGTCCTGCTGAACTTTGCCATAAACTTGAAAGCCTCTATTCGGGTGTTCGCTTCAAGGAATAGTTCGGTTGAAAGTACAAGGATTGTTCCGTAAATACGTGGCTTAACATATAAAAAAATCTTCTTTGCCAGCCTATAGAATCGCATTTTACTCTGCAGTCAACAGTTAACTTGTCTGGTATGAAACCTGTAGTGGACATACAAAAACTGCTACTGCCTTGGATATGACTAAAAATGTCCACCGTAACATATTTAATGACATACTACACAGAATTGTAGTTGAAGATTTAGAAAAGAAACATATTTTCACGTTGGGTGCCACAAACCAAAAGGACTTTCTCCAAACAATGGACACAGAAAGGTTTTTTGCTACCAAAGAAGACAAAAACGGTTTTCACAGTAGAAGAAGTTATGGTAACTGTATTTTGGAATTCTAATGGATTTATTTTTGTCAACTAAGAAAAGAAGGAAACACTAAATGATTAGTATTATGCTTAGATTAAAGAGACCGAAGATGTAACATTGCACACTGCGCATGTTGTCTATTTTAAGCCAAAGTAACCCACCAATTGAAAATCATTGTTGCACGACGCCACCCGAATTGCTCCGATTTCCATTCAGCGATCACCTCCACCTGAGTTTAATCACCATTGACAGCTGTTTTTTGATTTATTTGTTGGTATTTTAGCAATTTAAAGTGTTCTAGTTATTCAATTTCAAGTTCAAAATGTCACGATGTATCTTGAAAAATTGTATGTACTTATAATACAAGTACTACTGTTATGAATATATTCGTTTTCAGCGGTAAATATTTATTAACGTTTTGACATAAAGCGCCATGATTCTCTGGGCTGAATACTTCAGATCCGCATTAAGGGGTTTCAATAAATATTAAGCATCAGAAATCAGATATCATATTACTTACATAAATTTACAAAAGGGTAAAATTTTGAACATTTAATTTAAATAAATAGTAAATAGGCATTATTGCTAACAAAATTTTGTATTTAAAAAGTAGTTTTATAAGAATGTTTTCTAAAGGTAGTTTTTAGCCCTTTTTGGTAGATAAATAAGAGGTAAAGAATCATAGTTGCTAGCTAAATTTTATTTTAATAAGGTATTTTTATATGGTATTTTTATAAGGTATTTTTATAAGGTATTTTTATAAGGTATTTTTATAAGGTATTTTTATAAGGTATTTTTATTAGGTATTTTTATTAGGTATTTTTATTAGGTATTTTTATAAGGTATTTTTATAAGGTATTTTTATAAGGTATTTTATAAGGTATTTTTATAAGATATTTTTATAAGTTATTTTTTATAAGGTATTTTTATAAGGTATTTTTATAAGGTATTTTTATACGGTATTTTATAAGGTATTTTTATAAGTTATTTTATAAGATATTTTCATAAGGTATTTTTATAAGGTATTTTTATAAGGTATTTTTATAAGGTATTTTTATAAGGTATTTTTATAAGAATATTAGATGAAATACAGGATGACCTACTTAAAATTTCAAGGTTCATCTTATTTGCGGTCAAATCGAAAGTGACATTGAATTTTCAGTCTTAAAACAAAGTAATCTAGTATAAGCAAAAAAAAAAATACTAAAGTTGCAGGAGTTAGGTCCGATTCCACCGTTGTGTTAAACGGAGATTAAAATGACAGTGTTAATGTAAAAATGTCATTTTAAACTTAGTTTAACACAACAGTGGAATCGACCCTTAGTCACGTTAATAAAATGTTACATTACAAACCCCTAAACAACTCGAACATAATTTTCGTTTACTAAAAAAAATCCAAAATTTAGCAATAATTATTTATTATACAATCAAATGCGATTTCAAAGATAACTGGATCAAAAAATCCGAATCTCTAAATTTTGGAGCTAAATGCTCAGATAAAAACAAGCGACCGATAGGGGTTACAAAAATAATCGATTTATCGATAATTCTGATATTTTTTAATGAAAATCGATTTATCCGCTGTTTTTAATAAATTATTTTCGTTTTTTTTTTAAGATAATGTATTAATCGATTTTAAAGGAAATACAAAAAAAGTAGATTTATTCAAAATAATCGATTTATCGTTTAACCGGTTTTTTAATTATTTGATTATTTTCGATTTTTCAAAGATATTATATGAAAATAATCGATTGGATATAATCGGTTATTTTACATAATCGATATTTTGGTTATTTTTTTAAAATTATCGATTTATTGGATAATCAGTTTTTAATAATCAATTATTTTCGATAAATGAATAATCAATTTCAAAGGAAATATGAAAAAAGGATTATTAGAAAATAATAGATAATTCGTTTTATTTTTTGAAAAATCGATTTATCATAGAATCGGCTTCTTAATTAATTGATTATTTTCGATTAGGCGATTATTTTGGAATTATTGATTATATTTGGTATTTCAAAAATAATCGAATTATCGATTTTAAAGGAAATACAATAAAAATAGATTATTGATAATAATCGATTGATCGAAAATAATCGATTATTTAAAATAATCGATCATTCTGTTTTTTTTTTGAAAATCGATTTGTCAGTTAATCGACTTTTTAATTAATCGATTATTTTTGAAATACAATAAAATAGATTATTGGTAATAATCGATTTATTATAGAATCGGCTTCTTAATTAATTGATTATTTTCAATTAGGCGATTATTTTGGAATTATCGATTATTTTCGGTATTTCAAAGATAATCGAATTAACGATTTTAGAGGAAATACAATAAAAATAGATTATTGATAATAACCGATTGATCGAAAATAATCAATTATTTAAAATAATCGATCATTCTGTTTTTTAAATCGATTTATCAGTTAATCGACCTTTTAATTAATCGATTATTTTTGATTAATCGATTATTTTCGATTTTTCAAAGATTATCGAATAATCTGTTTCCATGGACGAAAAAAAAATGGTTTATTTGAAAATAATCGATTATTTAAAATAAACGATAATTCTATTTATATTATATTTTGTAAACACTGATTTATCGGTTAATTGGCTTTTTAATTACTTAATCGATTATTTTTGATTTTTCAAAGATAATCAAGTAGTCGATTTTAAAGGAAATGACAAAAAATATATTGTTTGAAAATAATCGATTGATCGAAAATAATCGATTATTTTCAATGATCGATAATTCATTTCGATAATCACTCATCCCTAGCGACCAAATGACTTTTAATAGATTTAAATTTTAAAATGTTATCTGGTTTCAGACATATGCATTTCTAGAGTTTTATGTGACTCATCCTTTATAATAATTAATATTCTTAAAGAAAGAAGCCTTAATATACTTTTTTCTGAGGTTACAATACAAAACAGCATTTTCTCATTTTGACTAATTTTTAATAATATGTAATAGCCGTAGAAAAAATATAATGTTCAACTCATAAGGGTAGATTTGCAGTATTAGCCTGCGCATATGCTATTTTTATAATACTCGTAGACAATGAGTAACATTTTTTGCTCTAATAACAATATATTCTATTTCAACATTTTACTGTAATCTCTTGCAGAAAAGTCCGTAGTAAATAAACGCTAACGAAATATTCCATAAAAGGTCTTCTCTTTACATAAAATGTCGTGGCATCTGTTTGATATTAAAAAATCACGTTAATTTTATTTCATAATACAAAATTCGATTAAACACCTTTTAAATAAACCTAATAATTCATTAAGATGCTAATAAACAAAGTCCGGTTCCTGTCACAGAGTTCGGGTCGCCGCGTGTCGCCGCCCAGTTCCCCCACTCCGTTAACCATTCTTTAGAAATTGGCAACATTTGCGCAGGTTTAAAACCGGTGTATGTTATATCTCTGGTCTCTTTTATCTAAGGTATTATGCCAGTTTGTGCAACAACTAAGCGAAAAATTCAAAGAAAAACGATCTTATTTAGGAAGTGCTTTTCCTTTACAATAACCCATCTGCCTACAAATAGGTGATTTTAGTGGTCGAAATTCATGAGTTGAGAATTGAGTTAGTGCCAGGTTTATCTTTTTTTTTAGGTTGGGCTCTCAGAGATTATCATTTGTTTCCAAACCGGAAAAATGGCTTTGAGGTAATATATTTTGTCTAATTCCTATGTTTTTAATAGCTATTTCATGGACTTGGATTCGTCGACCTAAAATGAAGACATTGGTAATTGTAAATATCGTTAAAATAAGTGTTTTGAATGAGCAGAAGTCTATAATAAAAAGTTAAATCTTTCTTAAATCAAAAAACTTTTATTTTTTTTTGTTAGGCCTTGTAGTTATTGATCAATCCTCGTATTTACCAGGAGAATATCTATCGAATGATTGATTGAATTTTGGTAATGCGCTTCTTGGTTAATAATCCGGTATCGATCGCCCTTTAACTGATTTTATTCGGCGGGTACTTTACCCGGACGCTCTTTCGCTTCATCAAATTTAAAATGATAATGAAACTTGTTAAATGAAGACTTTGATATCGTTTAGTTTTTATGGTGGTAAACGGGAAAATCAGGTAAATCGCTTTTGTGTAGGTTGTCCCAAATTTTAGCCAGATGTATTGGAATTTCGATAACAATAGATGTTATAGCGTTCATTAAATAAGAGAAGTTTTTATAAATATATTATAAGTGCAGATAAACTTAAATTTGTGCTAGTTTTTGAGTAATTTTGAGAAATGATAGTAATCCTATTTTCATGCCTATCATTTTATATTGTTGAAAAAATATATAAAAGATTACTTTTTATTTTCTACAGCATTGTTTTTTGGGCCCATTATCAACCTTTTTTTTAAATAGAATTAATGTTTTTTTATTTAATGGCATAATTTGTATTTATTTAAAAACTAAATACTTAGCATTAAGTCAACTTTTTGTCTTTTTAAATTAAATTGCTGGTTAATATCCAAACGCAGCTTTGGTGTGGTGGCCAAAGACACAGCAAAGGAAAGCAATAACAAGGCTAAGCAAAGTACAAAGACTTGCCTGCCTCGGAATAATGGGGGCAATGAAAACAACCCCCACAACTGCAATGGAAGCACTAATAAGTGGAGGCAAGATTAGGTGCTTACAGATTAGGGAATACACTAAGAAATCTTGACATTAGGCTAGATCACATGAGCATCTCAAGGTTAGTGACAGGAGACGTACTAAACATGAGATCAGACCACATAACCAAGAGGTTTATACTCCATTTGAGGTTTTAATACAGGAAAGAGCAGAGATCACCATAAGGGAGCCCAATGCCCAACGACAGGAACAAACCTGGTATACAGACGGGTCTAAGACTGCGGGAGTATTCTCTAAAAATCCTGATACTAACCATAGCTATGCTGCAAGAATACAATCCTCGGTATTTCAGGCCGAGGTATACGCAATTTTGCAATGTGCAAAAACGAACAATGAAAGAGCTGTCGAAAATCAGCATATTTAAATAATGTCAGACAGCCAAGCGACACTAAGGAACATATCGAGTCAGAAAGTTATGTCGAGGCTGGTATGGGATTGCATCGAACAACTGAGATCACTGGCAGACCGAAATAGAGTAAAACTATTTTGGGTGCCAGGTCACCAAGGGATCGAAGACAACGAAAATGCTGACGAATTTGCAAAAAGAGGATCAGAAGAAACACCGGAGCCAGACACAAACCCAGGAGTACCAAAAAGTACAGTCCGGGGTTTCATAAACGACTGGATTCGTGAACAACATATCAACCATTGGGAAAGCACCCTAAAACAGGCACATGGAAAAGCCTTCATAGGTAGAGCATGTCCCAAAAGAACTGGATAACTACTTTTAATGAATAGGAACCAGTTGAAAGTGATAACAGGGTTCATGATTGAACACGCCCCAGTAAAGGGATACTTGAACAAAATTGGCATGTACAATGGGGAACTCATGTGCCCACTATGTCACACGAAACCAGAAACGGCCAAACACATACTATGCGAATGCAAAGCTCTAGATCGCAAAAGACAGGCTCTTTTTGGACAACCCCAGGTTAATCCAACAACGTATAGAACCCACTCACCCAAGGATCTGTACAAACTTGTACAAGGTACAAAGGTACTAACATGGGGTAAAACACAATAAGCCAATAGGCTTCAGTCTTATTCGGAGACACATAGACGAGCCCACGAGAAAAAAAAATCCAAACCGAATCTTATTGACCCATAAATTTAACTTATATCAGTACCTGAACTAGGCCGAAGGGTCATAAGATACCTTGGTACAAGGTTCTTTACGACTGGTAACAAAAAGATTAACATATTTGTCACTCAATGTTAATAGAATTTATAAAAGTAAATGATATGTATTTAGTTATGACATTTTTGTTATGTTGCATTATATTAGTAAAAATGTGTAAGGATTGGCACTAGTATAGTGTACCTTTCACTTTCAATTTTTTTTAAGAAATATTTTACTCATGTGTGATAACTATTATATCAATTGAAGTATCTAGTGTTTGTAGAAATTGACTACTGTAGTATAGTGAGTTTTGTAGTGTTATACTTCAGTAGTATAGCAAGTAGAAGACAAGTAGACAATATTTCTTTTAGTATATTTTGTTTTGTAACTATTTTGAGAGACTTAACTATCATGTTTCGATTCTAAGATATTATACATTAATATTTACCTCATAGATTTGCAAGCATTTCGTGTCTAGTGTTAGTGTGTGTATAGTTATTTTAATCGAGAAGTTTTGAGTTTTGGTTGTGTGGAAAATTATAGTTGGGTCAATCGATAAGTAGGAATTCTTTAAGATATCTACATTATTTAAGCTGAATATAGTTTACTTATCAGCTGAGCAACAGTAGCTGAATAAAGACGAGCCTTTAGAGGTGCCTTGTCACAAGATTCCTCAAATAGTAGTGCTATAATTTATGCAGAAAATTTTGATTTTTATAGTGAGAATGCAAGGATAGAGAAAACTATTTGAAATTAACCGTTTAATATTAAAGCTTTTGTGGGAACAATTTTAGATAGAGAGTACGCAAGACTCATATGTTGGTTAGCACATGCTACTGGAAAAGCAGCACGTCTTTCAAGAGTAGAAGAGTAGAAAAAAGACTAAAAAAAATAAGTTTTACAAGAAAATTATTTATGGGAAGGTGATCTTGACCTTAAAATACATATACCTATTACTCAGAAGAATTGTGTTCACTATAACATATTATAATGGCCACTGTATCAAACTAAGGTGGTCAGTGTACTATCTTTGTTGATACAGTTGCCAGTTTGAATTATTGTTTTGCAAAATGAATATTATTAGTAGTTTTTATTTTTTCAGCTTCGCAATTTAGTATTAATGGGATAAATACCCTTTCTATGGTCTAATCATAACAGATTTAGTAAAAAGTAAAAACTCTGGTTTATTTGATTTATTTTGTAAAAAGGTGGCCACTGTTCCAGACTCACCGCTAAGCTCCAAATTCGTCACTAATTTCATCATACGTTCGATAGCAACCACGATTTTCTCAGTATTAAATCATTTCTTTGCCTATAATTATAAGTTATCAAATCAATGAAATGATTTTGAAAATGTAGTTTAGTTGATTGGGGTATTTAAGGATTTTTGGAGATGCCTCAATACAACTAAGTATTTTTAGCTGACGGGAAAAATATTTTATTTCACAAGAGAATGATCTTTAATTAGATCTGTCATTTTCAATTTTATCAGGCCAATTGATCTTTAATTAGATCTGTCATTTTCAATTTTATCAGGCCAATAGAAGGGCCAATTCCATAAAGTACTGACCTCAAAAAATTAAGTACTGGATCAAATAGATTAGAGGTTTGTTCCAACAACAATCTTGGAACCATACACAAACTAGTCCACAACTTATTTGATACTCGACGACCTAGTCGAGGTATGGGACTGAATTTGGAAGTTGATTGTGTTGAAACACATGTTTCTTTTGTCAGACACACTCTATCAACAACGTAAAAGAAAAAAAAAATAACAGATATTTAATTTTGAATTTAGTAAATAAAAAACATATGAAACTCAATAAACTTTACTTATTTTAATTTTTTACTGTATCTAAGTCAGAATAATAGTCCTTTTCACTTTCTATATTCATTACTCATCTCATTATTAATAAGTCAACAGATACACGTATTAAATAATGTACTATAAATAATGATAATGTCCTATAATCGCTGCAGCATCATGTCAGTAGCTGCTGACAAAATATTGGAAATAAGAATGTCTTTCTCTTGAAAAAACTTTTGCATGCACCAACTGCAGTTGAAGCAATAGTAACGACTGAGTTATCCATCCACCTAACTAGGAGTATTTTATATTCTTTATTTATTTCGTGTTCTGATGTACCCATTTTCTTTTTAGAAAATTCTGCTTTTTTGTCAGTGGACACGTACTTTCCAATACGATTATCACGAATAGTTCCAACTGCAAAATACCCTTAATTCTTTAAATACACAAACAGATGAAAACCAGTAAACAAATTGTCTTCTATCATCTGGCAAATCTTCTAAAAAATGTAGTAAAGGTGCAGAAGATTTTTTAAAAAGAGATTCATAGGATTTGTTTGCACGACGGTTGGTACCTTAGTATAAATCAAAATTAACAATATGGCCTTTGTTGATGTTGAGGCACTACAATTTGTAACCGAAACGTATTGGTTTTTCATGGATCAATTGTTTGCATGCGTGGCGATCAAAATATTTGATCATATATTCATCATAAGACAAATTTTTTAAAGGAACATAATTATCCAAATACTTTTTGTTTAGTTTGTTCATAAGTGAGCGTATCTTCTATATCTGGTCAGTATTCATCAACCTGTTGTGTCGGTAACAAGTGTATTACTGAAATCCCAATAATGTTTTTTTTAGAGAACATTATTATATTCAGTAAGAATTAGGATCCCTAAGAAACATCTTAAATCCTCTGGGCTGATCCCTTTATTTTTGTATAATGCATAGTTTCTTCTTTCCTTGCAAACGAGAGTCAAGGTATAATCATTCAAAAAGCTTTCATCTTTTCATGAGAGCTGTATTAGGTAAAAGGAAAATATAAGGGTACATCTTCAAGATCTTCGTTTACCCATTTATTATGTTGTTCATTAGTTTTCTCATCCCTTCGTTTTTTAAGCTTACTGTGATTTGCGTTATTTTTCTTTTTGCTTTTCTTATAATCCGTTTGGAATGCAAATTGTCTCGGGCTTCAAAGGTCCCTATAAAGGCCCGCCATAGATGGCGGTGGTTGTATAATTGTATAATTATTATTGTATAATTTTACTTAGCACCAGCTTGTAAATGACTACCAGTTAAATTATTTAACATAAGTTTATCGATTTTGTCCCCTGAATCCTCATCAGTGTCAATAGATGGATTAAATGGCTTAATAAATATCTCTTTGATTTCATTTGCTACATTATCATCTTCATCTTTAGAGCCTCAGATAGTGAAAAATAAATGACTATTTTTCAAAGTGATTCCATTGATTTTTAATTAACTGTTATTAATATGTATATATTTTAATTTATTTTATTATTTTTAAGTTTTTTGCTATTATTTAATGACTGACAATTATTATATTAAATTTTAATGGACTCTGACTCGTAAATAAGTAAATATTTATTTGTTTAGTAATAATATTTCTTAGCTTATTAATAAATTTTAATTTTAAAATGAAAACGAATATTTTATTACAAGACCAACATAATTATAAAATAATAATATCAGAGAGCCCTTAAAAATGAAAATGCTGTGTTCTTAAATTAGAACGAAACAGCAAACCTTAATTAATTGTAAATCACAAGCGAAGTATAAAATACATATTATATTTCCTATTTGTTCGAGTGAAAGCTCTTTTGGATACAATACAACGTCTAATATTAAAACGAACCCTCTTCTAATCAAATATTCAAGTGCCCCGCTATAGGATGCTTGACTACTAAAATTAATACTCATGGGTTGTTGAATCCACGGCTACCCTTAGCAGAAAGGGAATAATGGGAAGAAGGGAAATGTTTGATCTGTTTTAATAACAATTCGACCATAATGTATAACTTTCCGGTGATAACGTAATAAGGGTGTATTTGTTCTTAAACCAGTGGCGGTATATTTATATTTGTTGTTGCTGGAAATTTAGGAGTAATTCTATATTTCCACCAGACTTACTAATAAGAGAAAAATTGAGTTTTGGCTTTTATCTGCGACTTAAATAATGAGGTAATTAATGAAATGGAAATTGCATTTGAAAAAAAATGTAGTTGTTAAAAATTGACTGAGCATACGATTTGAGAAATAGAAACATTGAAACATAATAGTAAAGGCGTTAGATCAAACAAAGAGAAAAAAGAAGAAAATGAAAAAAAAAAAAGAAAGAAGTCATTCTTGACTAATCTTATTTTTAAAAAATGTTATAATAATTTTTGTTTTCAGACGACTACCCACCCACAGAAAGAGACAGATAGGTTCATAAATTTATTTTGATTGAAAATTATAAATAGTAAATTTAATATTTCCATATCAAGTGGCACCAATCATTGTAGGTTGGTATTGAAAGTTTTGCAATTTTGAAATTTGGGTAATTTAAAAAAAAATTGTGGAACACTTTATATATTTGGATTGTTGAGTTCTGACTATGTTGAAAGAGAGTAATGCATATAAAAAAAGTTTGTATGAATATTTTAGATGTATTGGATATTTGGATGGTAAATATATGAGAGGATATACTATTAAATAGTAGTAGTGGTTTAATAGTGCAAAAAATTATAATAGAAATCTAAAAAAGTAAAATAATATACTTAAATACCATTAAGAAATATTATATGTATAATAGTAATAGGTGAAAATTAAGTAAAAAAAAATATGTTTTTAAAATCAAAGTAGGATTTACGAGGAAGCTAAAAAGTTTAATAAAGGGAAAAGCAGAAGAAAACAAGAAATGATCTTGGAGTGAATAGACTAAGCAGATATAGATACAATAAAGAAGGAAAGTCTAAATGTGACCGCTACTAAAGAAAAAGACGTACAGGAGATAAGAATGGAAAAAAGAGATAACACTAGAAATGAGAGAAGCAAAGAGAAAGATGATTTAATATTGATGATGTTAAAAATGGATGAAAATCGAAGATATGGAAGAAATAAAGATAATGTCGACAGATAATGAACAAAGTAGATGATATTGGTAATAACATTAATTAAACTAGTAAGAAAATAAGAAATAATGAAGAAATAATGAAGAAATAATAAAGAAATAATGAAGAAATAATGAAGAAATAATGAAGAAATAATGAAGAAATAATGAAGAAATAATGAAGAAATAATGAAGAAATAATGAAGAAATAATGAAGAAATAATGAAGAAATAATGAAGAAATAATGAAGAAATAATGAAGAAATAATGAAGAAATAATGAAGAAATAATGAAGAAATAATGAAGAAATAATGAAGAAATAATGAAGAAATAATGAAGAAATAATGAAGAAATAATGAAGAAATAATGAAGAAATAATGAAGAAATAATGAAGAAATAATGAAGAAATAATGAAGAAATAATGAAGAAATAATGAAGAAATAATGAAGAAATAAATAATGAAGAAATAATGAAGAAATAATGAAGAAATAATGAAGAAATAATGAAGAAATAATGAAGAAATAATGAAGAAATAATGAAGAAATAATGAAGAAATAATGAAGAAATAATGAAGAAATAATGAAGAAATAATGAAGAAATAATGAAGAAATAATGAAGAAATAATGAAGAAATAATGAAGAAATAATGAAGAAATAATGAAGAAATAATGAAGAAATAATGAAGAAATAATGAAGAAATAATGAAGAAATAATGAAGAAATAATGAAGAAATAATGAAGAAATAATGAAGAAATAATGAAGAAATAATGAAGAAATAATGAAGAAATAATGAAGAAATAAATAATGAAGAAATAATGAAGAAATAATGAAGAAATAATGAAGAAATAATGAAGAAATAATGAAGAAATAATGAAGAAATAATGAAGAAATAATGAAGAGATAATGAAGAAATAATGAGGAAATAATGAGGAAATAATGAGGAAATAATGAGGAAATAATGAAGAAATAATGAAAAAATAATGAAGAATAATGAGGAAATAATGAGGAAATAATGAGGAAATAATGAGGAAATAATGAAGAAATAAATAACGAAGAAGTAATGAAGAAATAATGAAAAATAATGAAGAAATCAATAATAAAAAAATAATGAAGAAATATAAAAGAAATAATGAAGAATTATTGAAGAAATAATGAAGAAAAATAGTAAAGAATTAAAAATAAAGAAATAAATAATAAAGAAATGGATATTGAAAAAATAAAAAAAATAGGAATGTAAACATATTGAGCTAAATATAAAAAACAAATAATTATTGTACAACACAAAGAATGTTTAGAAAAAATAAAGAAAAAGCTATAAAAATAAAAATCTGATGTGTCCAACACATGACTTTCCTATCTAGTTATTATAGGCTTTTTCCGGTTATTTTGTAAAACCTATTGCAGCATCTCTATAAATGTTTAGAGGATAAACTAAATATATACATACTTAAATAACTCGAATACGGTCCATTTTAGAGAAATTATGTATGGAATAAAAATTTAGAGAATTATATTACAAACAACTTTTATTTGAACAATTTTTATAAAAACATATTTTTTTTTACATTTTGTCAAATTTCTCGAATACGGACCATTTTAGGAAAATTTTGTATACAACAAAAATTATAGATAATAATTTTATAAGTAACTTTTATTTGAACAATTTTCTTCTACAAACATAAATAACAGATATATTCCATAAAATATAAAAACGGCTTACCATAAAGTACCCCCCTAGATGTTCCGACTTTGTACAAAATCTAATCAATTTACGTCAGGCCGAAATAAACCTTAAGTTTAAAATTTAATGTTTTTTTCTTTATCCGTTTTTGAGTTTTCTTCAAAATTCGAAATTTACATATTTTCTCAAATATCTCGAATACGGTCCATTTTAGAGAAATTATGTATAGAACAAAAATTATAGAGAATTATATTATAAACTTTTATTTGAACAATTTTTATAAAAAAATATTTTTTTTACATTTTGTTAAATTTCTCGAATACAGACCATTTTAGGAAAATTTTGTATAGAACAAAAATTATAGATAATTATATAAGAAGTAACTTTTATTTGAAGAATTTTCTTCTTTAAACGTAAATAACAGATATATTCCATAAAATATAAAAATGATTACCTATAAAGTACCCCCCCAGATGTTCCCACTCTGCCCAAAATCTAATCAGTTCATTAGACGCTAGAATAAAGCTTAAGTATAAAATTTGGTGTTTTTCTGTGTATCGGTTCATGAGTTATGCGACCTACAGACACACACACACACACACACACACACACACACACACACACACACAGACATCATCGCGAAAATAGTCAAAACGGATTCAGGGGACCTCAAAACGTAAAAATCCGTCGAAAACTCGAGGTCGAAAAAAATGAAAGCTATTAAAGTAGAAATAAAAGAAAAAGAAGTTAATGATGCAAAACTGATTATAAATATGAAAAAGTAAATAACTAACAATAAAGAAGATAAAAGAAAAACAAATTTAGAAGAATTAAAGAACAAAGTGAGAAGAAAAACCTACGGTTAGATTGTAAAATGATATGACCTATTTTAAGTGTTAGGAAGTGGACAAAATCAGGATTTAACAAAAATATTTACAATGAATTTAACCAAAGTTTCTGGAGTTAAAAAAACGGTATGTTTTTTTGTACAACTGTCAAAAAATTTAACATTTCTGCATGTATATTGATGCGTAAATTTTTACTTTTTTAACCTTAAAAAAAATATTTTTTTACCGTGAACAATAGTTGTTTATGCAACAAGTGTGTAAAGTAACCCTTTATACAATAATTTTTCTACTACCGAAAGCTTTATCAAAAAATTAAGGTTTTATACATTTTCTTTACGCACTAGTGCCTAAAGTATATTTTTTTACGCACTAGTGTGCCATTAAAAACACTTATTTTACGCATTTTACAAAAATAAATATGAAAATATAAATAGGATGTTAGTATACACTGAATCAACAAAATTAAGTTAATGACGTTTTTTAGGTTTGTAGGAGGGTTCTGCACTCCTTTGGCTTTCTACTTTTTTAGACAATGAAATTTGGTTAAATCAAATCCTACATTTGTTTGCAATTGCTTCTGTCTTCCAGTATTTATTTGTGGAAGCCCTAATTACTGAATAAAAAAGTATTAGTGAAAAATACAATTATATAATGTTTTTCTATTGCTCTCAAACCACTAGATATATCATATATTTTTTTTACTATTTTATAACTTTATGGATGATACATGGGAATAATTCTAAATAAATTTGTGAAACACTAAAAAAATCGTAAACAAATATTAGGTGGTTAATTAAAAACAAAATCTTAATTTTTGGTTTTTAACTCATAACCTAACTTTTTTTTATTAAGTGTGATACACCGTTAGGAAGGTAAAAAAGGGACTTTTCATTCAATATGGCGTCCATATGAAAAAACGAAGTTGATCATGGTTCCAAAAAACGTAAAAAGTGGCTCCAAGAAATATTTTACAGATTTTAGAAATTTTCATAAATAAGGAAAATACAAGGTATTTTCGGAAATGTGTAATTTTAGTTTTTTCAAAATATCTCAAAAACCAAAAGGGAAAAAATCTCAAACTAAATGGCATTGAATTATAAACAGAATGGTCTAAAACTTTCCCCATTTAACCGTTTTTCTATCTTTAACAGTTTCGGAGATCATAAAACATGCATCACCAATTTCGGACACACTGTATTCTTTATCCTTTTATTATAGCTAATCACAATAGACGTAACACGCTATTGACACAATATCTATATTATAGTTCATTTTAATAACAGTCATTCGATGAGGTTTGCGGCAGAGCAAATTAGTTATTAAACGTTTCCCCAAATTTCGTCGATAGTTAAAAGGGTTATTAAATTAGTTTTATCGTTTGTTTAATAACACTATTTAATTTGATAGCTTTTAAAATACATTTCCAAATTACAATTTCGTAAATTATTTCTCTGTCTGATCGTAAACGTCGTGAATTAACCAAATGGAAAGGGAATTAATGGGTTGTCAAAGTTTCTGCTGTGTTTATAGCTTTGTTCGTAAAAAGAATCCTAAACTGATTCATGCTTTCTAAATATATTTTTGAAGTAATTGTTTTATATTATTAACACTAAGGCAGATAAAAATATGGCATCCTAATTCTTTTAAATGACATCAGTGAATGTCGACGGATAGGAGAGTTCAGTAAAATTTATTTATAGATAGCAGCACCACCAAAAATTAGATTTGTATTTGTGAATTAATTTCGTATTTTTATACAGTAAATATTCGGGATTTCCTCGCAAATTGGTTTCAACCCTCCTGTCTATGAAAGACTCAACCTCCTACTCAATAGGTATCAAATAATCCTTCCATAAATATATCATTCTACAACGACAACAACCCTCCCCTATGGTGATCGTTAAAAAGCTAGAATTGAATAGAACTTGAAATTCTGCAAACAGAAATATAAATTGGGGTAGTTATCTCAATGACAATTTAAACTTTCAATTTAATTCAAAAATACTTTCTTATTGTAGAAGTACGACTTATTGATAAAGCTAGAAAACGCATGCCACTTAAAAACTGTTCTTTTTTTTGTGGCCTAATGGAATGAATGACATCTATGAGTAGTTCTCGGTTTTTCTCTAAACACCTCCAATGTTTAAGATAACCCTGGCTAGTTTGTTCATCCTATCGTTGGCTTTTTTTGCTGCCTCTTTGATGTGGAGTCCGAAGCTACCTACATCATCTATGACTATGCCAAAGTATTCTACTTCGCAGATCCTTATTCTGATTGCCTCCCTTTTCGCCTTTCACCAGTGGCTCTTGAAAACCATCATTTTAGTTTTTGTGGGTGCCGATTCTCATTGTTTGTCCTACATCCATGTAACTATTATATCTAGCGCTTAATTGGGTTGCTCTTCTAAATCTCTGACGCTTTCAGCCAATAATCAGTATATCAGAATCTATTTCCTCTTTTGCAGCTCTTAACCTATTATGGTTACTGTGCAGTATCCTGATGATACTTTTTTCCTTATGTTAGCCATTCAATAAGAAGTGGACCCTCTTCTGGTCTTTTTATCTGTTTCCAATTTTCTATATTCAGGACATTTAGTCGTGTTGTTTCAGTGTTCCTTTTCATTACAGTTGTGGCAGTATTCAAGGACCTCTGCGCGGTACGCTTTCGAACCAATTGGTTAATTTTAAGGGGGTACCTATACTAGCCACCCATTCTGCTAGGTTTAAACCATAAAGTATATGTGAACATCAATACAGTTAGTTAACCAACTAGCTAGTTGGCGCTGTTCGTTAACTCCGTTGGTCATCACCCATATACTCGTCGAAATAAATACCTAAGAAAATACAATCCAGTGTATATCTAAGATAGAAATAATCTAAATAAAATATATCTTAATATTTCCTAGCACGTGGTCCGCGTTTAAGCGGCAGTCAAGTGAAATCTCGGTAAACAATTAAATATGCAATATAATTATAAAATTTAAAATCCATTTAATTTTCATAAAACATGTCCTACAGTTTTCCAAGGGTCTCCAGTTAAACATAGCAAACAACAAATAATCTTAGATATATATATATATATATATATATATATATATATATATATATATATATATATATATATATATATATAACTTATTGAACTTTTTGTTAGACTCAAATAATAATAACAATAGAAAGAAAAGTCACCATAACTTAAATTTGGTATGTCCAATTAGAAAAATTTAAGTTAAGTTTTCAACCATAACTATATTTAAATTTGAAAAGCAAGTAGTTTCGGTCAAATTTAACCATTATTAGTCTTGTAAGAAAATACAAGTTTACAATGAGGATAAAAGATGAACATAAAAAATTAAGTGTTATAAGCAACGCAACTTAAGAAACCATTATATCTTTAAGTAAAATCAGATTAAAATGTTAGTAACAGATACATAAATATAAATCAAGAAAAATGTTTAAAATATTTACAAAGAAGGTTGTTATTAAAAACAGCAAAAAAAAGAATTTTTATTTAGATGTATACATATATTTTATTCTAGTTAAATGTCATTGTAGGTTAAAACCTTATGAAAAGATCTAGAGAACTACGGCATGGATGAAAATTCACAATTATGTATTTTGTACCCTGTATGTTGGTAATAAATAGAATACACTCATTAAATGTTGGTTATTAAGGATTAGCCTGTCTACTCCTTTATTTTATCAATAAATTACCCTGCATAATTTTTTTTCGGTTAATTTTTTTCAAAAACCTATACTTTCACCATTTTTTTTTGCAAATTAATGTAAACACACTGTTAATACGAAATACAACTTGTTAAGTATTCCTGTATCAAGAGAAATCTATTGTTATTGATTACATGTCTACCTGTAAGAGGAAACTACGCAATTTCTACATATTGTTATCAAAGCGCCTTTAATTCAAACTATTAAATCACCAAGAACACAAACATTTCAAGTTATGGTGTTAAATTTGAATGATTTATTACAATAACAAAAGGTATATATTATAAGCGAAGTAATTTATAGTGCAAATTTAAATATCGATGTTTCATAGCAAATTATATGAATAAATAAGTATTTATAATAGATACAATTAGGTTAGGATGATAAAAATTATTGTATAATGATTAGAAAACAAAACAAACGCACCAAACTTTGATTTGGGTATTTAATTGAAAATGACTTTTCTATTGCCACTTTATATGGGTGGTAAGGAACTTGAATGTATAGTTCGACTGGTCAAACTATATTTAAAGAAGATTATAGATTCTTCTCGAACTTACTACTTCTGCCTGATGAACCTCAAATATGTTAAAACTTTACGTGGAATGTTAGTTCCTCAAACGTCAAAACAAAGGGTTTGTTACTTTTCACAAACACATTTTATACTGTCATTCAATGACCAAATGAGCATGTATACAGTATACTGGTGTGTTTAAAATGTGTGTCAATTAAAATTATGTCTAAATTAAACAAGATATAGTGGAGTTTTTGCAAGATGATTTAAAATTATATAATAGTAAGTTTCTACTGTTATTTAATCTAATATACTATTCATAAGTTTTATACAATGTTCATAAAAAATCAATAATTATATATTAGAACCACATGAACAATGTTGATTAGAGAAAATGTAAAACAAAATTTTGAGGTACAGTTTACAGTCATGTTTCTACATATTCTATTTCACACGAATTATCATCCATACAAGAGAAATTATTAAAAGCTGTTGTTCCAACATGTTTTTCTCAATTTGAATATTGCAACAAAGGTGAAGTACCTAGATCTCATATTAACATGTAACTGACATTGCTTATGAACAATACCGTCGAACCATGAGGCGCACCTGGGTTTTTTTTCTCGGAGACGTTGCATAGGCTTAAATGATCTATCATAAGATTTATGCTAAGATAAAGTGCAGTTGCCTGGATACCAAGAACCAAAAATTAGCAGTTATTCGCAAACTAAAACAAATTCAGAAACATGTCTTAACATAACAGGAGCCATGACAGTCACACCGACCAGAGCCATGGAAGTAATTCTTGGTCTCACTTCCCTTAATAGTTACATCAAGGACGTTACTCTGGTGAAAATGATACGCTTTCGCATGGTTAGAATATAATTTTTTGTAGGATCTGGTGAGGTGAGGCTGGCCTAATTAAAGATTATTCTTTTTTGAAATTAAAAAAAAAACAGATGGGTTGAAACAATAAGCTGTTGACTTGCATATTCCATCTACTCCTGGGGATTTGTATGGTTGAAATTTGTTTGTAGCCCATCTAATTTTGTTTGGCCTCGATATTTTTGTAGCTAGCCTCCATTCCAAAGGAGTTGGCCTACGAGACCTTCTTTGAGGGCTGTATGCTACTATTAGGCCTAGCAAAATTTCTGAGCCCGGAAAGTGTACTTCTGTGGACATTTTTAACGTTTCCTCGAAGGTTTTTGTATAGGTTTTATCATTTTTCCTCAGAAATCCTACTTGGTTTGCAGCACCCTCTTTAGCTAAAACTTTGTGGATTCTAGAGCATGTGGGTGTTTCAGGTAACTCCTCACATAACTTTGTCCACGTTTGTCTTTTATCCTTTCTTATCTCCTTGTTGTACTGCATGAATTTAGCCTTATATAGAGCCCAGTCTTCGGTCGACTTGGCTTTTTTAAATAGCCTTCGCAATTCGACTCTAAGGCGTTTCAAGTGTTTATTCCACCAGACTGTTTTTGATCTTTACTGCCTTGTTTTCTCCGGACAGTTTTTTACTCGTAAGCGGTTATAATAGCTTTACTTACTTGGCTTTGTTTCCCTGTTATTTCCACCATACTCTTCAAGCGATATCGAATACCTTTCCCATTTCGTCTCTCTATGGTTTCTGTATTTGGTTGAAATTCGAGGTGGGGTAATTAATCTAATCTGTATGTGGTCTGAGCACGATGGTTTGTCACTTTGAAATGTTATCACTTGCTTTACTCGAGCACAGAGTCATATCTAGGACTTCTGTTCTCGTTGCCGTGACGAAAGTTGGTTTGTTACCTATATTAGCAATTAGTAAACCTTCAAAAAAGAATAATTTTAACGTCAGTGCTTCCCCACATGTGAGACTATTTTACCTATTATATGCGGGGGACATAGCTCCTCGCCTGGGAAATATGCAGAACAGACTAGCCTTTTTTATCTTTCCTCTGTCGGCGTAGTTAGGAGAGCTGTAACAATATCAGCGGTGCACAACACCGGTATTACTACACAATTTAACCTATTAATAAATGCTCGTGGTCTTTTAGACCTTTCGTTGTACAAATTCTTACCTTGGTTGGGTTTTAGGCCTGCTACCCTCCAGCCATGTAACTAGGGTTCTTGCAAGAGGGTCAAATCCAGACCCTCTTTGTCGAATTTCCTACATATTGTAGCGGTGGCCGCCTTGACATGATGGAGGTTCACCTGCTCAGTTATGTGAACTGGGCAGTTTGTCTGCCTTCTTAGAGACTTCTCCAATTTCCAAAGGTACACTCACCTCTTGGGCTTCTTGCCTCTTGAGGGGACTGACCCCACTGTAGGAAGACTTCACCTCGTCGTCCTCTACCATTGTTTCTTCCTTTGAAGAGAACTCTTTGGTGTCCTCTTCCTTGCTGTTGGAAGACTTCACCTCGTCGTCTTCTGCCAAGGTTTTTTTCTCTGTAAAGGACTCTTTGGTTTCTTCTTCCCGGCTTGTGCTTGGATTATTCACCTTTTCGGCGAGTTCTTGGTTATGTCCTCCTTTGACTCTGAATTTGAGTCTCCCTAGGTCATAGTAGGAGGACATTTCCAGCTTTTTTAGCTCTTCTATGGATTCAAGATCCATCGAAAAAGCCCACTTTTAACCTTTTGCCGATGGGGTTTTACCCCACACCGTTTAAAGGTGTGTATTTAGCCTATGGTTGGCTATTTTTAGCCTTTTGAGGATTTTATCCCGTTTGGGCCTTTGTACTCTTTGGTCGGGGATAAATCTTGTGCAGGCTAGTGGCTTAGTGATATCGTTACCTTCCAATGCTTTCAGGATTGCCCTTTCCCAAGGTTGAATGGTTGTAACGATGTCCCGCAACTAGTCTGTACTGGTTCGGTCCGCGCAAGTCACGACCAGGTAACCTGGCTTGTAGCTGCACTTTGCGAACCTCACCTGTGTTTCCTCTGTGAGGATTTTGTCGTGGACCTCTAAGATCGAGTCTTGGACTTTTAATAGTCTCTCTGGACTCATTTTGATCTCCGGGTACCCTATTTCTACCACTGCAACCTTCACTGAGGTAAGGGGCCGAAATTTCGTCCGTGCTGTCCTTTCTTTCTCAGTCGGCTGACCTGTGGCGGTGTTGCGTCTGTTGACCTTGGGCGTTTTAGAGCTTTTGTATCTTGCTTGGCAGCTTCTTTCGCCGACATTGACAACTATATTAAATCTGTAGACTATATCTCGAGCTAGGAGGTGCCTATCTTCCTAGAAGGATGAACAATGGACCTAGCGAGGCCTACGTACCACTGGGTAACACATTTTTCACATGTTACTGACACAGATACTTCAGAGATAGTTTGAGAAGGTACCAAAAATAACCGACCTCACTTTAATTGAAAAATTTAAATTTTCTGCTACTACCCCGTAAGTTCCGAAAGTCTCTAAAACATTTGAAGCGATGGCAGATGTCAGCATTCCTGAAATTGTCCCACTACCTATTATTTTAGAACCGTAGTATAGTACAAATAACCTTTTATAATTATTCTTCTAAATTTATTTCATACTCTATATACAGGTAGAATCAAAATTATTTATGTATATTTAATATTGTGTGTGTGTTTTTAGGATTTTCGAATAAGACTTTAATAATGTTTTTTGTTTTAGGTAAGTCTACATGTTTAAAAAATATTGCTGTATACTAGTAAGTACATATTCTTTATTTAATTATTTACTAAATTACTAAAAATATTTCTGACGATGTAAATAACATCAGTACTGCAAAGCCCTATAATGGGTCCGCTTTTTTCACTATTTACTATTCACTTTTGCTATTATTTGTTTATATTATTACACTGAAAAAAAAATACTATTTTATTTGTGTCAGTAAATCTGTGATGGTGACGACTGAAATAATATAGACCTCGTCAGTATATCTATAAATTTAGCCAAAGCAAATATTGCATTCTGGTAAAATTTTAAAAAGGAGAGAGTTGAAACCAGTTACTACGGCATCATCAGTATTTGCATATGAATTTAAATACATGTGTATAGATTTATTGTTAATTATATGGAACGTATTCTCCAAAATTCTATGAAAGGCAGCTTTTGGTAGTCTATGAGTCTTTCTTTTTTATTGTTAAGGGAAATTCTAGTGATGCATTCATTATGTGTTAATAAAAACTCTTGAAAATAATTCATTATTACTGTAGTTGAATTTTGCTGGTCTTGATTTATTCTTAAGCTAGTATTATTATCTGCCATCCAAAAGTATTTGAGTACCAAAACTGATTTGCATGGAGCTACTAATGTTAATGAAGCTAGCGAAACTGTAATGGTTTTCTTCTTAATTAAAAGAATGATAGGCTGGTCTTACTGTAAATGATTTATACGAAAAATCTTCAATAAGGTCCGGGAGCTATTCTTCAGACTGAGTTAATATTTGACTCTAACAGCTTCAGATTGATCTTGCTGGCAGGGGAGTAGTCAAAGCATACAAATAATAATGTATTTTTAGTCTGATGTCTATCTTCTAGAGAACTATATGATAGGGATTTACTATTAAAAATTTAGGGAGGTAGTATGCGAAATATAAAGCATGATAATCGTTTGCATACAATTGGCTTCTATAAATTTATGTATATCTTTTTGGGGTATGGTTAAGGGTTTTTATAAAAAGTATTAGACTATTGTGGAGGATACGGATCGTTGCTTTTTTATGAATCAATTTTGAAATGGATTCCGTTTGTACTGTCAATCAATGGATACTTTGTTATAAAATAAAACTATTCTTTTTAATGATTTTGCTCTACTAATAAAATAGTATACTACTTTGTTTTTTTTTTTTATCTAAATTAGAATGATACATTTGGTGCGTTATCCGCATTTGTACATACGCTGCAATTTTCACTAAACATGACAAAGCATTTCACTCTGCCGCCTGAAACAATTTCGCTACAGTTTTCCATCTCTCTGGCTGCCTATTCTAGCGTTCAGAGGACGAGCCATTAATTTACTGGCCAGGACTCAGGGAAAATACACTGCTGGATGATGAGAGATGTTCAGACAATTAAACAAATTACATTTAGTCTTTTTTACTCGTATGAAGTTTTTTAATGTTCACTGTAATTCGCGTTTTTAATGGTGTGGGAAGTATCTTTATCATATTTTCACTGTTCAACAGAGCCAACGGGTGGCCATACGAAATAATTTTTTTTGTATCCTAGAAATTTAACGAGCCACTCATCATCTTCGCATTTGTCTTTAACTTTTACCACAAAACGTTTTAACCTTTTCTTGGTTGCAAATAGTACTAGAACCGATTTTTCAACTTTAATAATATGGTCTTCAAAGAAGTTTTCATTTTCTTGCTTAGCCTCAAATTTATAAAGAAACTCTTCTTCGGTATTTGATTCTTGATAGGATTGTAGTTCTTCAGAAGCATCACTGGATGAACTCGTTCTACGTTGTTTTTCTTTCTTTTGTTTTTGTATGTTGGTGCGATTATTACATCTGCTCCAAGGGCTAATTTTTTAGGTACCTTAGGTGTCTGTTGATGTTTACGAATGGATTCCATGAGAAGGGTTTCAAAACTGTTTTTTCCCAATTCAGGCGTTGAGGTGGTTGGTGCACTACCAGTATCACTCTTATCTTCTAAATAACTGGGTTGTTCATGTAAAAGACCAGACTATTCATGTAAAAGACCAGACTGTTCATTTAAAAGACCAGGCTGGTCATTTGAAAGACCAATCTGTTTATTTGAAGGGCCCGGCTGTTCATTTAAAGGACAAGGGTCTTCATTTAAAGGACAAAGCTCTTCATTTAAAGGACCAGGCTATTCGTTTTGTGTAACAATGTCGTCTAATATAGAAAACTCATTAGGTATTTGTTTGATGCAGAATTTCTGACATCCCTCTGCATCAAATTTCTCTCTTGGTACATTTTTATTAAAAGGTACAATTTTAGCCTTCCGAAATCCATTAACAATAACACTTGTATTAGTTTCGAACCAGGTTTCCGCAATAAATGTCGAGCAATATGTTTGGGTAATTTTCGACCTACGTTGTGTCATTGCCAGTTTACCAACTTTTAATTCCATGAAGTTTTTACAGACTTGAAAACAGCTAAATTAAGTGGCTGTAAGAGGTGAGTTGTGTGTGTTGCTAATTTGAGCCAAATAAATCACTGATGTAGTAACATGTGTGGAGTGCCCATTATAAATAATAAATACGAGTCTCCTTTCTCTAAGGACATGAATAACAGTGTTCTTAAAATAATTGTAAAATATTTCGGCATCCATCCACTCCTTTTTGCTAGACGCATAGGACATTCCAGGAAAAATATTATCAGGAGTTTGCCATTGGTCCCACATATCAGTTCCTCTAAAAATTATTAATGGCGAAGATTTTTTGCCAGTAGCACTTGCCATTAAAGAGATTGTTGTATTTTCTCGACCATGTTTACTAGTTACAAGCGAACAGAGGTTTTCTCGTTTGCCAACCACTTTTCTTTTGCTTGGATTTATAGAAAAGCTGCTTCCGTCGAGACTCCAAATTTCAGGACCTTCATTTTCAAGACGTAACTCCTGGAGAGTTTTTTTTAGAAGTTCAAAGTATTCCATAATTATAAATGGATCTGTTGCCTTTTTACGTGTATATTCTACTAATTAGGGAATGTTTATGATCAAATTGTGCCTTTTGGTAAATCCCAGAAATCATTCCGTATCAGGTATCCAATCTTTAAAAGAAGTTTCTATCTGATTTGCATTAACGAGAACCCATTTCTTGAACATCTTTTTTAGACAATACAAAACTCCATTTTTCAGGAGTAGCCAGACATTTATAGTCTATTTTTATGTATGAGAGAGTAATAAAACAGCATTTCTAATGCAAAACATAGTACGGTCATTTTAAATATTTTTACAGAATAATCTAAATATTTCCTAAAATTGTCTGAGCTATTACAAGTTTTGGGTCTTTTATTGGTCCTTTATAAACATAAGCTCTGTGTATTAAAGATTACATAGCCGTATCTTAAGATTATTTTCAATATGTACCTATTTGCCAATTTTGTTTTATTTTAATTCCAAGAATTTCTTACAGTAATCGAATTATAAGTAGATAAATACCTTCCCAAAAAATTTCACCGAAAATGCGATTATAGGTTTTCCATTTAGTAAGGAGGTCCAAGTTGTGTATTCTTGACAGTTTACTAAATGTCGTGTAGTTGCAACTTGCAAGGTGCAGTGTGAATTCTAGTGTGATCATGGAAAATTTGGAAGGGCCGCGTAAACGACAAAAAAATCGGTCCTTTAACAGTTAATGAAAAAAACATTAATATTTAATTGTTTTAAATCATTTACAGACAAACATTTATGTAAAAGTGTTGATGACACAGTTGAATTAGTTAGTAGTACGCTTGGTGTTGGGAAATCTACGATTTACAGAGTTGTTAAAGAAGAGAAATGTGGAGAGTTTCAAACAGCACGTAAAGCTCCAAGAAAACCAAAATTTCAATTAGAAAATCTTTTGAAAGAAAGACTTCGAAGTAAAGTGCATGCGTTCTTCTTTAGAAAAGAATTTCCGACAATAGACAAAGTTCTTGCCACGGTTCGAGATGATAAGGATTACCCTGAAATGAGTCGAGGCACAATATGGAAACTTTTAAAAGATCTAGGTTTTCTATGGAAAAAGCATTCCAGAAAGTCTATTTTAATAGAAAGAAGCGATATTGTAGTATGGAGAAGAAATTACCTAAGGACTATAAAAAAATGAGAAACCAAAGCAGAAATATATTTTATTTAGATGAAACATGGATCAACGAGGGACATAAACCGAATAAATTTTGGCAAGATAAAACTGTTACAAGTCGAAGACAGGCTTTTTTAAATAATTTATCTACTGGTTTAAATCCACCATCAGGAAAGGGGCGCAGCCTAATAATAGTACACATCGGTAGTTCAAACGGTTTTGTTAAAGGTGGTTTATTGACTTTTGAATCTACTCGTACCGGTGACTACCATGAGGACATGAATGCTGATGTCTTTAAAGGGTGGTTCGAACAAATTATAGATCTTCTTCCTCAGAACTGTATAATAGTAATGGATAATACAAGTAATCACTCGAGACTTATATAAAAAATGCCCACAACCAAGTGGTTAAAAAAAGATTTACAGAATTGCCTAATTCAAAGAATATTAAGTTCCATCTCGGTTCTGTGAGAGAAGAACTGTATCATTTGTGTTCCCTTCATAAAGAGAAATTCAAAAAATATGAAATTGATGAAATTGCAAAAAATCGTCGAATGACGGTGGTTAGATCACCACCATATCATTGCGAAGTAAACCCGATTGAACTGATGTGGGCACAGATAAAGGGAGAAGTTTTAAGAAAAAATAATTCTTTTAAAATGAGTGATGTTAAACAGTTGTTTTTGGATGCTGTAAATAATGTGAAGCCTGAAAACTAGGAAAAGGCAGTAAATCATACGATTAAAGAAGAAGAGAAAATGTGGAATTTGGACAATATTACTGATGAAATGATCGAGCTACTCATTGTAAATATTGTTTGCGACAGTTCATCTTCTGATTTCGATTCTGATTTGGATTTGTAGGTAAGAAGTAGTTTTTATATTAAAATTATTATTTATAAACGTAACTTTGTTTAAAAGTCAAAGTTTAAATCCTTATACCTACGTAACCCGTTTGACACAATGTTCTTAACATACCTTGTGGAAAAATAAAACATTTTAGAAAAAATTGCACTTTTTTACCTTCAGCTGTTTAGAAGTTATAAGCAGGTTAATTAGGTGAAAATATAAGTGTATACTCGAGGAATAACTTCAAAAAATATTTTAACTGTCTACTTAAAGAAGTGCTACGCCTATGGATTACGAACGCTTTATTATTTCTCATACATAAAAATAGACTAGCTAAATATTCTTCTTTTCCTTTACCTAAAGCAGTTAGGCATCCCTTATTTTTCTTTTTTACCCCTCTAAGTCCTATTATATGACTGCATATTGTACAGTATGGTATGTTGTAAATTCGAGAAGCCATGTAAATGTTCATTCGGCCAGCTCGACACTCTTGCGCAGGTGTTTGGACCTCAGCATCTGAATATTTTGTGTCTTCACTTTTTTATTTATAGCAACGCACCATTTAATAACCTAAAAAAAGAGCGGCAATTCTAATATACATTAACCCCATGTATTATTTTAAACGGGTAAAATGTAATATAGGCTACTAAGGACACAAGTATTGTGAATGCAGTTTTAACAAAACATATAGTAAAAGGGCTATTTTTTACCTCTACAAACAATACTTTAATAAACTTACCTTATACGAACAAAAGTTATTATTAGACCTAGGAATATATGCACCCAAAAAGTAGTTAAATATGCGCATATATATGCCGCAAAATACTTCAATATATGCGTAAAAAATTGAAAAATATGCAGAGCATATGCAATAAGAGTAGTTTGTTATTTGATCGAAATAGTTTATTAATATTTATTATTTGTTTTATTTTACAATACCTAAAATAATACTTAATAATTATTTTATTATTAACTAATTTTATTTACAACATCAACATTATTATAAAACGAATGAACAATTAGATGTTTTTCTAAATTATCTGTATTAAATGATTGTCTTCTATCAGTAAGTATGTACTTGTACAAAGAAAAACTCCTTTCGACATCTACAGAAGTAATAGGTGCAAATTTTCCTGAAATATCTGGATGAATAGTATTAATATCTTTAAAGTTACCAGAATAAATATTAGCAAGGTTTCTTAAAACAATAAATCCTTAATTTTTAAAATTACATTTGAAAATTTATGAAAAATCGTCTTTCCAATATCGCCCTGGACATTTTTACACTATGATTCAAACGTCTTAATTAAATTTACGGAAGTCACCAAAGGTAATTTTTTTTGTTCTAAATCTAATATAATTTTGGGTACAAATGCATAATTTTTTAAAAACACTAATTGCTTTGGTAATATGTGATTTTGAAACAACTTCTTTGTATTATATTCCCTTAGATGAATCATCAAAATCAAATATGATTTCTTTAATTTTTTCATAATTATCTGCGTAAAAAAAGGCAGCTTTAAGCCAGGTACCCTATCGAGTAATCACAGGTTCCGGTGGCATCTGTAATTAAGTAAATTTTTCTTTGTACAATTGAGTTCTTAGAAGAGCTTTAAGAAATATTTTTTTTACATTACTAATTAAATCATTTATTAAAGGAAAGTAAGACCTAATTTCTTCTGCAACTCTGTTAAGGCCATGAGCCAAACATGTAACATGGATTAAGTTTTCGTAAAACATTTTTAAATTTTGTGCGGCTTTTACCATGTACGGGGCAGCATCGGATAACAGTAGTAAACATTTTTCTGTTGGAACGGCTTCCGGAAGAAAAAAGAAAGACAATTCTGTCTGGATGAAACGAGTTATTGTCAAGTTATTTGTTTTATCTAATTGTTTTGAAGGGATTAATTATGGACCAATTTGCATTTCTTCGCGTAATGAACCTATCATTAAATGGCCACTTTTTCATTGAAATGTATTGCTATCTCGTAAACCGTTGGTAACACAAAGTTGGTTGAATGGGGAAAAAGTTGCATATTTCGAAGTCCAATCTGAGGGCGTTTTGAAAACTAAAATATCAGGTCCGGTTTCCGAGATATTCGATAAAATACAAATAAGTACCATTTCTTTATTCCGCTACAGAACGTTTATTTGTAAAAATAGACAAAAACTCATTTGGAGTTTTTTGTTTTATATCAAATTGTGCGTATGATAGCGTATTTAGTTTTTTTATCCGACGTTTCGTAAATGCAGGACCACCATCAACTTCTTTATTTGAATATGGACCAATATTTTCCTGGCTCATAATTTTAATGCATGTTCAATGTTGAATACAATGATGTAATAACATATTGTGATTAGTCAACATTTCGGAAGATTTGAACATCATCAGGTAAGTTTACAAGTACGGACCTGTGTTTTGTTAGTTAAAAATATTTGAATTAGTAAATGATGTATTACCGTTGTAAGAGATTATAAATAATAAATACCAAAGTCAAACTTTTAACTTTACATCAAGACAACATGTTCGTTTACACATTTGCTAAAAAATATTTTCCATTTTTATGGTTTTTGCACTTGACCAATCCCAATATTAATCTATAAATAAAGTACATCCCGATTTTTAAATACATAAAGTTAGCCTGATTTGTCATATTTTGTTGGATTTTTTAAACTGATATGGTTCCTCATAGTATAAAAAAGAAAAAGTTAACAAACTGCAGATAGATACCTACTTACAATAATAATTGTATATCTAGCAACACGTCTTGATTATTATACAGATAAATTTAAATCAAGTTAACCTGGCATGTCACATTTTATTATTGTATATTTGACAGTCTGGTATCGGATAAAAGCATTGGTATATTTTTAATTAGGGTATTGAAAATATGGTTCGTTACAGTAGAAGTGAGAAAAAAGATATGTACGATGTGTACATAAAATGTAACAGAAATAGTGGAGAAGCTGCAGAAAGATACCTTCAGTTGTATCCAGGAAGGAGGCAACCATTTTTATTAATTTATTATAGGATAGCGTTAAATATGGCTCACGAAGGAAATATTGAAAAAAAAACGTGGTAAATATTTAAAACGTAATACAATAAATGAAATAAATGTTTTGTCTCAAGTTTATATCAACCCTGAAACGTCGTCTAGAGCAATAAGCCGAGAATGTGGAGTTTCTGCAAGTACTGTGAAAAACATTCTTAAAAAACATAAGTATCATGATTACAAATTCCAAACTGTACAAAAGCTACATCCTGGAGATTATAATCGTAGAATAGAATTTTGCCGTTGGTATAAACGAAAATTAAATAATGATGTATCCTTTCATGGACGAATTTTATGGACAGATGAATCGACATTTACTAATAGTGGAATATTTAATAGAAAAAATAATAGTATATTATGCAACGATCATGTAATGATGGTTATTAATACACGAGCATTAACCGGGATACGAAACGAGCCAAAGGCGAGTTTCGTATGGTTTATGCGAGTGTTTTAATAACCATTACATGAGAGTTGCATACGCTATTTTTTCTACACCCGATAAATAATCAAGACCTATAAATATTCTATTTATATTGGTATTGAACACAATAACAGTAATTACTCGTATTTCTATAAAAAATTCTACAAAATTGTAATTAATGGTATTACCTTGGGTACTGGTATTACCACAGATTTTTGGGGCAAAATATTTTGTACTGCATTTTCTCCTTTCTCCTATATGTGTGGAGGAGTGTTCTATATCGCTGATATCAGACATTTTAATATTATAATTATCGAAGTTTAGCTATCTACGAAAATTTAATACGTTTTGACAACTAAAACAATTACATAGGAATTTAGGACAAACGTCAAACATCATGCTTGATTGAAAAATTGTAGGTTTCTATTGATTAAAAATTTGTATCATAATGAAAAATCTGTATCATAATGGGTATCATTATGAAACGGATTATGGGCATATAAGTGCATTATTATAATACGGGTGTAGAAAAACATTTTTATGCCACCGACAACCCACATTTAATTCAAGAAGTAAGACCCCAAATTAGATTTTCAATAAACTTATGGTGTGGAATACTCAATAATAAAATAATTGGTCCTATTTTTATTGACGGAAACCTCAACCAACACAACTATTTACAATTGCTAGAAGATATGTTAGATAATCTTCCTTTAGGTGATCGAAGAAATATTTATTTTATACAAGATGGCTGTGGGCCACATAATGCTGCATTAATCAGAAATTATTTAAACGAAAGATTTCCCAGGAGGTGGTTTGGTACACATGGACCTATTCGATGGCCCCCTAGGTCACCCTGCTTAAATCCTATGGATTATTTTGTATGGGGATATATCAAAGATGGTATTCCAAATGACTTAAATCAATTACGAGATAGGATAATTAATGCGTTTAATAATATCACTCCACAAATGGTTTCTGCCAGCATAGCTCAAATGACAGACCGTATTGACTTATGTATTCAAGAAGAAGGAGGACATTTTGAGCAACTACTGTAGTTTTTCTCTTATCGTTAATCATTGTTTTCATTTATATGTTTCTGACGTGATTAAGTAGTTAAATACATATTTTTTTTTATTAAATTATTTTAAGCATTTAAAATGTAGTTGTGTATTTCAAATAATTTATAATACAGGTCTGTACAAGTAAACGTAACTGATTTCTTACATTGATAATACATCATTTACTAATTCAAATATTTTTAACTAACAAAACACAGGTCCGTACTTGTAAACTTACCTGATGATGTTCAAATCTTCCGAAATGTTGACTAATCACAATATGTTATTACATCATTGTATTCAACATTGAACATGCATTAAAATTATGAGCCAGCAAAATATTGGTCCATATTCAAATAAAGAAGTTGATGGTGGTCCTGCATTTACGAAACGTCGGATAAAAAAACTAAATACGCTATCATCCGCACAATTTGATATAAAACAAAAAACTCCAAATGTGTTTTTGTCCATTTTTGCAAATAAACGTTCTGTAGTGGAATAAAGAAATGGTACTTATTTGTTTTTTTATCGAATATCTCGGAAACCGGACCTGATATTTTAGTTTTCAAAACGCCCTCAGATTGGACTTCGAAATATGCAACTTTTTTCCCATTTAACCAACTTTGTGTTACCAGCGGTTTACGAGATAGCAATACATTTCAATGAAAAAGTGGCCACCCGTATATCGACCACAAGAGTCTGCTGTTTCATCCACAATAATGTAGAAATGGTTTCCAACGGTAATCTCACGAATTTTTTCACGAGTCTCAATGTACAAACTGTCAACACCACGTTTGCGTAATAAACTTTGCTCTGGAATATTAAATTTACAGTATTTTTGTAAAAATGATCGGAGATTTGGATTATTTAATCGTATTAAAGGGATATTCGAAGTCACTAAAGCTTTGCATAAATCTTCATTAAAAATAGCTTGTTCACTTCTAGACGATCCAGATTCTAAATATTGTTTCAAGGGAAATTGACTTTGTCTGCGAGTGTCTTTAGATTTCTGCTTTGCTATATGTGAGGGTGTTTTCGCGTGTTGGTCGATTTGAAACTTTTTTTTACATGGAATCTAAAACAAATTCCTGTAGATGTTGAAGTTTTAATTAAATTAAATAAATGCGTACGTTGTAAAGTTGCTCTACTTTTTTTTTTAACTGTGAATTGAAATAATATTTCACTTTCGTTTGATTTACCATTGTGAAAGGTCAAAATAAAATATAAAATTAAAAATTACTTACAATTTTACAAAACACCTGGTTATCACCTTCTACAACAAAATCTGAATAAGATTTTACCCACAACTCAATAAATTTTGCCATTTTTCCCACTGGTTAACACAACACAACAATAAAGACTAAAATGAAGTTGAAAGTAAACTGAGTCATTTAGAAATTTGAAGATATTAATACAACTACCTGAAAGGATATTTAGCAAAATTTGTTGGTTTATAATTTAATCCTCTCAAGTACCTACACCATTAACCGTAATTTATTACTGGGAAAAGTTAATCCTTCAAATTTTTAGGAAATCGACCTGTAAAAGCATTTCACAAAATATTATTTTGGTCCAAAACTCATAATTTTAATATGTCCAGCCAATTAGTACGTCAGATATATGCCAAAAAATTAACAAAATGTCAATATATGCATTCAAAATCAAAAATTGTATATATATGCAACATATGCAAAATATGGCGTTTTGCATATATTCCTAGCTCTAGTTATTACGATTCTTGTATAAGCTTGTCTAATTTGTTTAGTGACCTCACGTGTTTTGTTCGAGCACTTGTTGACTAATGATGCAAATAAACCAAAATAATTGAGCGACTCACGGTGCACCACATGGCACTGGTAGAAAAATAGTTTGATAAATTTGTGGAAATTAGATAGTACTATCGCATTTATCCCATTTTGACATTTACCACACTCCACTTTAATACATGTTTTACTCTCCTTGCTCTCTATTCAGAAAGAGTTAAGCTTTAGTATTAAAACATAAGCATTAAACATGAATTTACTATAAAATACATATTTTTATTCACTCTCGAATACGAAATAGAGCTTTTTCTAAAACACCCACCAATTAAAAAGAAGAAAAGAAATAAAATTAATATGGTCCAATAAATAAGAAACTCGCTGAAAAGAAAGACAGAAACTAATTAGAGGACAACGGTCCTGAAAACCGTACTTTGTCAGCTATCAAATGCAAGAAGTGTGACCAAGCGCAAATGTGCCAATTTATATCGTTTTAACCCTCAATACGATTTATTTTTCTATACTGTCACTAACATGGACGAATCGGTTGAGCAATACAGAAGGCGATTCGTATTAAAATACAGCGTTTTCCTACAGGGAAACATAAAGTGTTAATAATAATAATAATAATAATAATATTTATTCACACATAATAATAATAATAACAATAATATAAAAGTTTTACAATAATACACAAACATATGTATTGTAACTTCAATGTAAATAAATCATTGACCCCATTAAAACTGTTTAGTCGAGCATGGGAAATGCCAATTTTTATTAAAAATTGAAATTGCCAAAACGCAGTAGATAAAAGAAATTATAATTAAGGTATACATAATGACTAAAATAATAAAATAATAATAATAATAAGATAATAATAATAAGATTTTTAACTTATATAACTAAATAATAAAAATCTAAATTGGTAAAAAAAATATAGTTAGCAAAAATACTGATGCGTGATAAGGGTGTGAATTATGTATTGTTTTCCTTGAATCAATCAAACAGTTGTTTAAGCATGTGCCTATTATTTAATATTAAATATGTTTTAAGCAAGGATTTTATCATTGCATGAGAATTGATGGTATTTAAGTATATTTTGTATATATCAGGAAGTGTATTATAAATTTTTAATTGTAGATATTGGAAGTTTCGTTGGCCTACGGTTTTTTTTTGCAATATTTGTTGCAATAAATAGTTGTGATCGATTTCTTGTCTGGTATGAATGTTGAATAGGTATTAGTAACTGCTTATTTTTATGTAAATTTACCATCATAGCAAGTGTAAATAGTTGTCTTATATCTAGGACTGCAGATTCTATAAATAATTCGTCTGATGGGTGTGATACTTTTTTGTTATGTATTATTTTTAATATTTTTTTTTTGAATAATGTTTAATGGTTGTAAGTAGGTGACAGAGACTCCACCCCATCCGAGAATCCCGTATCGTAAACGTGATTCCACTAGTGAATAATATACGATTTTTAGATGATATATATCAAGTATAGATTTTAAGTAGCGAAATTTATATAATAAATACCTTAAGGTCTTACAAATTTCATTTACATGTTTATCCCAGCGTAAATGGGAATCAATTGTTAATCCTAGATATCGAATACTATCGGCTCTGTTTATAACGAGATTTTTTATTTTTAATCAATTATAATTCGGCAAACCATTTTTATAACTAGCAAAAGGAACGAAAAATGTTTTTTGAACATTTACTGTAAGTAACTTGTGACTAAATACATCTATAATTTTTACTAAATCGTTTTCCATTTTAACCTTTAGGTCAGTCCAGATTTCAGCTGAATATAAGATGGCAGTATCATCCGCAAAACTTATGATACTACCTTCTGTATAGTAGGTTAGTACATTATTTATGAATAGTATAAATAAAATAGGTCCTATTACGGTACCTTATGGTATACCAAAATTTATTTCTTTTTTACTACTTACCTCTTCGTCTATCCTGACTACTTGATTTCTACCTAACAAATAGCTCTGCATTAAATCATGAACTTTCCCACGTAATCATGCATCCTCCAAGACATCCAACAGTTGCGTGTGGCTAACCGTATCAAATGCCTTGGCTAGATCCAGAAATACGCAAGCAGTTGGAGTGCTTGCATCAATAAGATTGTATATCTTGCTTGTTAGGGATGTAATGGCATTTTCCGTCGACATTCCTCTTCGAAAGCCAAATTGGTTTTCAGACAGTAAATTATATTTTTCTAAATATGTGGTAAATTGATTTGCTAAAGCTTTTTCTAAAATCTTACTCAGAGTTGTAATTAACGATATAGGCCTGTAATTTGTTTGTAATTTTCGGTTTCCTTTTTTGTGTATGGGAACAATTAAAGTAGTTTTAAATTGTCTAGGCCATAGTCCGGTTTCAAAAATAGTATTTATTAAGTAAACTAAGGGATGGCTAATTATAGATGATACTTTTTTTATAACTTCAGATTTAATGTTATCTATTCCTGGTGCCTTATTTAATTTTAGAGTTGATATAATATTACTTACTTCATGTTCACTAACAGGTAATAGATAAAAAGAATTTACCATTCGCTTATTTTTAGGTGGAGCAGAATTTAGTTTCACTATTTTCACATTTTCCAACTTTTGAGAAATATGTATTAAACTCTTCAGCTATTATTTTTTTATTTTTACATACTTTATTGTTTTCTAGAACAATTTCTTCAATTTTTTTATCATTTACATTATTTGTTACATCATTTATTATTTTCCAAAGGTTTTTAGTTGAACTATTATTTTTAAGAATTTGTTTTCTGTAATAATCCTTCTTTGTTGTTTTGATGAGTTTATTTAAATTTTTGCAATATTCAAGGTAATTGTTTTCAATTTGTATGTCTGTTTTATTTTTTATGTACTGCCTGTATAATGAGTTTTTTTTATTAATTGATTTTATGAGACCCGGTGTTACCCAGTTTTTTCTTTCTTTATTTGCACTTTTTATTTTTATTGTTTTAGTATGTTTCTTTATAAAGCTGTTTAAAGTTTCTATTAGGTATTCAGTAATGTCATCAGGAGTAGATAATGTATAATACGTCGACCAGTCAAAATTTTGCATGTCACTTTCTAGATTATTATAGTCTATGATTTGTTTAGAAGTTGTCGGGCTATTTTGATATTTTTTTGTTACAGGGATACTTGCAAATACTGTTTTATAAGTAAATATCAGTCTTTGAAATGAATTTTATATATTTTCAAAACAAAACAAAAAAATAGTTATTTATATGTTAATCAAAATTGATAGACGACCAGACAAAAACAAATTTGCTACTAATGATCTAATAAAATTGTGTTTTGATTAAAAACATAACAGTCGTATCTTAGATAATAATTATGTAATTTAATTTTAAATTATTGTTATACTAAAGGACTTATGTACCGTTAGGCTTATGATTTAGGTATCACGCTATTTACATATGCATTCAATGGCAAGAGATCGATAGCCACATGCATTGAAATTATAAGAGGACAATTGATAATGAAATGCACAACGGGTACAGGACACAACGTCAGTTGTGTATAATATTAAAATGAATTAGTGTGCAACTAGCATGTAGCTAGGTCTGCATTCGTAGTTGTTGTACCATGGATATTGTAAACTGATGGATGTGAAAATATGTCAAGCTTTGCATTGAAACTGTGTCGGTTGTTTTGGACGACTAACTATTCCGCGGTGTATAGTATACACTATGTATTTTAAATTAATTTAAATTTTTAGTGATGTAATTGCCCTATGCTATAAATAACACTATACATGAGAGTAAATTGACAGTTTGAGAGATTTATTTGCAGTTTTAAATTATTACTGAAAAAGATCTCTTAAAAATTGACTTAAAAATACACGGAAAAAAAATTGTAGAACAAATTTCCACAATTGTAGATTTTTTCTCTACAATAAATAGTACATATAGGGACAGGGACAATTTGTAGTAAAAATTTCCAAATATTTGTGGAGAATGTATTGTAGAGTTATTATCTACAATATTTAGTAAAAAAATCCAAATGCATCATAAGAATTGTTCTACAAATTGTTATAATTTTTGCTATTCATTGTATGAATTTATATTAAAAATGTATTGCGTTTTATGAAAATAAATAAGAAAATTTTACACAATAAATAGTAAAAATTCATACAAATTGTAGTAATTTTTAATAAAATTTGTAGTAGTATTCCATAATTATTATAATTATAACCTAGAAAAAAATGTTCCTTAATAAAATATTCAATTTATTGTTTTAATATAAAAGATACAAATTTTTAATTACATTATGTAATAAATAACAGTAATAGAGAGAGAGAGAGAGAGAGAGAGAGAGAGACATGCTTTATTGTCGTAAAAAAATTTACAAAAATTTTATAGACAAAGCGTGTAACTTAAATACTAAACATATTATAAAAATAACTAAACAGCAGAAAAAACAAACAGAAACAAACAGACAAAATAGGAATAACAATTGCAATGGATATGCAATATCCGTCATTATAATTATTCTAATTTAATTTTTAAATTTAAATTTAAACTTTAATATTTAATTATTTAATTAATGCCATTGTATGTGGAACTCAAATGTCTAGGGTACGTTATAAAATTCTGCTACTGTGTAATATGGTCTTTCTAGAAGAAAAGCTTTAGCCAGTCTTCGGAACTTATCGTATGTATTTATAGATTTTAATTGCATCGGAAGGTTATTATACAATTTTTTGGCATTGTAGGTAATGGAATGTTTTAATAGGTCAGAAGTGGGCATTGTTAAATAAACATCAGTCTCTAAATTTCTTGTAGGATATCTACGAGTCGGTCTTTCGGATAAATTTTGAATGTGCTTGCGAACTAAGCAGACGGATTCGAAAATAAATAGAGCAGGAAGGGTTAGAATTTTGAAATTTTTGAAGTAATTTTCGCAATGTGTCCTACTACTTAAACCAAATACATAGCGGATTGCTCTTTTTTGCAGTTTAAAAATAGATTCGAAAAGGTATAAGCTACAAGAACCCCAGAAAGGTAAACTATAGCGAAGGTGAGATTCGAATAAGGAAAAGTAGGTTATTAATGCAGTAGAAGGAGTCAGCTCTTTAGAAACCGATTTAATGGCAAAACATGCGGAGGATAATTTTTTTGCTAAGGTATCTATATGAACAGACCATTTTAGAGAATCGTCTATATAAAGACCTAAAAACTTGATTGAAGTCACCGTTTGGATCAGATTATTGTTTAAAGTTATAGGTTGTAAAGTACCTCTGTAAGACAATGCTACAGTTTTACTGGTGTTGAAACAAAGTCCATTCGAATCAGACCAGGACTTAATAGTCACTAGATCTTCACTTATGATAGATTGTAATGTCTGCATGTTAGAATTATTCCAGATTACACTGGTGTCATCAGCAAATAAAGTAATTCTACCACTTATTCTTAAGTCTGTGATGTCGTTGATGAATAATAAAAACAAAATTGAACCTAATACTGATCCTTGAGGTACTCCACTGCTTATTGCTAGATTTGTAGAATCCTCACCATTCGCCCGCACCTGTTGATTTCTATTTTCTAGGTAAGTTTTAAACCATTGTAAAGGAGAACCCCGTATGCCATAAATTTGTAACTTATTAATTAAAATATGATTTACACAATCGAAGGCCTTTGCGAAGTCACAAAATACTGAAGCGGTGAAAAGTTTATCATTAAGTGATGTGTATATTTCATTAAGAACGGAAAACATTGCGTCGCTAGTGCATTTTTTAGGTAGAAAGCCATACTGATGAGCTGTGAGGATGTTATGCTTGAAAAGAAAGGGCAAAAGACGGTTTTTCATTAGCCGTTCTACTATCTTCGATAAGGTAGGCAATAACGCGATAGGTCTATAGTTACAGGTTTTGGTATAATAATAGCGCCCTCAGTCTCAGTTGGCTTTTCTGCACCTGAAAAATATGAAATAAAAATTAATACCAATTGAATTGTTCATACCTTTAAAACGGGGATATTTATCACCCTTACACTGATTTGGATATTAAATGACTGTCAGATAACTAACAAAAATGAGAAAGTAGGTATGTCACAATTAAGACAAAAAACATCATTGAACTTGGCACAAAATTCGATCGTTGGGCACAACATTCGATCGTTGGCCACAACTATTTTTTTTAAATAATCTACTAAGGTTATTTAAATTAGTTATCTAAAGGTAAATTATTCAGAAACAATAATAAATGTACTTACCACCAATAGAATTTATTATTAAAATTTTCTCAAACGCATCGGTGCTTATAATATAATAATGTGTTATAGGTACTCGTATATGTACCATGCTTTGTTATGTGAACATGGCGAACAAACAATAGTAAAATATACTAAACATTGTGGACTTCTTTCCTATTGCTGTAGCATTTTATTCGACAATTCAATTGCTACAATAATTAATAGTTTTTAACTATAAATTGTAGTAAAATTTTCTACAAATTGTTAAGTATTTTTCTACAAGTCTACTACTACAACATTGTAGTAAAATTTTCTTAGTCACATTTTTTTCCGTGTAACTATACATATTGTCACGTTAAGCGTGTTTTTTATAATTATGGGACTCTCTATGTCCCAGGGGGTTAGACGATAAGGGTATAAATAGTGTAAGCACTAAATTACTAGACTTGACCTCATAGCCCTTAACTGTATAAGGGTTCTACTCTTGATATCAGAACCTAATCTAAGGGCTGAAGAAAACACAGTGTTCTCAAAACGAATATAATCATATAAATATTTCAACAAAAATTAAACAGAACAATGTGGCAACTGGACATACACAAATATGGGCTAACCCTATAATAAATATCTTAAAAACAAATAAATTTATCGACTCTAATTTTGGGTTACACGTCACAACTTTTGACTCAAGTCAATCCCGCGATTCAAAATACAAGAAAATAAGGCTCTAACCCCTCGCGACCAACATGCGGCCTAGCTACGCGGATAATCCCAATCTGACCTCCAATTACCTTTTTATAAGTTAATATATGTATAAGTTAGTTTATTATTTTATTTATATTTAATAATTATTTAAATAATCAACCTTGCACATGATTACAATTTAAAACAAATTGTCGACATAATTAAACAAAGTTTTATGTACAGGATGTTATTTAAATAATTAGTTAGAATTTGGAAAAATGTGAATTTATACGAAGCGTGACACAGATAATATATTATCAATTCTAAGAATATCGCAACAATATAATTGAAATAATACTGCCTTTATAGAGAAAAAAACGATAACATTGCAAATTAAAACCTGCTTACATTGGTAAAAGTCATAATCCACTTTACACCTTGAAATTTAAATTATAGCCACAGAGTGGTTCGACAGAGTCAACTGTGTTAGGTTAGGACAAAATTATATGATGAAAAAATCCTAACAATTTTTTGAAATATTCAACTGCACTAAACGATAGTCGAACAAATAGTCCTTTATAAAGAAATGTTTGATTTCAACCTGTTTTCTTTTGACAACATAATCAATTAATTTACCCAATTAGAAAAAAATTTCAAATAATCCGGTTCTAGCGGCTGAGATGCCAAAAATGAAAATAGCAAGGTGAAAAGGAACAAAATCAAGAAGGTTGGTAAGTAATTAATTACTTGGAAAACAGTTTTTATTTACGCTGTCGATAAGTTTTTCCTTCATTTATTTTAATGAAAAGGCAAAGATGACACAATCAACTTAATAGCCTAGAAAATCAGACACCGGCGTTAACTTTTAACGTAACTAAGTTTTTCTGTTTAGGTAATTGAATTTAAGAAAATTATTACAAAAGAGTTTGTTTTCGCTTCGTTTTAGGTTAACAATGAATGTTTTTGTGTTGTTTTTATAATGAATTTTATCGATTTATTTTAATAACGGTAAAAAAACTAACGAACCCCTCGTTTTTTTTTTTTTTTCATCGAATTTCGTAAGAAATAATGCATATTTTGGTAAACTCAGCTAAATTACCATGAAAATATTTTGAATTATGACATAAAATAAAAGGTAGTTAATTTAAAAAATATCAATTTGAATTTTTTAGTAAAAATCTAGCTTTATAAGGGTACAAAGCTTATTGATTTTAAAAAATCTAAATAAAAATAGGGAGTTTAGGGGGAGTTAGGGTATTATAATTTATATTTTATAAAAAATTTCAAAAGATCTAAAATCTAAATGTTCATATTTTTTAAGCCATATAATATACAGGATCATTTTAAATCTCACTAAAGTTATAGAGGTATAAGATTAAAAATAATTTAGGGGTTAAATCACGTCAGTACTGTAGTATTTTTTGTTCGTATACTAAAATATGAACAACAATTATTTATATTAGTTTCAAAATTTAAATATTTATTTAATTTTTTCGTTTTTTTTTTTAATAGCGAATACCCTGGTCTTGTAATAGGTATGTCATTATAAACAATACATTATGCGGGACATCCTGTATATTATCAATTAAAGGGAAAATATGTAAAAATTTCTAGTAGATATACTAAGTTACTATGGGAACACATAGGGAATTCAATGTGTAAGAGTGAGAGGTACAGATTTAATAGGTAAGAGTGAGACAGAGCAGGAGAGTGGGGGAGTGAGGGGAATTAAATTTTTATTAACGACGAACAGAAAAATCATGCGATTGCCAGAAGGGCCTAATCGTGTTTTTCGGCTACTACTTGTCCGATTCAAACGGGAAAAACGGCATTATGTAGAGAACGCGGTATAGATAAACGTTGAAGAGAAATATCGACGTTTCGTTTGACGTTTCATACGCATGACGTTTTCATTTGACGTTTGACGTTTTAGTTTGACGTTTTATTTTGTCGTTTCGTTTGACGTTTGACGAAGCAATAAAAAGTTATAATAACAGGAAATAGGCTAATTTTGTACGTTTATAAAAGTTTTAGAGATAATTTATTGTAAAATAATAATATTAATTTTATTTATAAAAAAACTGTAAGTTTAAAAACTATAGATATCGCATAGAACAATTTTGAAAATATCTGATGAAAGATAACTTTTTTATTTACTTGAATTTTTAAACAGCGTACCAGATTTTTTTTAAAATTTGCCCATTAATTTAATGAATATGTTGGGTGAATTTTTTAAAAATTTTTAAACAAGATTTATTTTTTGGTCGGATGTACCTATATAAAAACAAATATTACCAATAAATTAAAAATTTTTCTCTCACAAAGATGTTATAAAATTGGCTCAATAAGCTTTCTCAAATATAGTTTTGAAGCTAGAATAGTTTTCAAATACCTAAAACGGAAGGGTTTCGACTGAAGTTGTCCATTGACCGATAATTATAAGCTGGTCAGTGGACAAACTCTATTTCCGAACAACTATTTTAGGTCTTATTACGGAACTTTGAATCTTGTTAGAACTTTCTCAATAAGTTGACTGAAAGTTTATTAATAATTGGGTTTCAGAATTAGCCTTTACACATGAATGGAAGTTGTGGGTTGTAAGACTATTATAGAAGATTAACAGCAATTGAGAATTTCACATATTTACCAATTAAAAAATTGTTATCATAATTAAATTGGTATTTTAGGTAATTATATTTGTTGTTTAGCGAATTAAGAGTAATGGCGTTATTATTATTATTATTCCAAACAAAAGCTATTTAATATAATCGAAAAAATGATATTTAGTTTGAATAATATTTATACCAATTATATTATGATAATGAATCCCAATCAGATGGTTTAGAAAAACGAATAAAAATCTAGTACGCACGATATAAAATACAATTAAATAATAGAATATAGGGTGATAATTTAGAAACCTACAATTGCTCTACCTTAAAAGAATTTTTTATACTGCATTATCAGAAAAATTAAAAAAAAATGTAAAATAACCTAGTAATACAAAATTAGTATCATTTGATATAACAAACTTATTTCCTAGTATACCTTCTAAAGAAATAGTTAAGCTAGTAGAAAAATTATTAGTTAATATTACAATCAAAAAAGAAATTAAAAATTTGTTACACATTGGGTTAAAACACAATAATTTTTAATTGAAAAAAAAAAAAACGGTTTACTGGAAATGATTTAAAAAAAATGATAACATTTTGTTGAATCCTAATCATTTAAAATTTTAATTTGTCATATAAATGGGTAAATTATTAAACAATTCATCAAATCACATGTAATTTAAGTTGCCTATTAGTAGAGTGGTAGAAAGTTAACATGCATGGATTGGCAAAAGTAATAAATTTTATTATAAATTAAATAGAAGTATATTTCCAGTAGGGCGTTCAACCAAATAGTTTGATACAACTTTTTTATTAATATATACAGGGTTAGACACAAAAATTTCATTTTAAATGATCTGGTAGAAACGGATTTCTCATTTTCTAACAAATTTATAAAGATTTATTAACCAATATGCATATTTTAACTTAATAATAAATCAAGTCAAACAACAACACTCTTTTTTATATGGCGATTAAAATTTTAGCGTGTGTATTATTTGCTAATGTATTTTTCAGATAACAATATGAACATAAAAACTCCTCTAATATATGGCCTACGGTTATACAACCACAATTTTATTGCTGTTTAATTTTGTTTAATTTAGTATCCCGGTATTGTTATAATAAACGATAAATAGCGATGATAGCGTTACGACAACAAATATTTCATATTAAGCTATTTTAATTTAGCGACATTCATCACGCTACGCATACGACGCCTGATTTTATTAGTTAGATATTTATCAAAATATAATAAAAAGTAAGTAGACAAGCAAAACGAGAGAAGGCTTTAGAACAAACCCACTACTATTAATGTGTTTAGAATATTTTTGTATGCAAAAGTTAATGGTTAAAACAAGATTTTAAGAACTGATATGTATGTAGTTTAACATTAAATGATTTTTTTTCTAATAGACAAGTGACAAACTTAATGTCATCAATAATCTGAAAGTGACTTTAATAATGACCCCAAAACAATATTGATGGCGTATTTGACAGAACCACAGACATCGATAAAGGAGATAGGAAATGTCATTTTCATCAGGCACGTAGAATTGAAGGCGGCCATCTTTACAAAAAAAGCGACCTACGCATTTGCGCATTGATTGCATATTGAAGTGTACAGGATAGGACTAACACATTTAAACATAATTCGAAAATATTAAGGATTTATTTACACAGTAGAACTAATAACCTTAAAAACTCGTAATAGAATTTTAATTTTCTTTTTTTGTGGATTTTAAGAGATTTCTAAAAAGAAGAAACATCATAGACTTTTTTGAAACTTTATTTTAAATTAAATAAAAACATAGAATATATTTAAAATACAATTTTATATGAAATTAATACAACAATCTAAGGCCGTCATACATTTTGTAGCAAATAAATCTGGAATCACGTAATTTAAACAAAACTTTCATATTAAAAACTGTAATTTTGTATGTAATTATTACATGTGATTGCTTAGATCTTGAAAGTATTTCATTTCATATAAAAACTACAAAACTAAGGAATTCAAAAATATTTGTAATATCGTTCCACAGTACTATGACATGCACTTGAGCATACATTAAGAATCATCAATCAAAGTAAATAAGAGATTATGGGCATATTCCTACTAAAGAATAGAGTAAATTTAAAACTAGGTATTATAAGAAGCATGTAGTCAAATATTTTATTTAAAAAGGGAAATAAATCCAAACTTTAACGTTTCCCTTCAAAAAACAACTACTTCTTTGGCTAATTCTGCAGCAGACATTGAATTATATCCAAAGAAAACAACAAAGTTAAAAAATTCTTTTTCAATATTCAAACTTTGTTCTTGCTTACCATAGATAACGTTATTCTTGGACCGGTTTTGTCCTTATTAGGACTCATCAGCAAGAAATAGACATTCTCGATTTCGGTCACTAAAGGAATCTGAAAAGGCGGTAAATTCACCCGCTTACATAGACGGAGGTTGTGAGAATCTTCGATTTTGCCAAGTGCGAAGGGTTTTACTTTTTTATCTTGTGTAATAAATACTACAGTAAATATATGTTAATATTGTGTTATTAAACATAAAACATTTATATTACATTAGAAAATGACACTAATAAATTATAAATAAAAAAAAGCTATTTAATAAAAGTTAATAAGGAACAAAAAATACAAATTTAGTTTTTTAAATTTTCATTGGTATTTGAACAATGTCTTTAATGTTTTTATTAATCTTGATATGTGATTTTCCTATAAAGGTAGATACTCTTTAGATAATTATAATTATTGATTTCTCGAAACAAGCTTTTATTTTAAACTAATTGAAAATGAACATTTTTTAGCAGGTAATTGATTATGTGATTAAAAATACTTTTTTTTTTAAGATAATTCGACAGTTTTACACTAGTACTTACATCCGAAACTGTTTTATATTACCCTGTTTTGTCCTAAAAAGTAATTTTCAATAATTTTTATTAGCTGTTGCGCTAGAAAGTGTATCTTGGCCAGCAGAATATTTTATCTTTTTTTTTGGCAATATAAACAATGTTTTCTGAAATATCTAACAGCTTAATTACATTCTGTATAATACAATACAATACAATAATTTAACTTTTCCATCCTGGCTCCAGGAAAAAGGTATAGAACACAATGCCATTGAATAGAGAGAAATAAAATAATACGAATGAGTGTAGACCGCAACAGCCCATGCTTGCCACCGAAAGGGTATGGTAAAATCAATTACTATCTTTATCGCTCTCACATCCAAATACAATTAAGCGTCTCATCTTTATTACGCCTGATGCGTCGGCTTAAGATACCGTACATTTTTTGACTATATTTAAATAAATAATGTTTATTGAGCAACTATAAATACATTAGTGTCTCAAAATGAATGAATTTGGCTGAGCCGTTTTTCAATTGATCCGCATTATAACAGAAAAAATGTTCACAAAATAATTATTTTAAATTAAATCATTTTCTTGAAATAAGAACTTGCCTAATAGTTTTAACAAAATGAATAAAATTCAAATTATTAAGTCCTGAATTCAACAATAATGGTGCTACGTATCTAAAACAACCTTGGAATTTTGAAGTTCTATGCATTGGGGTTGTAAAAGTGTTCACTCTTAAATTTACATTGTGTAAAGTTGATCTTTTTAGTAAGATATCGTGGAATTTTAAACATTAAAAAAATATATTTTACGCTTTCCTAAATTTTATATTTATTTAACCTGCGAATATACGGAGAAACATGATTTCTATAAGGAATATTACAAGTACATCTTATACAAGAATTTTGAATCTTTTGAAGTTTCTCTCAGTTATATTTAGTAAGAGTAGTAATAAACTATAAGCACTGTTGTTGTACTTTTTAGTGCCATTTGTAAAATATTGATGGGGTCCTAAAGAATACAATAGCCATTAAGATTCTTAATGTCATGGTACAGAAGTAATCGTAGTCTATATGAATGGAAAATTTTTACAGATAAAGGATTATTGTTCCATCCATACCTAGCCCTAGAAATAAAATGTAATTGCATCATACAATTAAACTAATACTATTCCATATACTGCAGAAAAATAGCTCTAAGTGATCTGTACTAAGTTCATATATTAACAGTTTACATATTTGTCATATAAACCTATTACAAACTTTATAAAACAAAGTCTAGAATACCACTATTCTTCTTCGGTCACTGAATAACATAACTGCTGTCAAAGGTTTTAAGTTTCTTTATACATTCTGTTGCAGCTTATATTTCAGACATCCATATAGTCTCCGTTTTTTGAGACAAAGGCATTTTCCATTGAAATCTAAAAAGATTTCGAGAATTTAGTAAATAGAACAGTTTCTCAAATTTCCTTATACAATTAATAGTAATGTTACTTAGTATTTGTAATTTCTAAATTCGTTTAAGTGTACAAACCTTCATGTCTTTCTCCAATCCATATGGGGCACTCTTAATTTGCTACCCAAACGTAAACCTTCTGTTTGTTAAATATAATGCAACAATTTTATATAATTAAAATCAATAATTTCGCCATTAGTTTCGACAATTTTAGTAAGGTTATCCCAGTTATTCCAAGCCAACTTAAGTATGTGACATGCATCTAAATTTATAAAAAATGTACTTTTATCTATGGTGAATGCAAGAAATATGGAGTCGCAGTGTCAATATCAAAGTTGTATAGGTTTACACCTAATGTTATCCATCAAATGATAATTAAGTGATGATAACTTCATATTCATGCAATTTTAGAAAAGCCTATAACGCCACATTTCTTCTTTCATTACCATCTAAACCGTTAATAAAAAATAACCAACTGGCAACTTCTATAATTCCTCGTTAGATTCTGAATTAATAATATTCGTTCAAGCTGAAGGTTGTAAATTTCTAAAAATAATAGGGATAATTAACAATTTTTTATCACTTTCTTAAAAAGTATAAAAAGAAACAAATTGATAATTTTATGTATATATTTACCTAACACTAATGTTATAAAAATCTTCAATTTTAGGCATATTTATGGAAGGTATTGCATTATTGTTTTATTGTATCTATTCGTTTTGAAACGATTAAATCATCTTTATGACAATGGGAGGAACAAATAGCGTTATTTGCACTTATATTTTCCAATGATTTCTTCCAATAGCTATTAACCAAGAAGCATACGCCTTTTCCTCAATTATAGTAATATCAACGTTAGATACCTACATACAGTTTGTTATTGTACTATGATATTTCGTTTTCTAGAAAATAAAACTGTGTTAAGAATACGGTTCTGGTAGAAATGATGTCTTACTTGTGGAATGTAATGTTTTCTGAATCCTCGTTGTTTAAACAACCAAAAACAAAGCAAGTCTTTCCCATTTTATTAATTGTCTATAGTAAAAACTTCTAAAATTCTTTTAAATTCACTAAAATAGCGAATTTCGAAAGAAACCAAGAATAGTTGACATAAATGACACTTCTGTCAAAACACTACAACAACTGCGCATGTGCGTTGTACGCTTAAATTGCCAACATGGCGGCTTACATGGTGTGATTATTTTGAAACACCGGGGGAAAACGGCCTTTTCCTATCTCCTCTATCCAAATCTGTGGACAGAACTGATATTTAAGTTGTTATACAAGTACCTCAGGATCGTTTGTATTGCTTTAACGATAAAAGACGATTTTTTATATTTAAAATCCTTATTATATTTGAAATGATCCAAAATAATCCGAAACAATTTTGGTCATAAATAAATTGAAGTTGTACAGTTCCGGAACAATCGATACCTAAGGAGAAGGCGCAAAAGGACCAAACCATTTGAATGTGATCTGAAAGTGTGTTAAGGACGGGGTATCCCTGTGTATTAAAAGTGTATGTGTAGACCAAAAGTTAAATCGACAGTTTTCCGAATATGTAGTGTTTAAAAATCTAATTTTTGGCCAAATTAAAAATAAAGGTCTAACTTAGGTCACCTTACTATTGAAAATTAATAAATTTATTATTTTCAATAAAAACCAATCGTGTAAAATAACCCCCTTTTATTTCATCTCAAAGGTGCCGTGTAGATTTATTTTAACCTCGATGTCAAACAAATAATAAAAAAAAAATGTAATACGACCTAAGTTCAACCTTTAGTTGGAATTTGGTACACTCAGAATATTTAAATATTGTATATTTTTCAAAACGTGTAGATTTGAAATTTATAAGTCACTTTCTTTGAAAAAACATGTCAAAACGAATTTGGACCAAAAATGGCGTCTAATTTAACTCTAAATAAACCCCGAAAAATCAATAATTACTTCATGTAATGTAATAAAGATGGTGCTCCGATCGATAATATTTTGACTAGTATTTGATTATTTCCGTTTATATTATGTGTGTTTACGGGGGATAAACGAGATGATAATACTGCCTCTGATACTGTTTATATGATACAATTGGAAACGACCTTTTTTCATCGGCACTCTTTTTTCGCCGGTGACCTTTTGACACGCGCCTATTTGTTATGTTATGATTATCGGTTATTTATCAACTAAAAGTATAGGAAATTAGTACATTGTGAATGATATCATTTTAATGCTATTTTTGAAACTAGTTCAAAAGTTGCATTTAACGATACTCAATGTTTCATTTTACCGTCAGTTTTAGTTTGACATATCCGTCATTTTAAGTTTACAAAGCTCAGTTTCTATTCGAAAGTAAGAGAAACAGTCAAAATAAAATGCGAAAAACACTTTTTATCAATTTCGTTTATGTCAACTGAAAGCGACAATTGCTGAAGACGTAACAAATAAATTAGGTCAAGAAATAAAAAAATCTATACTATAAGTAACATACCATATATTATACCTGTTAAAATAAATCAAAAATAAAAGAACGTATCGTTGACGTATGTACTTTTCCATCTGTGATTAGTGATTACCAATTGCAAATTACGTATGAACATGCTTATGCGCAAAAAACCATTATTTCAAGTACTTGTATGATTAAAGTCCATTAAATTATTATTTTTATAAATTTGCTAATCTTTGCACTTTAATTTTCATTATATGGGGTATCCAGACATTTTAATCCTCGTCCTCTTCTATTTAAAATTATCTCAGGTGCCATATATTCCGAGTAAAATTTTTCTAATTTTTCAACCATATTTAAAAAAAAAAAAATGGGTTGAAAATTAATTTTTTCAACAAATAGTGGATTTTCATCTCCAGTATATACTACAAAGTAGCACAATTTTCTTGGAGCTATACCTAGCTGTCCTTGAATCTAAAAGTATATAAAATCATTATTAGAAAATCAAACATAAAAAGAATATTAATATTGTAGTATCATTTCTAGCACATTTCTTAAAAATCATGAATTATTTTAACATATTGAAATTTTTCACCTGTTAAAAGTAGTTATGGTTTTCTTTTAAATGAATGTCACCATCTTCTATTTTTAAGCATGGAAATGGGTTTGAATATTAGGTAATGTGCGCCAATAATGTCAAATTATGACAATTCGCAGAAAACGTCAACTTTTTATTTAGATTTTAATGTGCAAAAGCCTACCTACTTTGGATATTAATCGTAGAAAAAATATATTCAGAATAATAAAACATTATTATTAAATAACAAGTTTTTTTATTGTCAATTTAATACGCAATATTATTTTTTAATTGCAAATGTTTGAATGTTAAAATTATAGCGTTTAATTTTTTTATTCAATGACGAACTCGAGAGTGATAGAAAAAAAATACTACCTACCTTTAATGCAGGAAGTCGATGTCAATTTATCCAAAAATAAAACTGATTAAAATGTACACTAGGACACTTGGCACAAATAAATAAATTTTCTATTAAAGAAAATAACACTTATTAAAAACAAACAGCACAATAAAACACTTCAGAAACGTGTAATGTAATTTTGAAAACTAAATACCCGTAAGCTTGTTTGTAAATTTATAGACTCTTAACTCCTTCCCCCAGCCTTCATTAAGTATATTAAAAGTCGTGACGTCATATTGGCACAGATATACGGTAATGTGTTATTGACAATCAGGGAAATAACTACCTAAGATAAGATAAGATATATGAATGTTAAATACCTACTCATAATATCTATTGTAGGGTTTTTGTACTTTAATAGGATAAATATTTATGCGGGTCTGGAAATTCCAGGAAATGACAGTCAAAATTACCCAAAAACATTAGGTTAGTACCAACATCAGATAACAGATAACTTCGGTGTTTAACCAATTAATCACAATTAATATTCTTGAACATTCAAATGACAAAAACTTCCATCTTTAACCAATGAGAATATAGTTTTCATTCGATACTTCAAAATCACATTTTATTAATTAGGTAGAATAGTTTTAAAATATATTGCGAATTGCAACACGTCAATAAGCGTCCCACTCCGACTCAATGTGACGCAATTATTGTCGCAATATATTTTGAAACGACTCTATATTCGTGACTTGAAATTATAAACATCCCTCGTATTACTACCCGTATATAAACCAAATTATTTATTTTAGGAAATATTTATATTTAATGTAAGGCAAGATATCGTTTTGGTTGTTACCATCTACATTCTTTACTTTGGTCCAGGAAACAAAGTCAATTTTCGATAAAAATAAAATGTAATAAGTAGGTAATATTTTATGAAACAGTACAATAAAAGTATTGAAATAAAGTATGCTCATACTCCAAAATGAGTCCTAGAGTTAACATTTTTATAATATTATAAATGGCATATAAAACGATTGGACCGTTTTCACAATCGCGAAATAATTTTTTTTATTTGGTGAAATCCCGGCAATTATTGAAAAATAGATTTTATGTTCAGGACTATTATTATGATTCTTCGAACTCAGTCTACTAAAAACCGGTTTATAATACAATATCCCCTAATAGCTAGTCGGTCGATATTTATAGTTACTTAAAGATTTCTGTAATAATTTGCACTAATTCAATCTCTAGTCGGTAGGTAACAGCACCTCCTTGATTGAATCTAAAGTGACATAATTTTGTTCAGAAATTCCTAGGAGACGCTGTCCTTAAAGCAGAGCAGAGTGCGCGTGTGCAGTATATAGGTATCAGAAAAGAAAGAAGAAAATACCATTGGGTGATCTCTTAGTTTGAATCCTCTTAAATTTACTTTAGATTATAATAAAGACAAATTGCTGATTGGCAGAAATATAACTAGGTGCAATACAAACTACTGAAGTAATCGTGGTCAATAAATAAATAAAATAAATAATGTTATCGTTATCGATTTTAGCCAATAAAAAATTTTTTCTATTCATTTTATTCGTATAAAGTTTACGATAACGACTTGAAAATTGAAAATTGTCTCTTGTTAAAAAACTTTGTCCGCTAAGTATCTTTGGCTTATACGTATAAAGTATAAAGGAATAAAAGTACGTGAAGAAAAATAATTTTTTCCATTGAGACTCGGTAAACAAACCATACAATATTAAAAACTCCCCGAGCGGAACGAAAATCGAACCGAACTAATTTAAAATACTTTACCCAATAAGGATTCTGACAGAACAAGTTATGTAAAGATAACTTTTCGGTAACTTTCCAACGGAATATTAAATTACGTTTAAGTTGAAACCAGAAGTTTTCATCGTCATTAAAAAGTTTTCTGTTTGTGCATCCTTTATAATTCTTCTCATTTCACAGTTATGCCCATTTTCGTATACTTAATTCGGTTGTGTTCGTGCGACAGACGATATTGGAAAAGAAAATGTAATTGACACTTACGTGAAAAATACGGATTTTCTTTATAAAATAAAGGTAAAAAATAAGACAACTTTAAAAGATTTATTAATTTATGAATATTTACATGATATTTTAGAGTAAAAACATTTTTAGGATTTTAAAATATCCAGTCAATAATTTAATCTTAAAAAATGTGGTGGGTTTAATTTCCTAAAATGTTAATTAGGTTTATAATAGTGTATTATTATTCTCCTATTTTTCCTCTAATGCATGCCTCTTTTGATATTACTTTCATCTAATGTCTGCCCTTCTATCTGATTTAATTTCGTTAAAACTAGTATACAAATCTTTCTCAACCACTCTGGTATGTTTATATCGTCCTCCAAAGAAAATTTTTCTAGAAAACGACCAACAGCTGTTTAAAATACTTTCAAACCTATCTTTTTCTCATGACAATCTTGTAGTGGTTGGGGATTTCAACTTTCCAGAAATTTCCTGGCGACTTACTGCAGGTCTTGAAGTGTCGCAAAACTCTGCTTCACACTCTATAAATTTTATTATAGACTCCAATCTTGAACAGCTTATAAACGAACCTACCTGCTTTTGCTTAAATCAAGTACCTTAAACTCTAGCCCTTATATTAATAAATGAGGACCAACTTCTAATTTCTCCATCTGTCCACTCACCTATTGGGAAATCTGACCATTGCGTTATTACAGTTAATATGAAATTTAATATAGAAACCCCTAATCCCGATACGGACGTGTCACAAACTTTAATAACCTAAAGAGAGTCCTCTCCGAAATTGATTGGAATCACTTTTTTAGAAGTACTGTATTAGTAGAAGATATGTAGACCGACCCTATGTCAAACAAGATATCTGAAATTGTGAAGGCCGACAATTTTTAACTTTATTTAAACATAAACAAAATATGTGGAAAAAATGTAAAGCATCAAAAGACATGATTTTCTTAACCATCGACGTTTCGTAAACGATTTAATCAATATTACTGATAACGCAAGAAGATTAATACGAACAATATATCGCTAGTAGCGATAACCCTAAACACATAAGATGCTCTCTATCTTCCAAAGTATCAGTCCCGCTTCTTAAAAAAATCTGATGTGTCCAACACATGACTTTCCTATCTAGTTATTACAGGCTTTTTCCGGTTATTTTATACAACCTATTGCAGCACCTCTATAAATGTTTAGAGGATTAACTAAATATACACCGTGTCCCACGTAAGGCGGGCATTACAACTTTATGGAGAATAAATTAATTTGTATTTTCGCCATTTTCTGAGTATACATAATCGAATATGCTCTTTTGAATTAAAATAAAATGAACTCTGTGCAACTTCCGGTTATACCGGAAGTGACCACTAACTTCGTTATTTTAAAGGGTATACCCCATATTTTTATTTAATTTTAGATTCAGCATGAAATTCTGTAAACAACGATACCCCATTTGCCTATTCTAGTTATAGCGGATTTGGCGTTATTCAATTTTTTTCTACATTTTTAGTCGCCGGTAGACATTTTCTTAAAGTCGTCTATCTCAGGTACTATATCCATCAGATACTTAAAATTTTAACCAGAGGTAGTAGATGGGATGTACTTCTTGAGAATATTTAGTTATTCATTATTTGTTGTACGGGGTGTTTGCAAATTATTTTTAAAAATGAAATTTTTTAAACATAAAAAACTTTTTTATTTTAAAGGGAACACCCTATATATTTTTTAAATTTAGGATTCAGCATGAAATTCTGTAAACAATGATACCATATTTGCCTATTCTAATTATAGCGGATTTGGCGTTATTCATTTTTTTTTAATTTTAAGTCGTCGCGCCGGTAGGAATTTTCTTAAAGTCGACTGTCTCAAGTACTATTTCTGTTGGATACTTGAAATTTTAGCCAGAAGTAGTAGATGGGATGTACTTTTAAAAACATTTACAGTTTTCTGTAACAAAATATGTCGTTTAAAAAGTTTAAATTTTTTTAACGATAAGGTACATACTAACTAAAAACAATTTTTATTAAAAGCACATGGTTTAAAAAAATCATTTTATCAAATGTTCAAAATGCCCCCCGTTAGCTTCTAAACATTTTAACAATCTTTTTTCAACATGATTAGTTGTTGCTTTACGAATCATTTCACCATCTAACTCGTTAAAGGCATTTCGAACTCTTTGCTCTAATTCGTCTTCAGTATTAATTTGGGTAGAGTACACTAAATTTTTAATATGACCCCATAAAAAAAATCAACAGGAGTTAGATCTGGCGATCTTGCAGGCCAAAGACAAGGACCATTTGGACCTATCCATCGGTCTTCAAAGAGTGCTGTAGTTTCTTGATTTACATAGTATGTTGAATGTGCTGGGGCACCATCCAACTGGTACCAAAAATTATTATTTGGTAGCTGGTTTAAAATGTCGACAACTACTTCTCTAAGAATTCTAATGTATCTTTCTGAGGTCAGTCTTTCATTATAAATGTAATAAAAAGCTCTTCCAAAACCGATCACTGCAAACACATTAAAACTAAATTCGTACTGAAATTGTGCTTCACGATAAAAATGTGGATTTTCGTTTGCCCAGAAATGACGAGGCTTGCGATTGATGATCCCTTTACGTGTAAATTTCGACTCGTCTGACCACAAAATTTTGTTTAAAATCTCGGGATCTTCTTGAATTCGTACCAATAACCATTCGCATAATTCATTTCGTCTTATTTGATCACCATCTCGCAACTCATGAACTTTTCTTTGTGCATAGGGATGCCATTTATTTAGTGCTAAAATTCGTTGTATTGACCCTCGACTAATATTTAAATTATATTGGGCCATTCTAATGGAGGCGTGAGGATACGCAGTAAAATACCCTAATACGTTAATTAGATTAACTTCTTCATATCGGACATAATGTTGACGGTTTCTTCCCGGGTTTTGTTTAAAATTATTCAAAAAGATAGCTTCGATTCTATCAAATTTCTGTCTGTTCATTGGTGGTAAATGAAGTTATCGTTCATTAAACATGCGGCAGGTTCTACTTTTGATTCGATTACATTCTCCATGAATGTAAAATAAATTAAGAATATCTTGGTTGGTATATTCTTCAATATTTTCCATATTTTCCATATTTTGAACGCAAAAAATACACAACTTAAATACATAGAAATATGACAATTCAGTTTGTTGACACATTGTTGTTTAGCATATTTCCACGGCATACTAAGATAAAAAATTAAAATGTAAAACTATACTATATTATGTAGGTCTTTGCGTAAAATTTAAATTTAAATTTTCTTAAAATTATAAGGAATTAATAGTGCAAATGAAGATCAATGAAGAATAATTTTCTGAACAAAATGAAATAAAAATATACAGGATTTTCCATTTAAAATAAAAAAAATTTTCATGTTTAAAATATTTATTTTTTAAAATAATTTCCAAACACACAGTCGAACAAACGATGTACTAGTAAATTTAAAAAAGCAAATGTCTGTCGGCATATAAAAGTTTATAAAAAACTGAATACCGCCAAATACACTATAATTAGAATAGGCGAATAGGGTATCATTGTTTACAGAATTTCATGCTGAATCTAAAATTTAAAAAATATATAGGATGTTCAATTTAAAATAAAAAAGTTTTTTATGTTTAAAAAATTTCATTTTTAAAAATAATTTGGAAACAACAACAAATAATGAATAACTAAATATTCTCAAGAAGTACATCCCATCTACTACCTCTGGTTAAAATTTTAAGTATCTGATAGATATAGTACCTGAGATAGACGACTTTAAGAAAATGTCTACCGGCGACTAAAAATGTAAAAAAAAATTGAATAACGCCAAATCCGCTATAACTAGAATAGACAAATGGGGTATCGTTGTTTACAGAATTTCATGCTGAATCTAAAATTAAAAAAAAATATGGGGTATTCCCTTTAAAATAACGAAGTTAGTGGTCACTTCCGGTATAACCGGAAGTTGCACAGAGTTCATTTTATATTCGATTATGTATACTCAGAAAATGGCGAAAATACAAATTAATTTATTCTTCATAAAGTTGTAATGCCCGCCTTACGTGGGACACGGTGTATACATTTTTCACATACATCTACCTCGAAACATTTTTCTATAGATATTCATTGAAAATGAAAATACTAAAAAATTCAAATTTAGCACTTTTCCTACAATTTTTCCATTACGGTCCATTTTAGAAAAATCATGTATAAACAAAAATTATAGAAATCGATATCGCAAACAACTTTTATTTCAACAATTTTGATAAAAATCAGAATTTTGCACATTTTGTCAAATTTCTCGAATACGAACCATTTCAGGAAATTTTGACATAAAACAAAAATTATAGATAATAATATTAGAAGTAACTTTTATTTGAACTATTTTTTTCTCCAAATATAAATAACAGATATATTCTATAAAATATAAAAACGGCCTCCCATAAAGTACCCCCCCAGATGTTCCGACTTTGTCCAAAATCTAATCATTTCACGTCAGGCCGAAATAAAACTTAAGTTTAAAATTTAATGTTTTTTTTATCCGTTTTTGAGTTTTTCTCAAATTTAGAAATTTACAAATTTTCTTAAATATCTCCAATACGGTCCATTCTAGAGAAATTATGTAAAAGATAAAAATTATAGAGAATTATATTACAAACAACTTTTGTTTGAACAATTTTTATAAAAAAATATTTTTTTACATTTTGTCAAATTTCTCGAATACGGACCATTTTAGGAAAATTTTGTATAGAACAAAAATTTTAGATAATAATATAAGAAGTTACTTTTATTTGAAGAATTTCCTTCCCCAAACGTAAATAACAGTAATATTCCATAAAATATAAAAATTACCACACATAAAGAACCCCCCAGATGTTCCGACTCTGTCCAAAATCTAATCAGCTCATTGGACGCTGGAACAAAGCTTAAGGATTTGAACGCGGTCGCTCGCCAGGTCTCAAATGGCAAAGTTGATAATTTTGACACTGTAACCATCTGAGTTAATAGGTCTTGCGTGAATTAAATGATCTAATCGGTTATGTGTTTAACCAGAATAAAAAGTAAACATATCTTAATTATTTTAATAATAATTGTTAAATATAAATATCTAGGATTAATTTACAACAATTTCAATAATTTAACAATCATATCGATTTTAATATTAATATGGACATTACATAGATCAAAATAGAAATAATGTGTTTGACATTTTGTGACAGCTGCTGCAGAAAGTAGCATATTCGTACACGAGTGGAAAGTAAATTCTTATTCATACGCGTGTGATATAGGGCACTTTCCATAGGACTATATAGTGTGATATGTGGTCCTAGGAAAATATATTTTTTAAATGAGAATTATCTTTTTTTTTTCTGATTTTAAAAATATACCCATTAGTGCGTTATTGTTGAATATTTCAATTTGTGTTATAGACACGCAAACAATCTTTTTATAAATGTTATATGGATTTAAAAAATACATATTTTAAAAATATTTTTAAATATACAGGGTGTTGCGTTTTCGCCTGGCAAACAAAAATGTATGTTCTTTAAATAAAATACCCTTTATTTTATTTTACCGTTTGAATGGTTTGCTAATAATGTATTTAACCCTAGAATTATTTTAATAAATATTACAGTGTTGCCAAGCAATTAATTTTTTTCAATTAGAGAATAATGCAGACTCCAAATTAAATTATCATAATTCAGGCAGGTTTACATTGATTTCAAAATACTAATGAATAGTAGTGATAGAACTGGTTTTTTATATATAGGGTGTTTTGAAATATGCCATAATATAACTAATTTTAAGTTAATTAACTAAATTTTTTCAAATGCAATTGCAGCGTAATTTTTTTTTATAAATTTAAATATACAACGACACCAATATGTTAGTCATTAACACATATACAGGATGTCCCATCAGTGTTTTATTGATCGATGGCTGTTTTATTTTAGAAAAACGAAAATATAAAAGTTGTATAGGTAAATTTATAAGGAATTTTATGCTTAAATAATATACAGTTATACATATTTAATTGTTTCACATCGTTAAACAATTTTAATTGATTTCATTTATTTGCTGTGTTGCGTATAGGGTGTGTCAAAACGTGAGGTTACGACTTTCTCAATTTTTTGAATGGAATACCCTGTATTATTTAATTTGTGATATAACTACCTGCAGGGTGTTTTGTTATAAAAATGTATAAGTTTGGCCAACCTCTCGTTTATAGACCACTTTCTATGTTTGGCAATATTTATTAAACATGATCATACAACTTATAATTAGCCATATTTAGGACAATCTTTATAAAATAAATCAGTTCTATTACCACTATTCGTTAGCTTAGTATCTTAGTTTGAAATCATTGTAAACCTATCTAAACTACAATTTAATTTGGGGTTTGCATCATTCTCGAATTTCATAAAATTAATAGCTTGGCAAACATGTAATATAAAAAACAATTATAGAGAGAGATATGCTTTATTGTCGTAAAAAAAATTACAAAAATTTTATAGACAAAGCGTGTAACTTAAATACTAAACATATTATAAAAATAACTAAACAGCAGAAAAAACAAACAGAAACAAACAGACAAAATAGGAATAACAATTGCAATGGATATGCAATATCCGTCATTATAATTATTCTAATTTAATTTTTAAATTTAAATTTAAACTTTAATATTTAATTATTTAATTATTTAATTAATGCCATTGTATGTGGAACTCAAATGTCTAAGGTACGTTATAAAATTCTGCTACTGTGTAATATGGTCTTTCTAGAAGAAATGCTTTAGCCAGTCTTCGGAACTTATCGTATGTATTTATAGATTTTAATTGCATCGGAAGGTTATTATACAATTTTTTGGCATTGTAGGTAATGGAATGTTTTAATAGGTCAGAAGTGGGCATTGTTAAATAAACATCAGTCTCTAAATTTCTTGCAGGATATCTACGAGTCGGTCTTTCGGATAAATTTTGAATGTGCTTGCGAACTAAGCAGACGGATTCGAAAATAAATAGAGCAGGAAGGGTTAGAATTTTGAAATTTTTGAAGTAATTTTCGCAATGTGTCCTATTACTTAAACCAAATACATAGCGGATTGCTCTTTTTTGCAGTTTAAAAATAGATTCGAAAAGGTATAAGCTACAAGAACCCCAGAAAGGTAAACCATAGCGAAGGTGAGATTCGAATAAGGAAAAGTAGGTTATTAATGCAGTAGAAGGAGTCAGCTCTTTAGAAACCGATTTAATGGCAAAACATGCGGAGGATAATTTTTTTGCTAAGGTATCTATATGAGCAGACCATTTTAGAGAATCGTCTATATAAAGACCTAAAAACTTGATTGAAGTCACCGTTTGGATCAGATTATTGTTTAAAGTTATAGGTTGTAAAGTTCCTCTGTAAGACAATGCTACAGTTTTACTGGTGTTGAAACAAAGTCCATTCGAATCAGACCAGGACTTAATAGTCACTAGATCTTCACTTATGATAGATTGTAATGTCTGCATGTTAGAATTATTCCAGGTTACACTAGTGTCATCAGCAAATAAAGTAATTCTACCACTTATTCTTAAGTCTGTGATGTCGTTGATAAATAATAAAAACAAAATTGGACTTAATACTGATCCTTGAGGTACTCCACTGCTTATTGCTAGATTTGTAGAATCCTCACCATTCGCCCGCACCTGTTGATTTCTATTTTCTAGGTAAGTTTTAAACCATTGTAAAGGAGAACCCCGTATGCCATAAATTTGTAACTTATTAATTAAAATATCATGATTTACACAATCGAAGGCCTTTGCGAAGTCACAAAATACTGAAGCGGTGAAAAGTTTATCATTAAGTGATGTGTATATTTCATTAAGAACGGAAAACATTGCGTCGCTAGTGCATTTTTTAGGTAGAAAGCCATACTGATGAGCTGTGAGGATGTTATGGTTGAAAAGAAAGGGCAAAAGACGGTTTTTCATTAGCCGTTCTACTATCTTCGATAAGGTAGGCAATAACGCGATAGGTATATAGTTACAGGTTTTGGTTTTGTCGCCACCTTTATGAAGTGGGATTATTATAGCTGTTTTTAGACAGTTAGGAAAGAGACCAATTTCAAAGGATTCATTAATCAGTGAAGTTAAATTGTTGATTACTACATCCGGTATATTTAGAAATATTTTGGTGGACAGGCCATCAATTCCACAGTAAAATTTATTTTGGATGTTGTTTATGGTTTGCACTAGTTCATGCTTGTCTACTGGTCTTAGGAAGCTACTTTCAGTGATCCTTTTAGTAGGTAGAAGAAAGGAGAGAGCATCCTGACTCGGAGCTATGTTAGATTTGATATTTTTAATTACATTTACGAAATAATTGTTTAGTTCATCTGGGCTAGGATTTACACTGTTTGAAGAACGGGTTTTATTCCTTAAGTCATTTATTATAGACCAGGTTTCTTTGGAGGAGTTTTTAGCTCTTGCGATGCGATTTTTGTAATAGTTTTTCTTAGCAGATTTGGTGATTTTCCGATACAGAGTTGAATACAGTATTACCAAACACTTCTAAAACCAGAATTAAATACAGGGTATTTTATTTAAAAAATATACATTTTTAGTCGACCGACAAAAAGGCAAAAATATTTTTAAAATACGTATTTCTTAAATCCATACAACTTTTATTTCAAACTTGTTTAATAAAGTATCTTTATGATTCTTCTTCTCTTTCTTTGATTTCTTTTCTTCATCTTGTCTTTTGTTTTTATTTTTAATTCGTTTAATATTTTCTATTACTTTTCTTTTTAGTTTATCAAATTTAGGTTTTTTTTTTTTTCTGATTTCTTCATTTATATTTTTTTACTTTCTATATTTTTAATTTAATTTTTCTTCGTTAACCTCTTTTTAATTTCTCTTTTTATTTTTCTTTATATAGTTTTTTTGTATATTTGTTTCTTCTTTATTGATTTCTACACTTTTACGTTTATTTGTGTTTACTTTTTTCTAGTTTGTTTCTTAAATTTTATTATTTTTATCATTTCTGCTACATTTCTTACCATCTCTTCTTTATTTTATCTCAATTCTTTAAATTCTTCTTTTATACCGTCATCGTTGTTTTATTTTATTTTCATATTCAATGAGCATTATTGACTACCTGTCCATTTTTTATATAAAGTATGAAATACAATTTGCTGCTTTTAATGAACTGTCCAACCTACAGTTTTCGATTCAAACTACTTAAAATTCATAGATTTTTACATGCAGAGGTAGTGAATCAGCTTGATATTTCCGGTATTATTTCAAAATCGATTTGATATTGACATCAATCATGATAAATCCGCCTGTTTTTAATTCAAAATTAAAAGAACAGTGTACTCGTATATGTATGAAGAGGAAATTAACGATATTATTCGTATCAAACGTACCAGTCGATTCTCATTTTCGAAGGGGTAAATGATAAAGGATTCTGTATTGGTATTGAACAGGAAACGTGCAAAATACTACCGTGGTATTGGTCAAACAAGCATTACTTAATGAAATTTGTTAAAAAAATAAACTAAATAACTTGTAAGCGTTTATTTTATAGATAGCAGATATTTTGATATGTTAAAAGACAACAAATTGTCACAGTTTAAAATTCCCCTAAATATATTGGGATATTTTTAACAAAGAAAATATTTTAAGTAGAAGTAACTTTATCAGTCGGTTGCAAGAACGATTGTTTAAATCTCTCGTTAGCTAATGAACTCATATCTAACTGAGATTAAAACTGGCAACAACGCTTTTTCAAATGACAGTCTGTCAGTAATTAGGGCTTGATCTTGCTTTTTTATTTATTTAAACATTATTTTGACCTCCGAACTCCAACCATTAACTGTTTGATTATAATTAACAGTGTTGTTAATATAGTGGTGCTGAAAAATAGTAACAAAGCTACAAGTAGGTGATTGGTGATTAAGAAAAATTGCTTATTGATATTTTATTTGTCCTGTCTTGAATTACTAAAATTTGTTCATGCACATCCTCCATCAATCATTCGTTTCTGAAGAGCTTATATCGTCTCCTATTTTACAAAAGGACATAACTCATTTTTTGCAACTTTTCAGGAGAGCGATTTTAAGATTTTAAAAATGAGGTGGTCTCAGTTAATAAATCATAGTATGGAAATGCAAATTACTTGATTTTTTGAACACGTGTAGTTAAAGAATGTATTTTGTATTGCCTTATGCTAATTATGAGTTATTGTGAGCAGTTACCTAGAAAATCAGGTTTTCTGGAAATATGCCCTTTTGAGACGTGAATTTTCCAAAAAATCCTTGAGTTAGGTCCGACGACATACAATAATAAAACACAATACAAATTGATTTTAATGCATTTTTTGTTAACAAACATGATATATTTAATTTTTGTTTTTTGTAACATTACTGAGGAATATAAATGGCTTTAAGAAATATTTCTTTTTAAACTAAATAATTTTTATTAAAAAATGTAAAGCGCCCATAAGCCATTAAAAAAACACTTAAAAACAACAATTTATTTATATTATATTGTATTTAGTTTTTCAAGATTCATCTCTTCTACATTGTAAGGGTGTTTGCATCTAGCCAGTCTTATTATACTTGTTAATTGTGAGGGTACAAAAATATATCCCGCTCCTTTAACGTCATATCATATGGCACTACGTGCACTATCCCCTTTATTTTGTCCGTGGTGGGGCTAAAAAAACATGATACGAATCTCATTTAGTGTAGTGCTGTTATTTATCCATCATTGTGGGTAAAATTGTATTTTTGTTTTGGCCAGCACAGCCATCGCAATATAACTGAATAACACTTTTGTTTTGGGATTCAATTTTTTTTTATAGAAGTGCAAACGCAGATCATAGCTAACCTCGACGCTTCGCGTCTCGGTGATCTAACTAATATGCTAATATGCCAAAGAAGGCAGCAAAGCACCTCGGTAATTTTGAGTTGAAACATATGCCACATTTTTAGGCTATTTTAAGGCTATTTTTATACCCTATTCAAAAATTTTATGCTCCTCGTTTTTTGCAAAAATCAAGGTGCTCTGCTAGCTTCAAACAAAGTCAGCAGAGCACTTCAGTTTTTTAAAGCTTTTTTCCAAAACCAACGACACCATATTTTTAGGCTATTTTTAGGCTCTTAAAATATTATAAAACTTTTCCGAGAATGTTGTTATTTTTGCTAGCTTCGAACGAATCCAGCAGAGACCTCGGTTTTTTAAAGCCTTTTCTAAAAACAACTACACCACATTTTTAGGCTATTTTAAGGCTCTTGAATTATTATAAAACTTTACTAAAAAATTGCTATTTTTAAATAATAGAGGGTGCTTTGTTGGAGTAAAGTCAGCAGAGCACCTCGGTTTATTATTATTTTTTATAGAAAACTAGTTATGTTACGTTTTTAAGCTATTTTTAGGCTCTTAAAACAATATATAACTTTTAAAAAAAAATATATTTTTTTAAAGAATACAGAGTGCTTTGCTAGCTTCGAACGATTCCAGCAAAGCACCTCGGTTTTTAAAACTTTTTTCTAAAAACAACACCACATTTTTAGGCTATTTTTAGGCTCTTGAAATATAAATTATTCAAAAAAGGTTTCTTTTATTTATTTTCTTTTCGCAGTCATGAACATATTTATGACATGACATAACCAGTTACATAATTTTCAACTTTATGTAACTCAAAGTAGATAGATCATTTGGACACTTGCTGCGATTTTGAATATTCTGCAATCCGAAGTCAACTGTAGTAAACAGGCTATCTCTGTAATTGTAAGTAATACATGAAAAAAATAGTTAAATAGAAAAGCAATTGCTTATTCTCAGTTATTAATAGAAACAACAAACAAAGTCGAGGTGCTCTATGGGCTATATTCCAAATAAGCAAAGCACCCAGTATTTTTCTAAGAATATATTGTTGTGATATTGTAGAAATTAAAAATAATAATTATAAAAAAAAAATAATATTTAAATTATGTAAATAAATTATGTTTCGGTATATATTTTTTTAAAATAATAACACCCAGTACACGAAACAGTTTGACAAATCTAGAAATACTATGACATTTATAATTTTGGGAAGAAACAATACCAACATAATACTTAATACAATAAAAATGCAATGTAATTAAATTAGACAATCATGATATTGTTTATACAACAATAATATGATAAAATAAAATCAGTCTGAAATTTTAGTGTAATCAATTTTAATAAACTCACTTGTCTTTAGTAAAAAATAACTTACTTTCAAAATGAATAAAATCCTTTCCTTGCTATTGGACAGAGACAAATTTTAACTTATGAGATAAACGAAACTTAAAAATTGTTGATTTTGAAAAAAAAAAGAAAAGAGGTTGTTGAGGAGATTTTTCCTTGAACAAGCAGGGATTTTGAAAACTGCTCTCCTAAAAAAGAAATATTTCATAAAAAGTAAGAAATTATACAAAGCAAATTAGGTAATTTATATCAAATTTTACCTATAACTTGTAAAATAGTTTAACAATAAGTTTCGCTAAGTGTGGTTGTACCTACATTAATAAAAGGTGAATTATATGTTACCTGGTAGAATCTCATCCTAGTAATGGTGATTCCTGGAAATAGCAAGCCTGTTTGGACCCATATACATTTGCTGAGAACTTCCAAGAAGGTATAAAAGTCTTCTGATGGCTATTAACAGAAGAAAAATTTCTTGTGATTGATTCCAATGAACTTGTCAAAAGGTACTTATTAATTTAGATTTGTAATACTTACCATTTGTCCATTTATCTCCAATTCATTAGCATTTATTATTTCAAACCAGATTCGCATATTTATAATTTTCAACATAACCTATAACGATAACAAATAAAAATTTTATAATGCAACATACGTTTATACGTATGTCGAATAGCAATATTTGCAAATGAAATGGATATTTAAAATAGGTAAATACTTACCACTGGATATAAAGTATGCTTGTGAAAGAATGAATGTTTAGAGTAGTTTTTATTTATGAATTATGTTATGTTGAGTATAATTTCTGATCAAATAAATGTATATTTCGATCTTTCTTTATGATATTTTAGTATAGTTATTTGGTAGCAGTTGGCAAACCTGAAGTCGCCAGATTCTATTATTTGATAATACGAGGGCTAACGAATAATTTTTGAACCCAAATAAGAAATATTCCCTGAGATAATAAATTTTTGGCACAAACTAAATTAGACAAATTTGATTAGTAAGAGTCTCATTAATAAATTAAAGGTTATCTACAGGCATAATTGAATAAATAAAATAAAAAAAAAAATTACATATACATAAAAATATTTAATTTCATTGCATTTCGTTAGCCATAAAAACAAACAATCTACAATTTCACCCAAATAAAACTATAATATATATACTGTGTGTCTACTTAAATTGGAACCATATCGAAAACTTTTTTATTATTGGTTTTATGAAGAACAGTTATTCTTCATAAAAAGTCTTGCATGGTTTCAAATTGTATCAATGTTTTAAAATTGAATCAATGGTATACGAGGTTTGTCAAAAAATATGATTTTGCTTAACCATATTTTTGACCAACCTCGTATACGACTGATAAAATTTGATATCTGGTCGTTGTATTTTAAGTTTAAGACAATGCAGAACTTTTTATTAAAAATAACTTTTTCTAAAAATAATTAAATAAAAAAGTTTTCCATATGCCGCTAACTTAACGTAGACAGTTGACGGCTTATGGAAAGCTTTTTAATTATTCATTTTAGGAAAAAAATGTATTCATCATAAAAAGTTGCTCATGATCAAAAACCTAAGGAGCAACCATCTGATATCAAATTTTATTAGTCTTATACGAGGTTGGTCAAAAATAAAGGTTGAGCAAAATCATATTTTTCTAACAAAGCTTCCTGTATTATTTAGAAATGTAATTTTTTTAGTAAATTTTAAAATATTTCAAGAGTTTAAAAATGTAGTGTAGTTCTTTTTAGAAAAAAAGCTTTAAAAAACCGGGGTGCTCTGCTGGATTCATTCGAAGCTAGCAAAGCACCCTTTGCTCCAATAAAGCACCCTGTATTATTTTAAAATGGCAATTTTTTGGTAAAATTTTATAATATTTTAGGAGCCTAAAAATAGCCTAAAAATGTGGTGTAGTTGTTTTTAGAAAAAAGCTTTAAAAAACCGAGGTGCTATGCTGGATTATTTCGAAGCTAGCAAAGCACTCTCTGTATTCTTCAAAAAATACATTTTTTTGAAAAGTTATACAGGGTGTTATTGAAATACACGTACATATTAAAATGGGGAATAGTATGTAATGACCAAAAACGATTGGCACCAATTTTAACTTCAAATTCTAAAATTTAAATATTGGGGAAGAGTCCCCTTTTCCGACCTACTAGTTTCCATATTTAAAGAAGTAAAATAAATCGAAATTGAACTTACCCATAGAAATTGCACTGTTGCCGTAGCAAAACCAATTAAATCAAAATAAAGTTTATTACAGTAATTGTTCAAAATGCCGTCCATTATTATTTACACACACTTGCAATCGTCTTTCCAAAGAACTTTGAACATTAGAAATTAGTCTTGGATTTTGTCGTAGTTCCTCGGCTACCGCAGTAACTTTATTGGTTAATTGTTCAACACTATTAATAGGTTCATTATAAACCAGTTGTTTCATGTGACCCCACAAAAAGAAATCGCATGGATTTAAGTCCGGAGATCTCGGAGGCCACTTAGTAGGTCCATTTCTGCCTATCCACTTTTGAGGAAATCTAATGTTCAAAAACTGCCGTACGTTTAAATCATATTGAACACGCCATCACGAGTGAATGAAGCCTCGTCAGTATACAATAATATTTTTAGAAAATCAGGAATATCAACACATTTTTGAATCATCCATTCACAAAACTCCACTCTCTTTTCTTCATCACCTGGATATAAGGCCTGGACTTTTTGGATGTGATAAGGATGTAAACCTTGTTCTTTAAGTGTCCGCCACACAACAAATGAGGACACTCCAATTTCAAGACCTAGTCTTCTACAACTTAATTGAGGCCGGTTTTCAACAGCTTCTAATATTTCTTCTTCGGCCGCCAATGTTCTTTGTGTTCTTGTTCTCCCTCGATCTGCATTGACACTCTCAAATTTTCCATGGTCTCTTAGATGCTGAACAGTTGAAATAAACGTACGACAGTCCGGAATTCTCCGATTTGGAAACCGTTCGCGATACAGGATTTGTGCTTGCCGAGAATTTTCTCCAGCTGTCCCATAAACCAGCACTATATCCGTTAGTTCAATATTCGTAAATAGTGGCATCGTAAAAAAATATTTAAAAGTAATCGTAACAACACTTTTTACCAACTTGGAAATGACGCGCTCGTGTTAGCCAGATTCGTAAATCAACTAAAATTTTATTAATCTATAGTTTCAAAAATGTATAGTTTAAAAACAATCATTTATCAAATATTCTAGTTTTTTGATAACGAGGGTAGTAAAAACCAGTCTTCGGAAATAGAAATTAATTCGAAAATCTTGGCAACATGGTTATTTCTTACAAGACTAGTTTTCTTATCATCTGACAAAAACTTGCATATTAATTACTGTTGATGTTTAAAATAGGTAAATAAACCTAATTTGTATAGGTCATCCTCAACATATCAGTGAAGTACGTTTGTTTTAGAATTAATTTTCAAAAATTAATAACTCTCTTAATAAGGGGTATTTTTAAAAAATAATATTTTTCTACATTCAGTGGGGATCTGCGCAATACCCAGTTTTAATATGTACGTGTATTTCAATAACACCCTGTATATTGTTTTAAGAGCCTCAAAATAGCTTAAAAATGTAGTATAACTAGTTTTCTGAAAAATAAATAATAAACCGAGGTGCTCTGCTGACTTTGCCCCAACAAAGCACCCTGTATTAGTTGAAAATAGCAATTTTTTAGTAAAGTTTTATAATATTTCAAGAGCCTAAAAATAGCCTAAAAATGTGGTGTAGTTGTTTTTAGAAAAAAGCTTTAAAAAAACGAGGTGCTCTGCTAGATTCCTTCGAAGCTAGCAAAGCACCCTGTATTTTTTAAAAAGTTTTATAATATTTTAACAGTCTAAAAATAGCCTAAAAATATGGTGTCGTTGGTTTTGGAAAAAGCTTTAAAAAACTGAGGTGCTCTGCTGATTTCGTTCGAAGCTAGCAGAGCACCTTGATTTTTGCAAATAACGAGGAGCATAAAATTATTGAATAGGGTATAAAAAAGCCTTAAAATAACCTAAAAATGTGGCATATGTTTCAACTCAAAATTCCCGAGGTGCTTTGCTGCCTTCTTTGGCATCTAACTAATCTCACGACAGGAATGAAATTCTTCCCACCTCAGTGTGTAATATACTATTTCAGTTCCTATGCATTCTACTGATACTACTTATTTGCTTATTTTCGTATAATTTCCATAAAAACATTTTATTACTAAAAAAGTGTCAGTAGCTTCCCAAACTCCCCAGTCGCTTCCTCCCTATTGATTTAACTCAATAATGTAAAAATATGGTCGGCACCCTATTATTTTCACAAAAAATGATTAATAGCCTTCATAAGTCTCCACCCGAAATTATTTATACACGTATTCGAACAAAAGGCACCGGCCGCGTTCGGCTGAATACATTATTGATGAAACTGCGTTGACTAGAGATATTTTTTTGACAGACAAAAAATGAAAATAAACTCGACGCCTTCGATGTATATTAACGTTTCAATAAACGTGTCCGATATGATTAGTGTTTGTTTTATATGAAATAGGTTAAGGGCTGTGATAAATATACAATGACCAAGGATTAGTCATTGTGTCACTTTGTTTTTGAACTACATTTACCAAAATGCTCTCAGCCATACACGATGTTTATAATATGGAGAAAATAAAACAATTTGCTTTGATTTGCTTACTGATTTTTTTTTATGAAGATACTACCAAACTAAAATAAAGTCATAACAAAACAAATTTGAGTTTGATTTTATATTATTTTTAAATTTACAGAAAAATGTTATTTTGTTTTGTCGTACTTTTATGAATGTCACATGCCTACATCAACATCAACAGGTGCGGGCGAATGGTGAGGATTCTACAAATCTAGCAATAAGCAGTGGAGTACCTCAAGGATCAGTATTAGGTCCAATTTTGTTTTTATTATTCATCAACGACATCACAGACTTAAGAATAAGTGGTAGAATTACTTTATTTGCTGATGACACCAGTGTAACCTGGAATAATTCTAACATGCAGACATTACAATCTATCATAAGTGAAGATCTAGTGACTATTAAGTCCTGGTCTGATTCGAATGGACTTTGTTTCAACACCAGTAAAACTGTAGCATTGTCTTACAGAGGTACTTTACAACCTATAACTTTAAACAATAATCTGATCCAAACGGTGACTTCAATCAAGTTTTTAGGTCTTTATATAGACGATTCTCTAAAATGGTCTGCTCATATAGATACCTTAGCAAAAAAATTATCCTCCGCATGTTTTGCCATTAAATCGGTTTCTAAAGAGCTGACTCCTTCTAGTGCATTAATAACCTACTTTTCCTTATTCGAATCTCACCTTCGCTATGGTTTATCTTTCTGGGGTTCTTGTAGCTTATACCTTTTCGAATCTATTTTTAAACTGCAAAAAAGAGCAATCCGCTATGTTTTTGGTTTAAGTAGTAGGACACATTGCGAAAATTACTTCAAAAATTTCAAAATTCTAACCCTTCCTGCTCTATTTATTTTCAAATCCGTCTGCTTAGTTCGCAAGCACATTCAAAATTTATCCGAAAGATCGACTCGTAGATATCCTACAAGAAATTTAGAGACTGATGTTTATTTAACAATGCCCACTTCTGACCTATTAAAACATTCCATTACCTACAATGCCAAAAAATTGTATAATAACCTTCCGATGCAATTAAAATCTATAAATACATACGATAAGTTCCGAAGACTGGCTAAAGCTTTTCTTCTAGAAAGACCATATTACACAGTAGCAGAATTTTATAACGTACCTTAGACATTTGAGTTCCACATACAATGGCATTAATTAAATAATTAAATATTAAAGTTTAAATTTAAATTTAAAAATTAAATTAGAATAATTATAATGACGGATATTGCATATCCATTGCAATTGTTATTCATATTTTGTCTGTTTGTTTCTGTTTGTTTTTTCTGCTGTTTAGTTATTTTTATAATATGTTTAGTATTTAAGTTACACGCTTTGTCTATAAAATTTTTGTAAATTTTTTTACGACAATAAAGCATATCTCTCTCTCTCTACTTATTTTTGTCTCTAAAATTCAAGATAAAGTGTATGTAATTTTTATTTATTTACCATAATTTACTTATTTCTACTTAAATTTATTATAAATAATATTTTTATGCACATGTAGTGATAATAATATTAATGATAATAGTAATAATAAAAAAAAAATTGGCAAAGCCAGAGGTCGATCCAGCGAGCTTTAGATTTGCAGTCTAACTCTTTCCCAACTGAGCTATGTTGCTAGTTATTTAAACTTTACTGAATGAACAATTTATATCGAACGTTATCAATTATAATTCTAAAAAAAATATTTATTACCCTTTTTTTAATACTATATTAATTTAAAATACATAATTCATGATTAAACTACATAAAAATATTAATTTGTAATGTTGTATTTACATTATTGTCACCTATTTATTTTTATCTCTAAAATTCAAGATAGGGTGTATGCATTTTTTATTCAATCGCCAAAATTTATATTTTTTCTCTATTTTTACTTAAATTTATTATAAATTATATTTTTATGCGCAAGTAGTGATAATAATAATAATAGTAATAATAAAAAAAAATGGCGAAGCCAGAAATCAAACTAGGAAACTTTAGATTTAAATTTTTTATAGAAATAAACTTAAACACATAATTAAAGAAAGGAAAGGAGAGCGCTTTTCTTTTGGATAGTGGTGTCATTAAGAGTAATAAGAATGTGAGAATGATCTGAATTTATGTCCTATACCTCATCAACTTGCGTGTAGTTTGTTAAAATATTTTGTACAACAAAAAAGGCTATTTGGTCGAGTATTTTGTTTCTTTCTTTGGGCCAATAAGTTGGTTTGCCATTAAATGCGACTCATATAACTTTTTCATTGCTTCTTTTAGGTTTTTACTCTTAGTTGTTGTTAGTCTGGAGCACCAATAAGTGTGTTTTGCATTGAAATCGCCTCCAATGATAAATCTAGGTTCTTGACTATTGAGGAAGTCCAGGTATTGTTCTTTTTAAACGGTATGACTTGGAGGGCAATATACAGAAGTGACCATAACATCAGAAATTTTAGATTTTATCATTACTGAAGTAGCCTGAAATTAATTAGTCCTCGCTTCTTGATGATGCTTAATTGCTTCTCTAATTATTAGTGCGCTACTCCTTCTTGCTACATTTCGTGGATGAATGGTATGATAAACCTTATATCCCTTAAATTTAATAAAAGACTAATTGGTATAATGAAATAAATAAGGTTTTCTATGTCTTGGATTGTTTGCAATTTTTGTTGGTACTGCAGCAGTCCATTGGCATTCTATTCCATTATTATTAAGCTGTTACTCATTGGGTTTAGCTCCTTTGCTACTATATTTTAATCCAGTAATTCAATTAAAGATTTATAAAAATAAATTGGGCAACAAAAAAGTAACTAATGATTTATGGAAAAAAAAATTTGTTCTGTTCTTTTTAATGTATAAAAAAATATATATAATTATTTTTGGTGAACAGGCAAAATGTTAATTATATCTTGAGTAAAGAACGGTGTACAACAGACAAAGTATTTCTGAAAATAACGTTGTAAGGACCTTCTTTTATTTACTCTTGCGTACAATAACCGTCTTCTCCATAATAAATAGAAGCAATTCAGGGACCCCAACATTCAAAATTTAATTTTTGTGTGCGTGTCTGCTTCCTCTCAAATTGCAAGAGAGAATTCTTTGAAAAGAGGAGATTAATTCTTTAATTTGGCCAAAAAGCGGTATTATCCCCTGCAAATTAAAGTCATTGTGTGCCTGTGAACGACTCAGGGCTTCTACTTGATTATTAGAATAATGAAGCCTTGTTAAGCTTTCTGTGAAATTAAAAAAAAAATGTTTTAATGGAAATGTTATTTAGGCATGACAAAAAAAAAAATATTTTACGGTTTATTTAACATGTTTTTGTGGTCTTATTGTTAAATAATGGAAGAAGTTGTCGAAGAATAAAGAGAAATAAGTACAAATAAAATAATTTTGATTTTTAAATTAAAATTTTTTCTAAATTTGTGAGTTACAGTTTGATAAAGATTGATAAGAGTATCTAAACATTTATTAATATGTCTATTGGAAAAATGGAACAAATAAACAGTTGTGGACACAGCGGTCATGAATTTTTTTGGGGAGCATTTTAAATGTGAGGTTTTTAAAATAAAATAAACTTTTTAGAGATGAAAATAAAGTAAAAAAAAATTAAAATACTTATTTATATTTTTATAGTTTTAATTATTGTTAATACAAACACGTAAAACATTTCTATCAATATCTACAAATTTCTATGAATTTCTATGAATTTCTATGAATTTCTATGAATTTCTATGAATTTCTATGAATTTCTATGAATTTCTATGAATTTCTATGAATTTCTATGAATTTCTATGAATTTCTATGAATTTCTATGAATTTCTATGAATTTCTATGAATTTCTATGAATTTCTATGAATTTCTATGAATTTCTATGAATTTCTATGAATTTCTATGAATTTCTATGAATTTCTATGAATTTCTATGAATTTCTATGAATTTCTATGAATTTCTATGAATTTCTATGAATTTCTATGAATTTCTATGAATTTCTATGAATTTCTATGAATTTCTATATATTTCTATGAATTTCTATGAATTTCTATGAATTTCTATGAATTTCTATGAATTTCTATGAATTTCTATGAATTTCTATGAATTTCTATGAATTTCTATGAATTTCTATGAATTTCTATGAATTTCTATGAATTTCTATGAACTGTGTGTTTAGTATTATGTAATATAAAGTTTAATAGTAATTTTACATGTATACGTAATGTCTGCCTAAACACACCTCTATATTTTTTTACATATTACATTTCACTGGATATTTACAATATTTTTCTCTGTATACTAATTTGTGTAGTATGTTTATTGGTTGAGTGGTTTATAAATTTAACTGTCTTACAGATATGTCTGTAAAACAAATAATACAGGATTATTAAATAAATAAATATATTTTCCTTTTATTATATTATCTCTTACATATATGTAGTCATAACAATTACGTTAAACGTATTAAACGTATAGAAACAACAATAATCCATTTAATGTGTCCGTATTTATATTTATGTTTCATATAATTATGCTTGGGAAAACAGTATACCTCTCGTTGGTAATAACAGTAATGGACTAACATTATCCAAATACCTAGATCTGTTTAATTGTTACAAAGGTATTATCTAGTGTTATGTTACATATCTACTCCTTCCCAGAGTTTAAGGATATGTATATTTAAGTGCAGTAGAAATATATAGTTATTAATATAAATTCTCGTTTTAGGCGAATAATTAATAATAAAGTAGATATTGTCATGGTTTTTAATATTCAAACAATAACTAAAAAATATTTCTATTTAAAATGGCTCATCTTTTATATTTGAATGATCGACAAATATTAGAAACAAAACAAGTCTACCAGACTAAAATGTAATATAAAATTTAAAAAAAATACAACACTGATTTGAATTAGTATATTGTGCAAAAAATAACCAATTTCACGCGATGTCTAATACTGAACGGTTTTTTTTCAATTTAGGAATTAAAAAAAATTAATTGATGCAGTGATTTTTGTTTTTAATTTAATTATATAATAAAAATGTATAACTTTCTGCAACCAATCTGACAAAGTATTTACATGCAGTTAAAGGAACGTCCACATCAACAATGGAAGAGATCAAATAATTTTAATATAAATATAGTTATAAATGCATAGCGGCATTACGAGGGAGGAACCCAAATTATTTATGGGGGACATTCGAAAAGTTCAACTGATAGATGACATAAAAATAGGTTTTAAACAAAATTAGAATTTGATAATACCATCTGAGGTGACAGATAACGTACTTCACAGTCAACGTCCATAATGCAACAGCCGCTCATATAAAGATATAAGTTTAAGCTTTCACTATTTTCCACTAGCTAGGAAACGTTTTGTTAGTGTTACAAAAATTGTAAAAACTTGGTTTGTTAGTGACTTGAATGAAAGCATTAAAAATAAACAATATTACACAGAATATTACAACACTATAGATTACAACGTAAGTATAAGTGACTGGTATATTTTTTAGCAATGTCTGATAGTATCTTAAGTTAATAAGATATTGTAAGTTCTTAAATGGTTACCCCATGTTATTTACTTAACATTTTTTTCTATAGTTTTAGTATTTCCTTTTAATATTTTCACCAAAACAAGTTTCTGAATAAGTTTCAGTATTTACACGGAAAAAAAATTGTAGAACAAATTTCTACAATTATAGATTTTTTCTCTACAATAAATAGTACATATAGGGACAGGGACAATTTGTAGTAAACATTTTCAAATATTTGTGAAGAATGTATTGTAGAGTTATTATCTACAATATTTAGTAAAAATATCCAAATGCATCATAAGAATTGTTCTACAAATTGTTATAATTTTTGCTATTCATTGTATGAATTTATATTAAAAATGTATTGCGTTTTATGAAAATAAATACGAAAATTTTACACAATAAATAGTAAAAATTCATACAAATTGTAGTAATTTTTAATAAAACTTGTAGTAGTATTCCATAATTATTATAATTATAACTTAGAAAAAAATGTTCCTTAATAAAATATTCAATTTATTGTTTTAATATAAAAGATACAAAGTCTTAATTACATTATGTAATAAATAACAGTAATAATAGCACCCTCAGTCTCAGTTGGCTTTTCTGCACCTGAAAAATATGAAATAAAAATTAATAACAATTGAACTGTTCATACCCTTAAAACGGGGATATTTATCACCTTTACACTGATTTCGATATTAAATGACTAAGTCAGATAACTAACAAAAATGAGAAAGTAGGTATATAACAATTAAGACAAAAAACATCATTGAATTTGGCACAAAATTCGATCGTTGGGCACAACATTCGATCGTTGGCCACAACTATTTTTTTTAAAATAATCTACTAAGGTTATTTAAATTAGTTATCTAAAGGTTAAATTATTCAGAAACAATAATAAATATACTTACCACCAATAGAATTTATTATTAAAATTTTCTCAAACGCATCGGTGCTTATAATGTAATTATAGGTACTCGTATATGTACCATGCTTTGTTATGTGAACATGGCGAACGGCTACTGCTGTCTGGCCATTTATGATCGACGTCAGAAAACGTTGGCCAATAGCAGAATTCTGTTTTATTCACATGACTTAGAATTTATACAATATTATAGAATATTTTTGAACAAAATTGAATATTTTTCATAAGAAGGGATGTAAATTATTACTATTTTTTGTAGAGAAAATTATTAATATTTGTACAAATTTTTTCAGAAGTTAGTAGTAGTAATTGCGATAATTGTAATAAATTTCTACTTCTACAAACAATAGTAAAATATACTAAACATTCTGGAATTCTTTCCTATTGTTGTAGCATTTTATTCGACAATTCAATTGCTACAATAATGAATAATTTTTTACTATAAATTGTAGTAAAATTTTCTACAAATTGTTAAGTATTTTTCTACAAGTCTATTACTACAACATTGTAGTAAAATTTTCTAGTCACATTTTTTTCCGTGTATTTAAAATTAATTTTAGTATATCACTTTTTTGTATTATTTCGTAAATAAATAAATATTATTATTATTATTAACTGGTTATGAATTTTAAAAGATATTATGTTTAAGTATTTCATTTTACATTTGCATAATATGTTTTGACAGATTCATTAAACATTAACAGTGAATCTGTTAAATCGTATACCTTCGTGCAGTTGGCTTCTTTGCCTTATTAATTAATTTAGTTTTACTGACCTATTTAATCGATTGACCATATTTCATTTATGCTCAAACAAACCCAGTATTTAAACTAGAAATACCGCAATCGATATAATTTACAAAATTCCCTTAGGCGCATCGACTTGCGTGTTTGGTGAATACTTAATTAATTTAGACAGCAATAATTTATTGTAGTCCTCGGTAATGTCAAATGTCTTAATTCCACACTCACTCGTATTTCGTTCCTAATAATTAAGTTGTCTTCCTTAGACGACTTCGTTAGAGAATCAAATTGAATTTCTACAAAGATATGTCGTGGAACTTAATTACTTAGTAAATACTGTAAATTATTAGTGCGGCCGGGAATAATCGTTAGGATAAAATGCTTGAACCAAAATGAGGAAACGGTTCATTTGGTTCACATGATTTACAGCAAAAAATTTTTGTTGTGAAACTGTTAATATTTATATTATTTTTGTAGTAATTATTTATGTTCCTCCATTTATATCTCTAGTAAATTTTGATGACCTTTTAGATGCATTTACTAGTTGTGAGTTTGATTGTGGGATTTACATATTCCTGATGATAATAAGACCCGCTTGATTTTCAAATTGGATTGACATTAACATTGTTATGAAACAGTACTATAATGTTCGCAATAATTTATAGAATCTGCTATTAAGTAATATAATATTTATTTTTAAGTGAAGATACCATTATATCCTTAATTATCACATTTGCTCCTGTCCCTTTAAAATTAGCTTAAGTTTGTTCCATACACAATACACAAGTCTCCAGATCGTAATATCATGAATAACTATAGGACCATATTGATTCTCAATAATGCGGAATAGATATTGTAGTCATTCTTATACAATAATATCTATACCTAGCTACAAAAAATATTATATCTAGCTATCAACATGGACTTATGAAGTGAAAACTGTCAATTAATAACATAGCTTTTTAGGCAATTCTTCACACATTAAACTACCGCAATCCTCCTCCATCTTCAAGTAACTCACACACACTCCCCGCCTTGGATAATGCTCTCGCTCTTCCAGACTACCCGATCAATATCTCGTTATTCAAACAACTGTAATACCTTTACCACAGTTTATAGCTAAAGAATCACTTCGCTCACTCTGCGTCGGCACTTTTGATCTCAGTGTTCCAGTTTATACACTGCGCAACTCGGATTTGTATCCCTGGCGCATACAGAATCAAATCATAACCAATACAATATATGACAACCGCCTACTATATCCAAACAGCAGTCTTCTACGCATCCTGAATTTGTATCCCTGGAGTGGATGTTATTTTGAAACATTCAACTGGTCCAAGTGAGCTGACTGATTATTTAGCAATAAACTGTGCCTTTACCAATACCTCCCAGCAAAATCCAAGCCACTACAGATCAATATGTGGCTTCTATAACTTGTCAACCTGCCAACGAAATGCCAAAAAATCTAAAAGGACGCGAATCCAAAAAGTAAATAAGTTTACTTCAATTACCGAATGACAAAATTACCTAAAATTTGTAAAAACCTTTTTAAATAAACTTATCTGTACATAGTAATAAATTTCGTAAATTTTCGGCAAAGAAAATTAATAATATCTTATCTCAGACTTTAAATGATGTACCTACAAATAATATTAGGCTCTTATTTGATAGAAAAAATATTGATAATCGACCTTATCTTAATATTAAAGGAAAAGATATTTTAGCACTTGTAGATAATGGTAGCAATTCTTGTGTTTTGGTTAGCTTAGGATTGCATTTAATAAATTCTCTAAAAATACCGTTACAATAAGAGGCATTTTATAATATTACAACAGCTGATGGAACAGCACAAAATGTAAGGGGTTATATTATCGTTCCTGTCAAATTGATATTAAAATTTTAATTATTCCCGCTATAACACATTATCTTACTCCGGGTATGGTTTTTCTAAAATTGTATAAAATTGATTTTAATTTTCATAATTAATGCAATTCAATCCATATCAACACTTGCGTTATACAAAAATATGAATTAGACAAGACTATCTTCCTAGACCAAATATCAGCGACTATTTCTTTAGAGAAATAGTCGATATTTGGTCTAGTAAAATAGTCGTTACAAATATAACACGACCTTGCTATTTTTGTTTTTGCTAAATTTCTCAAACATTTTACAATTTGATTCTACATAATTCTGGCATTAATAATCAATTGATTAAAGCTCTCGAGTTGAAGCTTATTAATGCCAAAAAGTATGTCTCATCAAATTGATATTAAAATATTCTCGAGATTTATATTCAACAAAAATAGCCGACTATTATCAAGGTCTTGGTATATTCTCTTAATTCTTTTATTTCTCTTAATTACTTAGATAAACACGGATTGCGTATCTCGCCAGATAAAATTAAAGCTATTTTAAATTACCCAATACCTAAAAATACCACAGAAATTAAAAGGTTAATAAAGTTGATTGGTTGGTATCGTAGATTTCTAAAAAACTTTTATATGTTTGTTCATCTATTACAGATTAACTTCATTACAGGAAGAAAGGACAACTTATTGTCTCGACTCCCGAGGCCGATAAAGTTTTTATTTACAACCATATATGTAATGTTGTCATTACTAACGTCATTGAAGGTTGCGCAGTGTCACATTATACACCTCTACTTCTTGCCCTTATTTCATCTATTTTAGATGAATATTTTCTATATTTAAAAAAAATAACACAATTTTTTGACAAATTTTATAATAACCTATTTATTTATAATAACCTATTTAATGGCAAACAATAAATAACAACAATGAACTAAAATACAACAAACTACTTATTGATATTTATTATTGGCGAATTTAATATCCGACTTTATCTGACATTTATTTACATTGGTGACAGTTGTTTGCCTCGTAATCACAGTAACAATGTATTTACTTGATTATTCTGAGAAAACCGCGCACTTGGTAATTTGTCGTTAAATGTAATATTTTAGGTATGTTCAGAACGAAACAGAGATTTATTAACTTTGATCGAAATATGATGGTTGGAAATAAAATAGTATACAAACCTCGGTAGGAAGTTTCCACCTCGGTGTGTAATATACTATTTCTGATATTAAATGATTACTTACTTCCGCCCCTATTTTAGCAAGTCCCGATTATTTTAAGCCGTTTATTATGCAGACAGACGCTAGCGACACAGGTCTTGATGCGACTATTTACCAAGAATGTGATGAAATAGACTATCCCATCGCATATGCTAGTCGTGCACTTACTAAAACGGAGAGGAAAATATTTACAACAGAGAAAGAACTACTTCGTATTATTTTTGATATTGAAAAATTATGTAGAAGGTACTGTGTTCAAATTAAAAGCATGTTCTTCATTACAATTCTTACATAAATTATTAAATCCGAGTGGTAAACTGGCTCGTTTAGCTCTCAAATTAGCTCAATTTGATTTTGTAATTAAAGATCTTAAAGGTTCCACCATGTTAACGAAATTTCCGTATTAGATATATATATCTTCAAACCAGACAAATGATACTTATCTATGATTAATGAAGTAAAAAATCATCCTATTAAATACTCATCATTCAAAGTCGAAAATAAAATCTTTTTAAACATGTTTTCTCTCATATGCCTATTGAAAGTAATTTATCTGATTGGAAAATTGTTATTCCGGCGAACAATCGTAAAGAAGTTCTAAAAATATTCCATGATGATGAATCTGATAGCCATTTAGGAATTTCTAAAACAATTTGTAAGGGGTTTTCTCGCCACAGAGAAAACGGTTTCTTACGAATGACGCTGGTTACGGGCGGTTCTCGAGCGCCAGATTTTTGATAATGGTTTACTCCACAAACTCTCGAAACGGCGTCGAAAGTACTCGGGTAGCTACAGATGGAGATGAAAAATTCCAGGGGTCAAAGGTCACTTAGACACAGGTAATAGTAGGCCACAAGTAACGGGCTTTAATCGTTGCTTGGGCTCGTACAGAATTTATCACTAGCTGAAATATAAGGGGGAAATAAACTAGGGAATTATTAACCAGTAATACGGCAGGTTAACATTGACACATATATTGAAGTTAACTATTTACAATAAAAAGAAAATATTTAATATTTCAACGCCCACCCCAGTTGTGGTGAAAGTCAATATAACCCTGAATATATATATATAAAAAAAAACGGACGGTATTAATTCGCGACTAGTCTCCATCAGACGTCAAAAATTAAATCAAAATAAAATATATGTTTCGGTCGCAGAAAAAAAAATATTAACTTGGCTTTTTACTCGTTAGATAACTGTTTAACCGCGGTATCGGGAATTAAACTCAAATGTAGTTATTTTGCACTTTACGTGAGGAAAAATTAAATAAACGGTCGAAGAAAGTGCGAGGAGACAGGGACGCGAAATAATTACTTATAGTAAATACACGGAAAGAAAATAAAAATAAATTTATACCCGGGGTAGCCTATTATCCCAGAATGAGCTGATCGTCATCACGAGCCCGCTCCAGACAGGGTAATGAAGCTATTTTTAAATTCTGCAAGTTGCAGTTTGCACAAAAAAAAAATGAAGAACATAAAGGGGAAAAATAAATCTAACGCGGATAGCCCCTAGTCCAAGAATGAACTGATCGTCATCACGAGCCCGTTCAGACAAGGACAGGACACTATTTAAAATTATTTAAATTGTTGAAAAAAAAGAAAAGTAAATTATTATTCGGAGGGAAGAAAATTTACTAACGCGGATAGTACCTACTCCAAGAGTGAACTGATCGTCATCACGAGCCCGTTCAAACAGGACAGGATACTATTTGAAATTATTTAAATTGACGGAAAAATAGAAAAACAAATTATTATCGGAAGGAAGATAATTTACTAACGCGGATAGTACCTACTCCAAGAGTGAACTGATCGTCATCACGAGCCCGTTCAAACAGGACAGGATACTATTTGAAATTATTTAAATTGACGGAAAAATAGAAAAACAAATTATTATCGGAGGGAAGAAAATTTACTAACGCGGATAGTACCTACTCCAAGAGTGAACTGATCGTCATCACGAGCCCGTTCAAACAGGACAGGATACTATTTAAAATTATTTAAAAATTGCGGTTTACAGATTAACTCAAAAAAAAATATAACGCGGATAGCACCTACTCCAAGGGTGAACTGATCGTCATCACGAGCCCGTTCAGACCAGGACAGGATGCTATTTAAGATTATTCAAATATACGGTAAAAGAAATAAACCAATTATTAAAAGAGGGAAAACGTCTCCTCGAAAACTCCGTTTATAAATATTCTTAACTTAATTACAACTCGGTACCTACTAAACCAAAAGTATTTATCAATAAAATCAAATTTAAATCCCGATTTAACCTATCAAAAGAAAATGAATAATTTCCTAATACCGACTAACAATCAAAAGTCTAAAACCTCTGGTTTTACTATATTACAGAATTAAATCCCATCAATTAATATTTAATTCAAATTATATCCCCTTTTAAAGAAACTGAATATTTGTCAAGAAATAAATTCAAATGTTTTTAACTTAACCCTATTTATAAAAACAAAAGAAACGGTATCATTTGCTAAGAAACAAATTCTATTATTTATTATTTAAATCAAATTAATTATTTTAACTAAATCCTATTTATAAAAATAAAAATAAAGACGCGGTATTATTTGCCAAGAAACAAAAATCCTATTATTTATTATTTAAATCAAATTAATTCTTTTAACTAAACAGTATCTATTAAAAATATTCCTATTCCTACAAACTAATTCGCTATTTAAAATGAAATACTCTTTCAATTGCAAATGTAAAAAGCGGAACAGGGTTTTTTACCTAACGGATTCGTAAATATTGAAAACGGAAAAAAAAATATCGCGGTGTTTAGATTTCTACTGCGGCTTATCGGACTGAACTGCTGGCAATCAAAATTTATATCGAACTAATAATTTTAATAGCATCTCCGCTATCGTTCAAACAAATGTCCCTCTCCCAGTCGAAAATCCCACTTACGTTCAAATCTATCGCGCATCGAGAATTTGAGTGGCGTTCGCGCATCTGAAAATTAGCAGTTCAACCGCGATTAATACTTATTAATAATGAAAAATGAAAATAAATTGATTAATAATGAAAATTGAAAATAAATTGTCTGAGAAAAATTGACTTCATTACAAATTCCGCGAATTTCTAAACTATATTATTGGCCAAAATTACGAAAAGACGTATATCGTTATATTAGAAAATGTAAAATTTGTTTTTCGTGCAAAAGAATAAATTTAACAAAAGCTGGTACTTATAAAAATATAAATTTTCCTTTTCTACGGTTAAGTATAGATATAGTAGGATCTTAGCCCAGATCAAAACAAGGTAATAAATATGCACTGGTTGTGACCGATTGGATCACAAAATTTTGTTTGATTCACCCAATGCCGAAAGCAACAACTACAAGCATCGTGAAATTTTTGGAAAATAATGCTCCCTAAATTTTTGGTGTTCCTCATAACTCAATTTATTAGCAAAGAATTCAAAAATTTAATGGAAAAATATAAAGTTCAAAAAATATTATATAATGCTAATTATCTTTCGCAAAGTAATCACACTGAGAGGACAAATAAAGTCATTAACAGCATTTAGATGTTACATACATGAAAACCACAAAAATTGGGATTTGCACATTCACGAAATTGCTCAGGCAATCATAACAGCCTGACACGAAATAACGGGATATTCCCCTGCTTTTCTTACCTTTGCGAGAAATGTACCACTTTCAGGTGATTTTTATGGTAAAATTTTGGAAAATGCCAATAATATTGTTTCAATAGGAGTAAAACTACAAAGATTATAGGATATATAAACGCTACCTAAAATCTATGTAGATATTCATAAGATTAATGTTTCTTACCTTTATGCGTATAATTACAATTTGAGAAAACGGGATATTGAATAACATGTAGGTGATAAATTGTGGAAAAATAATTTTGTATTATCGTCTAAAATAAATAATTTTGCAGCAAAATTTGTACCTAAATATATACAGTATCTCGTAAATAAAGTATTGTCAACATTAGTATATAACTTGAAAGATTTAAATAGAAATGACTTTGACAAAATTTTTCGGACTTCGATAACAATTAACTTGTCGACAAAAATAATGATGACACATCGGACAATGATGCCTTAGGTGACAATAGTGATAATGAATAAGGTTAAAAATTATTTTTTTTTATATATTTTTCTGGATGTCATCTATGTTGAATTTTTGCAGATAATAATGTGAGATTTGTTGTCAGCGATATCCTATGGCTACTGTGGATGCTAATTAGGCAATGTCCGATAAATGGGTTCGCGTAGAGTTATTTGAGAATTTTCTTCATTTTTTTACACTGACATTACGTTGAATTTTGTTAATGGTTTTTTATTATCTAAATGTGGAAACTGTTTTTCTGTTACTAGCTTATTGAAAATGATCATAATGATCTTTACCGTTAAATATCTCTGTGAATTATAATTTTATCTTTTTCTAGTTTTCTCTAAATATATTTTGTTTTCTTTTTAAGAGATTTAGATAGCTTGGATTACATATATGTTTTAATTATCTAGTTTTGTATCTTATCTTTATCTAACTTTTGGCGAAACACGAGTTGTAAAAATTACATTTGTGTTGAGTTTTTTTGGCAGTAATAATTTATTTTGATATGAATATTAAAGGCAGTGTTCTGAAGATATTTGAAAAAAATTGACCTGAAGACGCCATCTTCAAAGAGCTCTAGCTTTGAAACCAAAGCTCCAAGAGCACATGTTCATATGAACTTTTCACTCTATCTTTGCATGTTCTACATGCCCTAAAAATCTGTAACACGTATTCATTAACACCCGATATATTATTAATAACTTTTCCCTTCAGGTCATTTTCAATAATTTTCTCTTAGTATAACAAGTCATCTTTATTATATTAACGTTACGACATTACGACAATACGACAAGACTTACTTTCCCTAATATAATAATTATTTACAAAGTTTACAGTACCTTGGGATTTCTCTTTTGATATCAGTGTTGATTTTGATAATTTTTAAAATAATTTCATATTTTCTTTCTTTTTAAGAAACTTTAGGCCCTGAATTGTTATTATAGGTTTAGCGCTTAAGAATCTAAAAGGTTACGGTCAAAATATTAATTTTTTTATAATTTAAATTCTTAATTAAATTTATTCTAATTAAATATATCTTAACTAATAGTTAAGCATCTCATAGAACCCATGTGAGGGCAGAGATTAAATCACCTTTTCCAGTTTGGGAGTTTCATAAATATCTAAATTTTGTCTAAAGTTCTTATCTATGTTCTTTAACTGTTTGTTTTAATTTTTTCTCTTTTTAACAATCTTTAGGCCCCGCGTTGCTATTATAGGTTTAGCATTTGGGAATCTAATAGGTTACGGTAAATTTTTTCAATTTTCTTTAATTTCGCAAATTAAATCTTAACTAATAGTTAAGTTTCTCGTAAGACCCATGTACGGCAGAGATTAAGCAATCTCTTAGATTTTGGAAGGTTCCGAGACCAAAACGTGGCCTTTCTGAAATTTAATTTTTAAGTTAGCAAAAAAGCCAATTGACTATTCCGATAGACGATCAAGATAGTTCTGACATAATCCCTCCCCTTAAAGACACCCCACCCCCATCTCTTAAAAAATAAATAAAAAAAAAACAAAAACCCAAAACCAAAAACCCTTCAGAATCTAGTCTGTCAGAAATTACGTTTATTATATTTTATTGTCTCCTTTTTATTTATTGAAATACTTTATTTTTACATGTAACCTTTTGTAAACTGTTGTGCCTGTGTCAATAACCGTCTGTGTTGAGATATATTAATTTTAATAAGAAAAAAAATATGCCATTGATCTTTTTATACTAAATTATGGTCAACTATTTTCGCAATTCAATAATATTTTAATTTTTATAATTTTTACTCCCTTTTAGCTATACTCATTGTTTATTTTCGTTGGGCTGAGATTATTTTACGGTAGTCTGTTCAGTAAAAATCAATTCTTATAAATTGTGTCGTTAAAAATTTTCCACAATGCTCATTGTTGTTAATGTTTGTAACTAATTATACTCGTACTTTCTCACAATTATCATCTTTCCTGTAGACCTGATGATGTATGGCTATTGGGCCAAAACCTGTAAGCTCCATTATTTTTAATAAATAAAACTGCATTGTAGTACAGATTTTAATTATTTACTCTTATTTATTTAATAGTGGTTTAAATTCTATAACGATTTATAAATGATGTAATCGTAAGTCCATTTGTACATGTCGTACAGGGGATCACCGTTAATTATGGTTGTTGTATTATTGGCATTACCATTTGGGCGTACGACGTATGTTTACTACCAACATTAGCCACAAACGATTACGTATAATGGTCCTGGATTAATCATTCTACACCATTAACATAAAAAATGCTCTAAATGCTGTTAGACATTTATAACACATTAAATAACATACTATTTTTTTTTCAAACAAAAAGATTTTGTATAATAATCATTACTTATAAAAGAAAGGTTTTTTATGTTAATCACATAACTGTCTCCCTTCAAATACATGAAATACATGTTTACTAATACTAATTAAAATCAAATTGTTGGTCAGTATTAATAATTATGATATTTTTGTTTAAAAAAGATACATTATATTTTAAGTAAGATTATGAAACTACTTAAGTGAAAAATTGGCTGTTTGAAGGTTTGGTTCAGTGAAGAGAAGAAAAATTCTAAAGGTATCAAAATGGATACAAATATACAATCAAAAGTATACGCCAAGCGACGGTAGCGCTACGTGGTGTTAAAATACTAAAAACTTGACTTGAGGACCTTTTGTGTGTCCTCACGAAATTAGGTCAGTGCAGACGAGTATGACAAGTTAAGAGGAACATTTACATTACAAACTAAAAGACCTGCGGGGCAACGGTAGTTTAGTAGGTATAAAAATTAAAACTTAAGGGTGGAGCCTAAATACTACAAAATTACTTCAGAGACCAAACAAAATCAGCATTTATTCATAATTTTAACAATTGCATATAGATACGAGGGATGCATATTCTAAACTTTAACGCGCGAAGTTGAAGACAAAGGAATCGAAAAATATTCCACAATAGCACAAAATAATATTACCTATGTATTTTACAATATAAGTATGGTGTAGATTAAAACTTATTTTGGCTGTCGACAAATTTAGTTAAAAAATCTTCTTTTAGAAATATACCTTTAATTTGACGAAAAACAAAGGCCCAAACGAAAAAAAAATATTCTTCATAAAAGTTTCGTCTGTGTATTGACGAGGTAATAGTGCATTCCTTATATTTTTGCTATGAAATTAACAAAAATAGCAATAAACAATTACTGATGTCATGGTTTTACAGGAAAGGAAGCAGTCTCTTGACTGTATGCGTCTCTCTCAGGGATGAAATGTATGCAATCTGTTTGACTCTCTTACATTATTTTATATATCTATTATTGATTTATCCGCTATGAAGGCGAATAATGTTTTATAGGGTGTATTACCTCATGATTTTTTTTTTGAGGAAAATAAAAAAATAAAATATAAACTATTTATGGAAGGTATAAGCACAGTATATAGTATATAGTAAAGTAAACGGGTGAAGTTATATGGTGAATCTATTATAAACTGAATAGTGAGAATGCAGACATATTAATAAGAAGTTTTTGGATTTGAAGATGATAGAAGAAAGGACATTTTACTGTGAGTAAACAGTTTTGTTATAGTGAAAGGGCATAATAGACAATTTTGTTATCACTAATTCAATAAAATATATTTGCTTTTAAAATTGAAGCTAAACTATTAGAAGATTATAATTAAGTAAATTATTTAGAATAGTTACATTTTGGAAAAGTAAAACGTCAAAAATTTTTTTTAATTGTCACATTGAAATTTAGTGGTTAGTAAGTGTATATGGTGATGGATGTATGATTAGAGTAATTTAGTAAGTTAGTATATAGACAATTTTGTAGATTTTTCAGAAATTTAAACGTTGTTACAAATTACATTTAATAAATTGGAACTTGTATTTACAATTCGTCTATTAAAAAAAAAATATTTTACAGGATAACACTGACGATGGTAATTAAAAGCAACATATAATTTAATTGACTAATTAATATATATAAACCACATCCTTAAGCTTAACTTTTTATATAGAACATAAAGCTCAATCCATTTATTTAGATATAAAAATAAATAATTCAAGGTATCTTATTGTTAGAATTGTTGCTGTTATTATTTAATAAATAATCTAAATAAATTAAAAAAACTGAACTAAATAAAATAAATAAATAATTAAATATTTTATTTTCTTGAACTGGCACCACTGTGATAGAGTTTGCTCTACAAAAGTATTAAATAAAATATTTATAAAAAAGGCTAGCCAAGGTAAGTCAAGTTAGTGTGTATATTTTATTTTTTTTAAATTGTGAGGTTATGAAATAATAGTGAATATCATAACAGTATAGATTATAAACAGTAAAGCTATTGCTTTGCAGAATACAATAAATTCCTAATAAAAAAAATTCAATAATTAGAAGTATATAAAGCATAAATTAATAATATTAAAATATATAAGTACAGGACTTAAACTAATCAAAATCAGATTCACCACATTAATCTACATTTTCCAAAACATTAGCGGCTATGATCAAACTATTTCTGCAGTTTTTCTGTGCCATACAGGTGCAGTAACCGATGTAGCCAATATTTTTTTCTGCATTTGCAAATTTTGCTTCCATAGTCTAGAATATAATAATATTGTTAAAATATTGTACATATATGAAAATTATCGGTGTATAGTACCTTTTTTGCATTTGCATGATAAGTTCTGTTATTTCTGGTAGCAGGTCGAGCATAATCCTAAGAGTGGGTATCAGGCTTCAATCTTGATTTACTTTCCATTCATACTCTTCAACATAAGGAAGCTGCATCTGGGTTTTTAAAGAGGTTAGCCTAACACTTAGCTGGTAAAAACATCTTAAACAATATAATCTTAGGGCGTCTTCAGTCAATGGCAATTTAGCAATTATTTTAAAGGGACCATTAATCTCCTCAAAATGTTAATGGAAGTAACATTGACAGTTTTTGAATACAGTTTTATGAAAAATTTTTCAAGATTAGAGAATGTGTTTTCAGAGTACCTACGAATCAGTGCCAAATCCATCCAAAAGGTGATGGTGTTCAAGGTAGGTTTTCCAACAGGTTCTTTTTCCAATGCCAGACAATTGGTTGGATTTATTACGACCTGTCACAGAATGAAAAGAAGGCAAATTTTTTAGAAGTTTTTTTACCCAAATTTAAATCATGTACTGTTAGAAATCGTCACGAGCCTCCTCGTCCTATTATGAACCATATCTTTTTAGTTTAAAACTACTTAAAATAAATTAATAAGACTAGAACATCTGTATCGTTGCAATCAATAATGCAGCGTGAATTCCCCGAATTTCTGGCTGTTAATATGTGCAATAAGATACGAGTATCAGCTTCTTCAAGATTTAAATTTAATAAATCGTCTTTTGATGGTTCAAAATTCATCCCATATTTATTAATACTCGCGAATCCATCACTAGATACAAATTTTCAAGAAGTTGTTTTGACAGAAAATGTGTTAAACGTCTTTTATTAAATATCGAATGAATGAATAAGTTTCATTATTCTGGAAGTGGAATATTGGGTCGGTCAATTTCTATATCAATTGATTTCTGGGATCATCTCTTTTGACGTGTTGTATTTTTGATAGAATTTTCTTTATAATGATTAAATACCACATCTATCGTTTGAGCATTAAATTTATTTTTAAAAATTATCTTTACAAATATATTAGCATATTCTTTAAATTATATGCAACTTTTGGACTTTCCCAAACCTTGAGCTATTGCTATCCCATCAAAAATGTGACAAGTTTTGCAAGATCACCTAGGTGCAGGTAAGTCTTTGTGGGTCATATTGCTCTAAAATATTTCCCAATAAACTCTTATTTGTAGAGGTGCCGAGATACCCATTTATTGTTAGAGACATGGGAGAAGGCTGTCAGATCAAAATTAAATATTTCGGCATAATTACCTAATGCTTCTGTCCATATCCTTTGCTAATAAAATATTGTGAAGAAACTGTTGACCATGCAAGGATTAAGAAGTCATATTTTGATATCATTTGTGTCTTTGCTTCTTGCAACAACAAATCCCTAATTAAAATGTTTAACGAAAACTTACCCAACTTACTTAAATATATTCAGGCATTCAGCTATAACAGGATGAATGTAGATGTAATAAAAACCTAAAAAATGTCTATATTTCTTCCTAATTTATTAGGAACTTTATTATGTAACACACTTATTAATTTTTAGTAAAAACTGACTATGACACTTTGTCCATTGGCACCTAACGAAAAGTTTTATAATAAAAAAATTAAAAAATTTGAGCATATCAATAATGTTGGCATTAGTTGTTTATTTTCCGTTTTTAGTTACTAATTTTATTGACACTGAAGATACATGTTGGACATTTTATTTACTGCTATATGAAATTGTATATTTTATTATGAATCATGAAATTGATATCAGAACTAATATATTTAAAGCATTGTATAACAGAACACAATAGCTTGTTTATTGAAATTTTTAATGATAATTTAAGACCTAAATATCATATTTTAACCCACTATGTAAATATTATTAAGAAAATGGGACCTGTAAATGCTTTATCTTCCATGAGATTTGAGGCATTTCATAAAATAGGGAAAACCAATGCACATATTGTTACATCTAGGGTAAATTTATTACAAACTCTATCATTGCGGTATCAACTTCGTGTATGTCATCGTTTGCAGTTCAAAATTTGAATTTGGCAAAATGAAGTATATTGATGTGGATAACGTTGACCTACAGTTGAAAAATTTAATTGGTACTACTAAGGCATTCGAAGTTAAATGGACTAAGTTTAATGGCATAACTTTTAAAGTTGACACTGCTGCACAGTTTGTTGGCAACTTGGAATATCCAGTTTTTGGCCTTATAAATAATATCATATGTACAGAAAATAATAAAATATTATTTTCGTGTAAACAGGTAAAGGTTTTGCATTTTGATCCTACATTAACAGCTTTTATGGTCAGTTTAGATACTAATAAATTTGAATACATTTTTTTGGAAAATTTAGCTGAAATCCAGTCCTATAAAATTCATTTACTTCCTGGAGGACATTATGCAATAAATTTAAACAAGGTATAGATATTTATCGAGCACATAAGGACAATTGTCTTTTGTTAATTTTATTATACAGTGTGTCTACTTAAGTTGAATCCATATGGAAAACTTTTTTATTATTGGTTATATGAAAAAAAGTTTTTCTTCATAAAAAGTTCTGCATGGTCTAAAACCTAAAATACAACCATCATATATAAAATTTTATCAGTAGTATACGAGGTTTGTCAAAAAATATGATTTTGCCCATCCTTTATTTTGACCAATCTTCTATATGACTAATAAAATTTGATATCAGATGGTTGCTTTTTAGGTTTTAGATCACGAGCAACTTTTTATGAAAAATACTTTTTTTTTCCTAAAATTGATAATAAAAGTTTTCCATATGCGGTCAACTGTCTATGTAAGTTAGCGGTATATCTAAAACTTTTTTATTATTCATTTTAGCAAAAAAAAATATACATAGTCTAAAACTTGAAATACAACCATTAGGTATCAAATTTTAACAGTCGTATATGAGATTGGTCAAAAATAAAGGTTGAACAATATGAATTTTTTGACAAACCTCGTATATCACTTTTACAATTTGATAGCTGATGGTTTTTTTGGGGTTTTAGGCCATGCATAACTTTTTATGAAGAATAACTTTTTTTCATAAATCCAAAAATAAAAAAGGTTTTCCATATGGTTCCAACTTAAGTAAACACTGTATATTTAAAATTATTTATGTCTATGGAAAAGCCACATTAGAAGCATATTAATATAATTACTTTATGTTTGTAATATTTTATGTGTTTTGGTCATAATAGTTGTTTATTTTTAAATTTTCAGTGTTAAATTTTTTTTATGTTTTGACCGCTACCATGAAATAATGTTTTTGTTTATAACTAATAAATAAAATATTAGTTAAAAGTTTTTTTTTGTTAAACATACCTTATCCTAATTCATCAATAAGTGTGTCCGAAAATTATTAGCTCAAGGGGTGAATTTACGAAAAAAAAATGGAAATATCACTTTATATAGGTAAACAAGTCAACAAAAAATGGAGCCTGAAAATACCTTAAGTCGACCCTGATTAATATACACATTTGAATGAAATTTGCAAGTCATTTCATAAAAATTAAACATAAAAAGTTATTTTTAGGGACAATCCTTTAAAAATCTTTCCCTTGGATCCATTTTTCAACCTATATAAAGTTTTATTTCATTTTTTTTGCAGTAGAATCACTACCTGAAATATTTGCTAAGCTTCTAAATAATAAAAAATATTAGTTAATATTAAAGAAATATTGCTTGTCTAATAAAATTTGTTAATTAAATACTAAATAGTACATGTTACATAAAAAATAGTTAAGTCTAACATTAAACATATTAATCATTATATGAAATAAAGATAATTTTACTGTTAAATATACATTACTTTACTGAAATAAGGTTTATTAATAGATAAGAATGTATTTGATAATATTTAAGAAATATTTATTTTTATACAAATAATGATTTGTTAATAGTTAAAAAATATATATTTGGAAACAAATAATAAATGGTTTGTTAACATTAAAGTTATATAACTTAGGCCATATCCAACACAGTTATTTGTTAACTGTTAATACATTTTCTTTAATACTAACAAATTGTTCTCTCAGTGTACCTGTTATTTTTTATATTCAAGCGGCTTTATAATATTTAAACTTGGAGTAGCCATGTGTGAGTTAGTTAAATGTAAAGGTACCTTTGGTTTTATAATATGTAGCGATCAGATATAATGTTTCACCATATTATTATTATTTATGTTTTAACAAAAAATATTTTTATTGTTTGAATAATCTGTTATAATGAGGTACAGCTTCTAGAACAAATTCATAAAAAACCCGTACTGTTAAACTCACCATTTATTTGGCATTCTGTCCCGTACTTCCATGTTTCTATTAGCTCTACTGTCAACTAGTTCTGGTAAGGCATATTGCATATAATAATTTTGAATTTTATTTTGCACCTTTTCTTCCCAAAAGCTGTCACTATGAGGAATTTCCTTTACTTTTATTTCTCGAGAAGTCCAAACGCATAAAATGCAAAAATTCATTTATGTAATGTGTAGCTAGCCCTGAATTGAAAGTACCGATTGTGGTTCCCCTTAATGGTATTATCCTTTTTCCAGAAAGTTATTTTTCTACTGCATATTCCTTTTTCGTCAGTCAACACTCTAGCTTCATATGGACATTTTAACTCTATCATAGAGTTTTTTGTTTTAAATTCCATCTGAACTGGCAGGAACATAATCAAGTTCGGAATTAATAAAAGTCCACATATAAAAACTTTTTCTTGCTAATAAATTTCCAAATCTTATTGGATTTATTGTCCATAAAAGGCTTTAGCAAAAAATAAAAGATTTTATGAGATTGTTTAAAATATGCCTTTCTTTTTGTTACAAATGTCTCCAAATTTTGAAACAGTGACTCGTTTTCGTCTTCCATTTTGCTACAATCCACAATCAGCTTGATCTCTTGTCACATTCATTTTTTTCTCATCTATAGACATTATCAAACTTTTTAGAAAATGTTCTTTTGCAACGCGCATCAAAGAATGTGAGAGATCAAAGCCACGCTCAAAAGCAAAAAAATATACATTACTTTAACAGTTTAAAGTGTTGTTAACACATTCGCGGACACTCATATTTTATGGCATGTGCATAATTGGACACAAGCGGCATAAGCCGTAACATATATTATCTGCCGTCAAAGGCTTAATCCGGCTATAGATACATTTTGCGTGATGTAACGTCAATTTTGTATAAAGAACTATGTAAAGTGTCCCACTAGACACCTGTATGATAAAAATTGTTTGCGAAATGTCATTGGTGGGGACAAAAATTTGGTTCGGCGATAGACAAAGTTTTGGCGCGTTTAGTTCAGATTTACGCATTGTTAGGGACTATGTGTGCTAAATACTTGGGTTAGTACGTACCTAAAATGGACAAAAAGCAAGAACAACAACTACTTAGGTGGTATGATGAGCTTGATACGAAGGTTGAAGGGTCAGAATCGGATGCTAAAAACGCACACGATCCATAAAGTCCGACGATGATCCTGAATACACTCAAAGTAATTCTTCATATTCTAGCGGTCGAAAGTTTTCCTGATACTATAACTATACCAAAACGAACTAAATCCATGCCATCTAAAAAATCTAGAAAGAATACTGGTCATGTTCTTGAGGCCATCACTATACCAGAAGATTTTAAAAAACGGGGGAAATATTGTAAGCATTGTTATATGATAAAAAAAAGAAAAGAAACTGCTTGGCAGTGCCGGGATTGCGTCAACAAGCCACCCCTTTGTGAAAGAAAATGTTTCCAGGATTGGCATGAATAAGTCTTTCTCTTTTTTTTGTTATTTTTACCAAAGCATTTTGTATTTATTTACTAGTTTTAGTTCCATATGAATACAAAATTGACGTTTTTCATTTTATTTTTTATGCGGTATATGACGTCACTGTCATTTTGAGAATAAACTATGCTTTTCGCAGGACATGCCGTTATATGACACAGCGGTTTTTATCTATATTTCTAATTCTTTGGAAAAATGTGATTTTAAAGCTATATGTTTCGTTTCTCTACGTATAAAAGTACTTATTCTACCACTGTGACAATTTGAGCACACTTGACTTTATTTTAGTGCCCTGTTGAAACAAAGGCCAATGACGTGATTTCACGGCACTGTCCGCGAATGTGTTAATATGCTGAAATTCATTATTCTTAACTCGAAGATGTATTCATTAAAAAAAATTCCCGTGCAGTATAAAAGTTAATTTATAATTCAAATTTCATTGTATACCTTTTAATTTCGGATATATTTTTTTAATAAATAAATGATAAAATTGATTTAAAATAATTGAGCGAAATTACTGTATGTAAAAATAACAAAGTGTACAGACATAAAATAAATTCAAATCACTTGCGTTCGTTTATCACTTGTAAACAGTAGAAAAGGATATACACTTTGTTGGTGTCGCCCTCTTGACGAAAAAGCTTTTAACGTATTTTTAAATTTTTATTGAGAAAAATAAATGTTCCTGTAAAAATTAAAAACATATATTGTTCTCTTCTAGCATTTTTATTTGTATTTTTTTTTTTTTTCGATAGAAAAATATCTTCTTACATTTTCTCAAAATAAACCGATTCAAATGTTCAAAAAGTGACTCCTTTACCTGTACCTTACATAATTTTTCAAAAAATAAAAAATAATCCGTAAAATTGGTGTACTATGAAACCAGAGATAACCAGGAGATGTAACTATTAACAAATATCGTGCGGCCGTGAATAAGACATATTCTAAGGGACACAGTAGGGTATAATCACAATATATTGTGGGTATAATATCCGCTGTTGTCATTGTTAGTAAAGTGTATGTATTAAAATATTCGCTCAAGAAAACGATTCACCTCCCACTCTTTTGTCACATAGCTGAATTTTTCACAGATGAAAGGTCGTGATAAGGTAACCCTTTTTCCGGAGTTAATACAAAATTATATTGTGCAGAAGGGCACTATCATCAAAAATCCAGATATTGATACCACCGAATAGAGAAAAAAATACTAATTTTTTGGTCAAATGCACAATAAAATCTTTGTAGGGAGTAATTGTTTATACTTATTTAAAAAAAATCATTTGCATTAGCACTTACGGCCGAAAAAAAAATATAAACGTAAATATCTTGGTTTTAGCCCTTCAAAAATTTAGTTAAAAAGTCGTCTTTTTTAAATATACCACTCATTTAACAAAAAACGAAGGCCTAAATGAAAAAAAAACATTCTTTATAAAATTTTTGCTTATGTGTTGAGAAGGTAACAAAGTAAACACTATATTTTTTGCTTTTGAATTAACAAAGATATAACAATAAACGATGAGAGATGTCATAGGTTTATGCTGTAATTAATTCTCACCGTCAAATTTATCGACTCTCAGTGTATCTTTCTCTTCACCTTCAAACGTAGCATAGCTCTGTTTCTCTCTACGTGCGGGCTGATGTATCACATTATTGATATGGTAGGATTTTTCATTTTTTTTATTATAAAACTGCTTGTTATGTTCCATAGGGCAATGTGTCATATTGTTATCTGTTTTTACTAAAGAATTAATAAGTGTATTTGTTATATATTAAATTACCTAATAAATTGGGAAAAAATATAGACATTTTTGCATCTTTATTATATCTACATTCATCCTGTTGCAGCTAAATATATTTGGGTAAGTTATAAGTTTTCGTTTAAAATTTTAATTACGGATTTGTTGCTGCAAGTAGCAGAGACAAAAATTATATCAAAATAGGAAAGTCCAAAAGTTGCATATCATTTAAAGAATATGCTCATATATTTGTAAACATTATTTTTAGAAATAAATTTAATGCTCAAATGATAGATGTGGTATTTGATCATTATAAAGGACATTCTATCAAAAATACAACACGTCAAAAGAGAGGATTTCAGAAATATATTGATATAGAAATTGACCGACCCAATATTCCACTTCCGCAACAATAGAACTTGTTTATTCATTAGATATTTAACAAAAGACGTTTAACACATTTTCTGCCAGAACAACTTCTTCAAAACTCCATTCAGCAAAAGCATATTCAATTTCTAACTAGTGGTGGATTCGCGAAAATCAATAAATATGGAAAGAATTTTGAACCATCAAAAGACGATTTTTTTTTGACTAAAGATATATGGTTCAGAACAAGGCGAGGAGACTCAAGGCGATTTCTAGCAGTACATTATTTAAATTTGGATGAAAACCTTCTAAAAAATATGCCTGCTTTTCATTCTGACCGGTTGTGATACAACCATTTAATTGTCCGGCATTGGGAACAAAACCTGTTGGAAAACTTACCTTGAAAACCATTACTTTTTGGATGGATTTGGCACTGATCAGTACTCTGAAAACATATTCTCTAATCTTGAAAGAATTTTCCTAAAAATGTATTCAAAACTGCCAATGTTACTTTCATTAACATTTTGAGGGGATTATTGACCTCTTCAAAAACCATCGCTAAATTACCACCGACTGAAGACGCCCTAAGACTACATTGTTTAAGATGTTTTTACCAGCTAAATATTTGGCTAACCTCTTTAAACCCAGATGCAGCTTCCTAATGTTGAAGAGTATGGATGGAAAGTAGATCAAGATGGAAGTCTGATACCCACTTTTAAGACTCTGCCCGACCTGCCACCAGACATAACAGAACTTACATCATGCAAATGCAAAAAACATACTAAACAATATTCTAACAATAATATTCTGTTCTAGACTGTGGAAGCAAAATTTGCAAATGCAGGAAAAAAAATATTTACTGTATCGGTTCCTGCACCTGTATGACACAGAAAAACTGCATAAATAGTTTGACCACAGCCGCTAATGTTTTGGAAAATGTTGATTCGTGTGGTGAATCTGATTCTGATTAGTTTGAAAGTCTTGTAATTATAAATTTTAATATTATTAATTTATGCTTTATATACTTCCTTCCAATTATTATTATTATTATTATTATTATAATTTATTTATATTGGGGATTTATTGTATTTTGCAAAGCAATAGCCTTACTGTTTATAATTGATACTTCAATAAATACCTTTAATAAATAGTTTATATTTTCTTATTTTCATTTCACATTAAAAATAAAAAAGAAATCTTGAAGTAATTATTAGTACACCCTATTAAACATGGTGGATAAATCAATAATCCCTGTATAAAATAATATAAGAGGGGTCAAACTGATTGCATACATTTCAATACTGAGATAGATGCATAAAGAGTCGATAGGCTCTGCCTTTAATGTTTGCTTTCTAGTAAAACCATGACATCACTAATGGTTTATTGCTATATTTTTGTTAATTTAAAAGCAACAAATATGAGGAAAGTACTTTTACCTTGACAATACATAGGCGAAACTTTTATAAAGAATAGTTTTTTTTCATTTAGGCCTTCGTTTTTCGTCAAATGAGAGGTATATTTCTAAAAGAAGATTTTTTATACAAATTTGTAGACCGTTGAAACTAAGACATTTAAATTTTTTTTCGATCATAAGGGCTAATGTAAATGATTTTTTTTAAATAATTATAAAAAAATACTTCCTACAAAGACTTAATTGAGCATTAGAACAAAAAATAGGCATTTTTAACCAAATTAGATGTAATTTCATTAAATTAGATGTAATAATTTTCAACAAATTCCAAAACCTAGTGATGTTAGAATGGAAGTGGCAACAGGGCAACGTTAAGTAGTAAAAGCTCGGGCAGTTATTCATTGATAAAACTATGTAAAATTCTTCACTGTATCCCTTCTTTTACTTCTCACCTTTCGTCGCCTCGCCCCGCGTCTAGAAATAGAATGTTTTGAGTGCGAACTGTTCTTGACATCATGAATATTATATTTTATGAATGACTTCTTATATCTCTGTTATCTCTGTATGAAACCCATTGCATATTATATAAATATGTCTATATTAGTATTACAGAAATGATTTACGTAAAACAATAAGGTGTACCTACAAATACGTAAACTTTAATTATCCCTCGTAAAACATCAGTGAAATTTTTTGTAAATTGTTTTCATTCACAAATATTAATTTCTTAAAAATCTAACAGAGGCGCCACTTGCCAGACGAAAAATCTTGCAACGTAAGGGTTTCGTAGTACCCCACTTTTAAAGTTTATTTTAAAGTATTTTAAAAAGAAAAACATATGTACGTGTAGATAAAGGTTAAATCTATGCTCCTCTGGAACCACTTTTTCAAAATTCAATTTAGTTTTTTCTAAAAAAAATTGAGAAAATGAATCAAAAAATGTAACAAACAGCTAGCCTAAAGACCAACGCTCGTCACCAAATGTAACAACCAGTTATGTCTAAAGACCATTTGCAACTACTGATAGGTCTTTAGCTACTGTTACTATACTATTAAGGGATAAAGGCAGCGCTTGTCACCAGCCCTAGGGTCCTGGAGTCCTGAAGGAACATCCATTCGCCAGTGGCAAAATAAAATAATAAAAGAAAATAATAAAAACATCACTTAATAGCATATGTCGAGCGGTTTTGGCAACTGACTTAAGACTCTCAAGTCCTTAAGGGTAGGAATGCCGAGGCTTAACATGCTCGGAATATTTCTTACTGGTTTTTGGAAAGAGGTGAGAATAAAATAGATTAATAAACAATAACATGTATATTTAAATATAAGTAAAAAATGAATAACAAATTTCAATAAATCAAAACAATATCAATTTTTGAAATACGATAAGCAAAAATTACTACCCATAATTATAAATCTTTATTATGATAAACCATGTTATTATAATATAATATATGATAAAACTTTAATATAATGAAAGCTTTTACATCAAAAAGACTCTTTATATGATAAACCCTTAAAACTGATAAACACTTAATAAGTAAACTTGGGACGAAAATGAAAGAATTGGCATTTGAAGAAGGACTAATGAACTGTTTTAAAATACCTAACCCAAACAAAGAGATTTAACCATGTTAAAATAAAATAGATATTACCTTTGAAACTAAAACACTACACACACACACACACACTTTACTATATATAATAAATACTAATAATTAATAAGTTACATTTTGGGCATAGGTTTGGCCCAACGGCCGCCCCTTTAGTCTTTTTTGTCACTGATTGACTCTCTATTTATATCAATCTTAACGTGATTATTTTAAAAAGAAACTCGACTTATTTATTTTTAATGATTATTCGCACGATTTGTCCTTTAATTTTCTAGTACAATGAACTATTTCTAATTGTTTGGTTTTAATAAATATGTTGTGTTAATTTAATAGATTAAAAATATTAGATATTTTTGGGATTTTTGTTAAATTCTTTATATTTTAAAAATAATAATGCCAATTATTACAAAAAGTCGAGTTTTGTGTTTTTTTTTTTAGAAAAAACAATATGAAATTTTGAAAAAAGTGTTTCCAGAGGAGCACAGAATTAACCTTTTACCTACACGCACATATTTTTTTCTTTTAAAATATGTCAAAAATAAACTTTAAAAATGGGGTACTACGAAACCCTTGCATGCTCTAAAGCCAAGTAAATACTCCTCTTAAAGTTTTTTTTCTGTGATATCGCACTAAGGGTGGAAAGTAAATTGTTTGGCATTAATATAGAGATGGTTGCAAGTTTACCATTATGAATTAACATGGGGTAAACTTTATGCGTCCATATACAAAAGTGACTGGACGCACAAAGATATGCAAATTCAAAATGTATGGACGCAGAAACAATAGCATGATATATATCCCATTAATAATTTATTTTGTTAACTACAAAATAATTTTCTTCTCAGTATTGTTTTTATGCTATATTTCAGGACATCCTATATATTTTTCTATGCGAGTGTTGTCATGTATTCATCATGGCTTTATATGCCTACACCAAATCATTGAAATGTTAACTTTTGTCATCGTTATTGTTACGTCTATTCGTAAAGTTGACATGTAACTAACAAAAAATTTTGTTTCAGCGGGATCCTGCTGCAGGGCAAAAACAAGTTGGACGAGGCCATTTTGAGCTACCAGCGGGCGATCCATTTCAGACCGTCATTAGCTCGTAAGTATAACAGTAAAGTACATTAATTTTGACGACTTCTATATTGCGAACGACTTTTGGTTTACTAAACTTATTGCAAAAACTTTTGTAACAATAATTGAGGAGCAGACATGCAAAACGCAGTTTGTCCAAAATTGTAAATTTTCAGGAATGGCAAAAAACTGGTTCTTGGAAACGGCCTTAGTTACGGAGATCTTGATGGACTAAATCCATTTATGGCCAAGTGGTTTTCACAATACATTTTAAGCAGGATATAATACGATTTGTACATCCAAGATTTTATGAAACGATAGCTATCCAATTCAATATTGTATCGCCATCTATAGTTAAAAAATTAAAATTTTGGACAAACTGCGTTTTGCAGGTCTGCTCCTCAATTGCAAAATAAACTTGCAGCAAGATTCTGCAATATTTTATTTTTAAATTGCATGTAAATTTGTGGTACTGAACTTATATAAAGTTTTCAAAAATTATTTTAAAGAAAGAAAACATTCTGCTGATTTTAATTTTTAAATACATATACAAAAATAAGATTGTTTATTTTAAAAATATAAATTTTCTTATAGAAATGTATGATAAATATTGCTTGTACTTAGTTGCAAGCTGAAAATAACCTTACATCAAGTTATTATGCTTTTTTAACACGAATTAAAATATGGGGAAAATTATTTCCCCTCAGTTTTTGTCACTTCGTTTGGCTATCAAACAGAATTTACACGGAAAAAAAATTGTAGAACAAATTTCTACAATTATACATTTTTTCTCTACAATAAATAGTACATATAGGGACAGAGACAATTTGTAGTAAAAATTTCAAAATATTTGTAGAGAATGTATTGTAGAGATATTATCTACAATATTTAGTAAAAATATCCAAATGCATCATAAGAATTGTTCTACAAATTGTAGGAATTTATATTAAAAATGTATTGTGTTTTATGAAAATAAATTCAAAAATTTTACACAATAAATAGTAAAAATTCATACAAATTGTAGTAATTTTTAATAAAATTTGTAGTAGTATTTTATAATTATTATAATTATAACCTAGAAAAAATGTTACTTAATAAAATATTCAATTTATTGTTTTAATATAAATGATACAAAGTCTTAATTACATTATGTAATAAATAACAGTAATAATAGCGCCCTCCGTCTCAGTTGGCTTTTCTGCACCTGAAAAATATGAAATAAAAATTAATACCTATTGAACTGTTCATACCATTAAAACGGGGACATTTATCACCTTTACACTGATTTGGATATTAAATGACTAAGTCACATAACTAACAAAAATCTGATGTGTCCAACACATGACTTTCCTATCTAGTTATTATAGGCTTTTTCCGTTTATTGTGTACAACCTATTGCAGCATCTCTATAAATGTTTAGAGGATAAACTAAATATTGTCCACATACATCTACCGCGAAACATTTTTCTATAGATATTCATTGAAAATGAAAATACTGAAAAATTTAAATTTAGCACTTTTCGTACAATTTTTCCATTACGGTCCATTTAAAAAAAATCATGTATGAACAAATATTATAGAGATCGATATCGCAAACAACTTTTATTTCAACAATTTTCATAAAAATCAGAATTTTGCACATTTTGTCAAATTTCTCGAATACGGACCATTTCAGGAAATTTTTACATAAAGCAAAAATTATAGATAATAATATTAGAAGTAACTTTTATTTGAACAATTTTCTTCTCCAAACATAAATAACAGATATATTCCATAAAATATATAAACGGCCTCCCATAAAGTACCCCCCCAGATGTTCCGACTTTGTCCAAAATCTAATCATTTCACGTCAGGCCGAAATAAAACATAAGTTTAAAATTTATTGATTTTTTCTTTATCCGTTTTTGAGTTTTCTTCAAATTTCGAAATTTACACATTTTCTCAAATATCTCGAATACGGTCCATTTTAGAGAAATTATCTATGGGACAAAAATTATAGAGAATTATATTACAAACAACTTTTGTTTGAACAATTTTTATAAAAAAAAATATTGTTTTACATTTTGTCAAATTTCTCGAATACGGACCATTTTAGAAAAATTTTGTAAATATCAAAAATTATAGATAATAAAATCAGAAGTAACTTTTATTTAAAAAATTTTCTTCCCCAAACGTAAATAACAGATATATTCCATAAAATATAAAAATGACCACCTATAAAGTACCCCCCAGATGTTCCGACTCTGCCCAAAATCTAATCAGCTAATTAGACGCTGGAATAAAGCTTAAGTTTGAAATTGTGTGTTTTTCCGTGTATCGGTTCATGAGTTATGCGTTATACACACACACACACACACACACACACACACACACACACACACACACACACACACACACACACACACACACACACACACACACACACACACACACACACACACACACAGACACACACACAGACATCATCGCGAAAATAGTCAAAACGGATTCAGGGGACCTCAAAACGTAAAAATCCGTCGAAAACTCGAGGTCGAAAAAAATCATGATTCCTATACTTTCCTTATATCTGTATACAGATAGGAAAGTAAAAATGAGAAAGTAGGTATGTCACAATTAAGACAAAAAAAACATCATTGAACTTGGCACAACATTTGTTCGTTGGGCACAACATTCGATCGTTGGCCACAACTATTTTTTTTAAATAATCTAGTGTTATTTAAATTAGTTATCTAAAGGTAAATTATTTAGAAACAATAATAAATGTGCTTACCACTAATAGAAGCTATTATTAAAATTTTCTCAAACGCGTCGGTGCTTATAATATAATAATGTGTTATAGGTACTCGTATATGTATAAGCTTTGTTTTGTGAACATGGCGAACGGCTACTGCTATCTGGCCATTTATGATCAACGTCAGAAAACGTTGGCCAATAGCAGAATTCTGTTTTATTCACATGACTTAGAATTTCTACAATATTATAGAATTTTTTTGAACACAATTGAATTTTTTTCATAAGAAGGGATGTAAAGTATTACTATTTTTTGTAGAGATAATTGTTAATATTTGTACAAATTTTTACAAAAGTTAGTAGTAGTAATTACGATAATTATAATAAATTTCTACTTCTACAAACAATAGTAAAATATACTAAACATTGTGGACTTCTTTCCTATTGTTGTAGCATTTTATTCGACAATTCAATTACTACAATAATGAATAGTTTTTAACTATAAATTGTAGTAAAATTTTCTACAAAAAGTTAAGTATTTTTCTACAAGTCTACTACTACAACATTGTAGTAAAATTTTCTAGTCACATTTTTTTCCGTGTAGTCAAGATTAATTAAAACTATTAAAATAATTATGTAATGGTCCATTAGGCACTCACATGTAAAATTGTGTCCGACATATTAAAACCCATTTACAAAATAACGCCCGTCAACTCCTATAACTTTAAAATTTAGGTTGCGTTCATGCAAAATAAATATAATGAGAAAGTTTTCACATATATCAACTTCGTGATATTACTCAATTACCGTCGGAGTTTACAAACACATCATAATATCGAAAAAAATGGACTAGAATAAACTCACGAAATTACTAGACATCAGGAATCGATTTGAAAGCATAAAAAGTCATTAATCATCGTCCTGAATATAATAATTCGTTCATTCGTCGTTTGGTTCATTATTATAACCAGGGTAGTTACTAAATTCTATAGATATTAAAAACAATATATTATATACATTTTAAAAATACTTTTTACTCAATTCCTAAAGAAAATAACTGCAAGGCAAACCTGTAATATTTTTTAAAATTATTTGTAAATAGTTAAAATAAATAAAAACAACAAACTTAATTTAAAGAAAAACTAAAAAGATTTAATAAATATTTTGTTTTAAATTTTCTTATATTTTCTTAATTTAATAATACATAAATATGTATTATAATCCAAAAAATTTACAAAAATAACTTTGATAATAATAATGTTATTCTAGAGAAAAATATAAACAAAAAAGTAATTTTATTTAGTTAAATTTATAAATATCCTTGTCATACAAATTCACTTGAATATCTTAGAAGCAAAAGAGATACAATGTATCTTTTGCTATGTTGTAAATATGCTGAATATAAATGAAACCAGCTAAAATATAAAGTAGCTGTGCAGTAAGTGGTATTTTCAAGCACATTCCATGAAAATACACAATATTTTTACATAATTTTTAGAGTTATTCGAATATTATAAAACTTTAAACAGGGATTAGTTTTTATGTTCATCTGAATAACATCTATACTGCATTTTCATCGCCAAATTTCTTTAAGAATTCTTGTTTACACGCAGTGAAATTTAAAATCTTACAAAGGCTGTAACTCATGATCTAAAGATGATGGCTAAAAATGCTTAAAACTTTTTCTAGGTTACAAAGAGGAACCTTAATAACAAAATACATAATTTTGTGACTCTCTACTTGTCATACATTATTGGAAAGATAAGTAAAAATACTTTTCAATCATATACAGTGGCGGCTCGTTGGGGGGTTCACAGTGACAGAATATCGGTATCAGTACAGATGTACGAAAAAAACTTTCAGAACTTTTAGAAAGTATATAATATACCTTTTTAAAACACTGACAGTATTTTACCGATATCTATATTCTGCTACTGTAAACCCCCAAAATTTTGGCCACGAGCCGCCCCTAACCATATAAGTTATACCCTATAGGGGGTGGTTCGAAAGCACATAATAATAAGACTAAATTTACTTTTACATGCAACATTCTAGAAATTTTTATTGAGATCAAAGCGTTAGTAATTAAAATTCTAAATATATATTATTTTTTTTCAGATGAGGCGTCTTTTATAATTTTTTCAATCTCTTTCTTTAAAAATAAAATGACTCCTATAAAGTAAAACCTCTCATTTGAAAAATGGAATTTCTTTTACCATTTTTTCCTTAAATTAATTTTCTTCTTCAAAAAAAAAAAATATCTTTCGATTTGAAAAGCTAATTGTCTTATTTTTTTGAAGAAATGGTTTCTTCTGAAATGTCTTCTATGAAAAACAAAATTTCTTCATCTAAGCAAAAATAATGTCTTCCGTTGAGAAGAAAATCGAAGGAAAAGAATATTCAGTAAATTAAACATAGAGCACAGGACTAAGACGCTGAAATCAAATGCCAAAATTTTTAAAATCTCTTTTAAAAACATGTTTCGATTTGTTAGGAGGAAAATTAAGTATGCAGTAGATGAGTTTATGACTTGTCTGCAGGAAGAACCCTAAATGATTTAACTAAGAATTAGACGTAATTATGTAATCAATTAAGGTTTCTGGAGTCAGATGTATGTGCGTTGGTTTATCAATAATTCGTAAATAAAAGACGATATCGGAAAAGTAAAACCAAATATTTCACTTGTAGCTTTAATAACCGCAATAATGATTAGAGGCATTTTATTAACAAGGTCTTGACAATCTTGTTCAGTGACCCCACCCCATATTTCCCAAAACTTCTTTTTAATTCTAGCAATAATCTTGTGGATGCTTGATGCAACTGTCATTGTATATAGTATAATGGCTCTATAAAGAATCAGGGCTGCTTGATACCCATTTTAACTTTTTTTGTATGACGTACAGTTCATCAAATTTCTAGAGGTGTGGAATAGTTTAGGGATTAAATTGGTCTGATTGGACTTTCTTAGAACGTTTTTAAAAGCAGCTAAAGATAGTATGTAGAATTGAAAATAATTATTATGCCATAAAAGGTGTTTTGGAATTCCTTCAACCTTTTGAAATTGAGTCAGAATATATAAATTTTATAGGATAGCGGAAAATACCTATAATTTTTTTGTAGGCCTTTGTAAATCGTGGAAATAGTTTATATTTTATTTCTACCTTATTAAGGAAAATGGTACCTATTATTAATAACGGTTGTTTCTGAAACATTACTAAAATTTTCGAAATTTTGTTTTTCTACAAAATAATAAACTATACTATTTAGAAAAAAATTTATTTCTCTTATAATTTTATAAAAAATAACAGGAGAATATTTACATTTCTTGATCTATTAAACAAAACGATAAATTATCTCGACGAATGACACCATGTTCTAGTACGGAAGCAAGCTTTACATTTTTGTTGGTGGTTTCATGGGTTTCATATCAATTTTTTGTAATTGTAGTTTACACGTACATATACCTCTTAACACTTGTTTGCTTTATTAAAAAAGTGTGTTGTTGTGATTTACGTCGAAATAAGTCAAAAACAACTTGAAACCCCATATAAAATCAAAAAGGAGAAACGGAAAAAAATTGAGCCTGTAAATGAACACAACTCAGAAACAAAAATAGCTATCTAATAATAAAAAAATAAAATTTGATTCTTGTGCAGCTTCATCTATATCATTAACTGTTTTTGGTTTTTTAATGGTTTTTCTTGGTGATGAAAATTCCGATATCTCACGGTTATCGATTCTTTTTTTCTCTCCAGAAATGCGGACGACAGTGTTTTTAGATACTCCTGTGGCTGCAGCAACACGATCATTTACATTTTTAAATGGTATTGAAGGTGAATTAAAGTTTCCTTCTCTTCTCATAAACTCTATAACATTGGCTATTATTTCGCGATATTGACTGTTAATCACGCGGCCTCTTAATTTGCTATTAAACTCCATACTTAGGTTCTATTAAACTGTAATGAGCAAAAAACACAAACGAAAATAAAAGAAATGTTTTAGCGAAATTTACATCTGACATTTACGTCTGAATGAAATAGTGAAATACTTGATGCGCAGAGTGTACTTTCATTGCGTAAATCCGTCGGGATGCCTGTCAGTAGTGCTTTCTCTGTCTAGCCGTCGAAAGCCTCTAAAAATTTGATGAACTGTACTGCGTCGTCTTAAAGAAAATACATTTATTTCCCGATTTCTAAACATTTTTTATCTACACAATAAATTCTCTTGAAAAATGTTTATATAATTATTGTTATTGACAATACCATCTATAAAATTTAATCTCCTGACATCTTTGGCAGACATTGATCCCTACATCATGATGGATGCTGGAAATTTGACTTTCCGTTTTACAAACAGTCGAAATGAAGCATTTGATGTTTTATTACGATAGTAGAGTCTATCATCACATACGCAAACTTAAAAGCAAAGTCTTAATATACTCTATTCCAATTTTTATGGTCTTTTGCCCAATTTAATCTATTTTTTTTCTTTTTTTAAGGTATATAATGGTTTTTATTTATACTATAGAACAAATTCCATCTAAAACACATAACTTGTAATTTGAATGTATTACCTCGAACGATTCAAACCTAATTTTATTAGCTTCTCTTCTTTAAAAGTAAGACAAATTTTTATAGGTCATATTTTTATTTTTATTATGTAAAATAATCACTTATTTTTTTATGACTCGAGAAGTATTAGTGATACGTGGTTTACCATTATCGTTTTTAGTAGACAATAATTGCTTGAGTCCTTCTGTGTCAAATTTTTAATAAACTTTTTTTTTTACTCACAGAAGCTAAAGCTTTAAATGAAAGTTCAGAGGTACTCCTCAGATACGTAACTGAACTGTACTTAACTTTGTTACTAAATAAAATTAGTAAAGAAGTTCAGAGGCATTTCTCAGGGATTAACCTGACCTGTACTTGACTTTCTGGTAACATGAAACAACAATAAGTTAAGAGGTACTCCTCCAGAGGTACTCCTCAGGGATTAACCTAATCTGTACCTAACTTGAATGGTAGATTTAACAGTTAATTTTAATTTGGAAAGAGCGCTCGTTCAGTGACAAATTTCGTACAATTAATAAAATAATTATTGTTACAACATACCTTTCGACTTGCCCAGTAGCGCCCTTGCTATAATTTAATGACGCTTACTATTTATATTTACGAATAAGGATATTTTATTGGTAAAATGTATTCCAATGTTTATAATACGTGCCAAATATCGTTGTATAATTCTCTAATGTTTTAGTCATTTCTGCCCTGATTAACGTTTTTTTTTAAGGGTACATAATTACATATCTCGTAAAATCATTAACGATAAATAAAGTGTGTTTCAAACCAACTGTGATTATTTTTTATTTTAAACTACGGCTCAACACAATCAATAGGAATTGTATGAAACGGAATATTTATTTTTAAACAAGTTCAGATATAATTTCCCAAATCTTTTCTCATCTCGTTGCCGACAAACAGTACGTATGCTACCTGCTAACATTTATAAGTAAGCTTACATGTATTGTGTCCAGTCTCTTACAAAAATAACTTTTTTTAGCATTGAGAATCTCAAACTTTTGGTATTCACCATAGATATTTTTGTGTACGGTTGTCGTGAGTGAACTACCTTAATGTTAATTTTTGCTATAAATTAGAAAACATTTAATATTTCCAAAACAGTTAGGTATAGGACAAGTTATATAAAATATGTTTAGAATTTTCTGAAGAATCCATAAATTGAAAAATATACACGGTATTGCATTTAAAATTAAAAATTTCGTATTTGCCACCGTTATATATAAAAAATTTTCTTAAAAAAAAATTTGCAATTAAAAATACCAATCGAACGTTTTGCCAAACAAGCCTCTATTTATCTATTATCGAATTTATTCTAGTAATAAAGTGACATAACTCAAAATTTGCATGTTTAAACTTTTAATAGTGAAACGGCACAAAATGGCGCCCTCCATTAGCGGAATTTTTTAAATGATGGTGCTACTCTAACTCTAGGACGCACCGCGTTGGTGTAACACTGTCATTTAAAAATTTCTACATATGGAGAGCGCCATTTTGGGCCGTTTTAGGATTAAAAGTTTAAACATGCAAATTTGAGTTATGCCACTTTATTACAGTAAAGGAGCAACACGGGTTCTGCCTCATTTCCCATGTTAATTCCCATAAGAAATCGCTAAGGTCATTCTGCACTTTTTTGTCCATATCAAGGTCATTCGTCTTGACGTCACGTGTCATGACGTCACTAGCCAACTGTTGCCAACCTAACCTAACCTTACTCGACCTTGGGGCCTTGTTGCCAGCCTGCTATATCTGCCGCTAGATGGAGTCACTTATTAATTAATTTATTATTCCGCAACTTACTATACATCATTATTCGATATCACAGCAACTCAACATACACCATTATTAATTTTATTTATTAAAGAAAAAAAGCTGTTACCGCGGGGAATCGATCCATCGACCTAGAGATTACCAGTCGGCATCTTTATCGCTAGGCCACGTAGACTTTTAAGAAATTCTTACTTTATATTGTATACATAAAAAAAGAAATAACACTGGGTCGTGGTCGATAACGATATACTCGGTTTACTAAAAGATGGTAAAAGACATCGGACGTTATTATTGGTCTGATTCAAATAGTACAAACGGCACTAATATAAAGGAAGTGTGACGTAGATTACCGTTGAAAAGAAAAATCATGCGATTGCCAAAAAGGCATTAACATATCTCTGCTATTATTGGTTCAATAACAGTAACTCAAAATGAGTTACTGTAAATACTTAATACTGTTTCTTTAAAAATATAATTTTAAAACAAAATATATTTTATTTTATTTTATTTTCATTGTCCAATGTTGACTTTACCCTATTACAAATAACTTTCCCCCATTTAAATTATAAGCAATATTTGTCCAGTCTTTATTTAAATGTCCACACCTGTACTCTACTGTCCAGAGTAAACTACACGTTTTCCATTTAAAAAGCATTGGTGTCCAAGATCCTATCTCTTTTTTTATGTATACAATATAAAGTAAGAATTTCTTAAAAGTCTACGTGGCCTAGCGATAAAGATGCCGACTGGTAATCTCTAGGTCGATGGATCGATACCCCGCGGTAACAGCTTTTTTTCTTTAATAAATAAAATTAATAATGGTGTATGTTGAGTTGCTGTGATATCGAATAATGATGTATAGTAAGTTGCGGAATAATAAATTAATTAATAAGTGACTCCATCTAGCGGCAGATATAGCAGGCTGGCAACAAGGCCCCAAGGTCGAGTAAGGTTAGGTTAGGTTGGCAACAGTTGGCTAGTGACGTCATGACACGTGACGTCAAGACGAATGACCTTGATATGGACAAAAAAGTGCAGAATGAACCTTAGCGATTTCTTATGGGAATTAACATGGGGAATGAGGCAGAACCCGTGTTGCTCCTTTACTTATTACTGAGTGTGCAATTTGTCTCTGCCACATTGTATAAGATTGATCTCAAGACCTTTGTTGCATTATTGAGAACCGATATGGAGCTATAGTTATAGCTTACATAGCCCAATCGGATTAGGTGAAGAACAGGCTTGAGATTCTGAAAAATTCGAAGCAGCAATTTTCCTTCGGAATTCGTTGGAGGGGGTCTGTGGTAGTCTAAATTCAAAAAGTTGGGATTCCAAAGTTGTCGTTACCTCCGCCAGCTTGATTTAAAGGGTTATTTTTTGTATCTTGAATAACTCATTTATTTTCAATTTTACACGGAAAATAGTTTTTACAAAAGTTATTTAAAATTAAATTTCCTACAATTCTGCTTTTTTTTGTACGATCGATTTTTTTCGATTTATACCCGAAAAGAGGGGGTGAATTTTTGGTTATAGAATAACTCGTTTATTTTCAATTTTACGAGAAAAATTGTTATAAACAAAGTTGTTTAAAATTAAATTTCCTACAATTCTGTTTTTTTTTTGTACGCTCGATTTTTTTGTATTTATCCCTGAGAAGAGTGGGGGTAAACTCTTATCATTGTATTATCACGTTTCTTTTTAATTCCAGGTATACAGTAAACCCCAAAAGAACGAGGCAGCTGCTCCGTAGAGCGCGTGAGAGAAAATAAATTTCATTTTTTTAATTGTAAAAATTATACTGTTCGATAAACTGATTATTTACACCCCTCTTTTCCTTTACCGTGAACGTGCGACCCAACAATATAAACTTTAGAAAAAATCGGAATCATAATTGTACCAAATAACATTTTTGAAAATCAGCAAAAAAAAAAAACAAACAGAAAAAATAATGGTACAACAACAATAATAAACGTGACAATACAATACTTAGGTTCACCCCCACTCTTCTCAGGGATAAAAACAAAAAAATCGATCGTACAAAAAAAACAGAATTGTAGGAAATTTAATTTTAAACAACTTTGTTTATAACAATTTTTCTCGTAAAATTGAAAATAAACGAGTTATTCTATAACCAAAAATTCACCCCCTCTTTTCGGGTATAAATCGAAAAAAATCGATCGTACAAAAAAAAAGCAGAATTGTAGGAAATTTAATTTTAAACAATTTTGTTTATAACAATTTTTCTCGTAAAATTGAAAATAAACGAGTTATTCTATAACCAAAAATTCACCCCCTCTTTTCGGGTATAAATCGAAAAAAATCGATCGTACAAAAAAAAGCAGAATTGTAGGAAATTTAATTTTAAACAACTTTGTTTATAACAATTTTTCTCGTAAAATTGAAAATAAACGAGTTATTCTATAACCAAAAATTCACCCCCTCTTTTCGGATATAAATCAAAAAAAATCGATCGTACAAAAAAAAGCAGAATTGTAGGAAATTTAATTTTATATAACTTTTGTAAAAACTATTTTCCGTGTAAAATTGAAAATAAATGAGTTATTCAAGATACAAAAAATAACCCTTTAAATCAAGATGGCGGAGGTAACGACAACTTTGGAATCCCAACTTTTTGAATTTAGACTACCAGAGACCCCCTGCAACGAATTCCGAAGGAAAATTGCTGCTTCGAATTTTTCAGAATCTAAAATACTAATCCGATTGGGCTATACATTATGATCTCGAGACTGGTGTATGGGAAAAGTTCTAGGTACTTTTCAAAGGTAAAAAAGGAGTTGTAAAATTAAGGGTAATTTCTTTTTAATAATATACAATCCTTTAAAATAAATGACGAAGTTTTATCAAGAACAGAGGTAAACTTGTTTTTTCATTTGGAAACAGCATCTAAAAGCTCTTTTTTTGATATAATAATAATATTTATTCAAGAAATAACACAAGTTACAAGGTAACAGAACAACAATTTCAAATAAATAAATATTGATACTCAATAAGTGCCAATAAGGCACTTGTTTGAGAACAAATATAAATATAAAAAATAAACAAATTTATACATATAAAATAAAATTAATGCATTACAGGAAAAAAATATATATATATATATACATTTTAGATAATAATATTTTATATAGGAGACAAACACAATCAAAATACCTACACTTAATTAAAAAGATATCGAAACTTTGACCATACAAAACGCAAATAAATATCAGTTAATTAAAAGAATATTATTTATTACCTCCATTTTCTCGTTTTTGATAAATTTTTTTAAATTATTTTTAAATATGGACAAGGTATTACATTTTATGTCGACTGGAAGAGTATTATATAATTTTGGACCTAGATACAAATACGATCGTTGTCCTACTGATTTTTGGGTACGAGGCACAGTATGGAGATGTTTTTTTCTTGTGCTATATGGATGATCTGGTAAGTTGAATAGTTGTTTATTTGTATGAAATTTAATATTAATATTATAATAAAAAAATTGTTTTAGATTCATAACATTTGCCTCAACAAACAATGAGTTAGAAGGATACCTGTAGGGCCTTTTGAGCACTATTTTTAAAAATCTTTTTTGCAGAACTTCAAATGGTTGTAAATGTGTTTGTAAAGTACAACCCCACACAATGATGGCATATCTCAAATAACTTTCTACTAAGCTATGGTACAATATTTTAAGTTGATATGGTTGTAGATAATCTCTTATATTTTTAAATTTATATATTATCATTCTTAATTTTTGGCATGTAAAAGTTATGTTTTCTTTCCATTTGAGATATGAATCCATGTAAACCCCTAGATATTTTATCTTGTTTTCAGGGAGAATGGTAAGTGTTCGCCCAGAAGCAGTAAAAGTTACTTTGTCAAATGGAGGTCTTGTTATAATATTATTACTGAATGGTAAGTAACTCCTATTATCAATTAAGCTACTGTTGTTAATACTAAAATTCAGACTTTTATCATCTTGATGCAGGAGAGAGTGAGAGTGAGACAGGTTGAAGATAAAACATGCTGGGGAATACCACCAACTTTTCTTTTAATAATTGAGACCCAGAAAGAAGGATATTTAAATTGCACTACGTTTTACAAATACCGCAAAATGTAATTTTGCTAACAGCCTCCGCCATCTCGTCAAAAACCGCATTCGAAATGGTCCAGATATTTTCCTATGTTGTGTTTGCTCGCAGTTGGCGAAATATCTCGAGTGTAACGTTCATGTGCGCCTCCTCGTTCTGTTTGATTTTGATGTTTAATAAAGCTTAATTAGCGCTGCTAAAACAGAAGGGTATTATCAAACAGGAATGATGATGGTTTAGATAATGGAGCAATTACGAAAGGCAAATATTAATTTCAAGAACATCCCCGTCGTTTCGCGGAACGAGAAACAATCTCTGTGACAAAACAAAATTGGAAGACATAATGGAATAAATTTCGCTTCTGTCTAGTTTATCGAGAATTTATTAATTTATTGGCGGGATCGAAATTGGTGATGCGGTCGATGTTCCTTTCGTGGAATAATGTTTTAAATTGTTTTTAGAAAGTGTCGTTTAGATATCAAAAGAAAACATAGAGCTAGGCGTAAGAAATTATCTGTCTAGCATGTTTAAAAGTCACATTTATTTTTGAGTAAATTGTAACGAGCAGTTTTAGCTACTTAAAATACTAGGGAAAAATCCCAACTAACAAAGTAGCTTTATAATTTTTAGTTTATAAGACTATTATATTTTATTGATATTATATTGCTGTGTCTGGAATGCTAATTTATTGTATTACAGTTGCATAAATCACCATTTTGTTCTCTGAAACTAAATTGTTATATAAATTAGTTTTTACAATATTCTTACAGCAAAATTATAAAATAGTTTTCACGATAACTATAAAATTGTTACGTAAACATTTATACAACTGTTCTATACAATATTTCAGCTTATAAAATAAAATTGCTTTATAGTTATTCTATATTATTGTTCTGGATTACCTTTAGAACTTTTTGGTTATACAAATATAACTGTTTCTTAACCTCATAATAACGCTTTAAAAAATAGTTATATAAATATTAGTGTGAGATAATTCCGCATCAATAGCAATTTGCTTCTGATGAAAACTCTAAAATAACTGTAATATATTGTCGAAATACACTATTACAAATCAGAAAACTGTATAGCAATTATTTTAGTTAAGAATAGTATTATCACTTTAAAAATATTTATAAAAAAAAATAAAGCAACTACATTTGGTAGTACCTACGCCAGATTATTTTGTATTTTATGTTCGTTCAACTACTTCCCATACCAATTGTATGTGAGTGTATGGTCTGAAAATGTCAGATATAAATAGTAAAGAAATATAAAAAATAAGTGGTACCTGCTTTTCAGAGAACAGTAAAAAATATTAGTAAAACATTTTGCTGGTTTGTCTAGACACTCAAAAAAAAACTATCATTCAGCCAGATAATAATTAGGTATGTTCTGAATAATCATGCCCCAATACTAAAAGAAAGCCATATTTTTGGCGATGTCCATGTTAAACTTGCTTATTCTCGTAATATTAAAAATTATGCTTGCTCTATAAAGCTGTAGAAACAAATCTAATCATTTCAATTCTCAAATACTTAAATCGGAAATGATTTAGTAAGGTTATGTTATATTTTGTCATATAGTGCAGCAATATGAAACTATTATACAACAAACCATGATGAACTTGTTTTGTAGAAATGAGTAATACAACTTAATTATTGTATTACAGCTGTTTTTACTACAATAATATTTTATAATTATGATTCAGTCTTAAAATAACTTTCTAATACCTCTGAATAGCCGCCATATTTAACAAAAACCTAAGACAGTTTTAAAGCTAAATCTACTGTCAGTTTTACTAGTATTTAAGACAAAACCAATGTTAATTAAAGATTTTAATCATTAGTAATATTAGCATAATCTTATTACTAAAAAAAAATCCAATTGCATTAATTTAATTTTTGTTTCACACTGAAAAAGTATTAGAAATATGAATCAAACTCGAGGCGCTTAAAAATTTAGTATTGTATTTGCTATATAATTAACAGTAATTCTTGCTGCGTATCCAAAAACGCTTTATTGTAGGTCATACATTATGTCTAAACCGCGTCATAGATATCTCTTAAGTAGATACTGCCATTTTACTAATATCGCCTTGAATTTACTTTCATGACAAATATAGAATTAATTTGTTTTCACCGGATACATTTAAAAAACTAAAATGTTACTGATTTTGATATGCAACCTAACCTCAAAATTGAAAATTTATAAAACAGTTATAAAAGTTTAAAAAAACATTTGTTTAAAGTCTGTGTAAATGTGTAGTAACTGTTCGGTAACTGCATTCAACAAATCTTATAGAATTTACAAAAGAACCAAATAGTTCTGTAATACTGCGCCCATTTTGTGTTTATTACTGTTGAAAGAATGTTCCGGAAATGTTCTTAGCTAATATTCTATTTTATAAATTTGGTTCTGTAAACATTTTTTCAGCTTTTATAAAATATCAAATTGTTACTTGGGATACGACTCACCTTGTTTAAATATAAGAAGAAAAAAGGTAAAACGTTATTTAATGTTAATAAGACATTATTTTTTTCGTAAACTAGCCGACACTCTAACGGCGGATGTTATTTTTGAAATTTTACAGAAAATTTCACACTTTTACTTTTCAACTAATAAGTTGCCTTAATTTTGACTAGTTACCATGGCAAATAAAAAAATTTCCGAAGATTTTTTCGAGGCGCCACGATATTTAAGTGGACATTTTTTGACAATTGAAAAGGTAAACATATGATCTACCTGTGAATAATGCAAAATTTCTACAAGAATTAACATTATTATTTATTGTTTGCTAAAAAGTTGCATTTAGAAAACACGAGTTTGTTTGAATATTATGCATTAACAATTTATATTTCAAAAAACGAAGTATGTAAAAACATAGTAAGATTTAAATGTTGCTTGAATTCTAACTCACCCTCTCTTCTTAATGGTGAATAGGAAGGTGACGAATTAATTAGATGTCTGTGTTTTAAGACATATATGTAATATTTTAAAACAATTTTGTTCAAATCTTTTTTAGATAAAAGGCCATATTTTCTTGACATCTTCAGCAGACTTTCTTGGATTTTCGTAAACAAACCATTCGACTCTAACGCTTCCTGGTCGCAATCTTCCATTAAATTCGTTAAATATATTAATTTTGGATGACATATTTGCACTTGACTCGACTCTGCAATATTTATATAAATTGTAGTTTTCAAAGCATTTCAATTTTCTCAAATTGTTTAACGCAAATGCTTACAAGAAATGTGTTACGTAAAAATATTTTTGTGTGCTGGTTTACTATACAGTAACTCAATGTAGTTTACCAATATAAACCTTATCTGTCAAAAACATGGCCGAATATTTATTATGGCCACCTACTGCAACAAACCATGTTAATATTATATTTTTTACATTAAAATTTTAATAAAAAATACATTTCTACCACCGTTAGTGGCCTAAAATTACCAAAGGACAATATACTAAAATAATACCCATCCAAATTTCAGCATTTTCTGTAACTAAAGTTAGTATTTTTTTTATTTAACGAAATATGGTAGATACAGGGTGTCCCAATAGTGTGTGGAAGTTCGATATATCTTATATTTTAGAAAATATCAAACAATGTTATTTACAAAAATTGTAGATAATACAGAGTGATCCATAACTTCAGAATTGATCAAACCTATGTTTTTTTTAAATGGACCACCCTGTATTTAATTGTAAATTTGAATTCCCTGACTTTGCATTTCAAGAAAGTATTAACATGTATGAGGTTATACTGGGTATTTTGGAAGTTTAAACCAATTTTATATGAAAATCGTACAAGGTTCAACCCTCTGTATATTTCAAAAGAAACAATCGAACATCAAAATTTTTTGATGAATCATTTTTAATGATAGTCTACTTTTATAAGAATATACTAATTTTTCCTAGCACAACAAACGTGTAAAGGGTGAGTCAAAACTCAGATACATGATTTTCTCAATTTTTTTAAATGTAACACCCTGTATTTCATATCATTTCTAAAAAGTACTTTAATTATACGTTCGTTTGAGTTAAATATTGCCTATCCCTAAATACAACAGTTTAGCGAGATTCTTAGATGAAATGTTAAAAAGGGTTAATTATAACTAAATTCACAATGTAATTTGATTTAAACTCCTGTTAAATATTACATACTAGTTACTAGTTAATCAGTTTATATTTTTAAGGTACCTGGTACAATTTTTTATCAACTGAAATTATTTTTTGGGAACTTTACAACTTTTTATATAAAATGCAATGAAAACGCTAACAGAACTTCAATTTTTTTTGTGCATTAGGTCAGGTGGGCTTTGAAATTCATGTCAAAAGAATAATTTGACAAATCCAAATTGTTTAAATAAAAAAATAAAATTATATTTAGTGTTCACAAGTATTTAAATTTATTGATTTGACTAATTTAAAAATGAATTTTGAAACGAATGAATTGACATGTGATTTTAGTGATAGGGGCTAGTGATGAAATTGCTTGTTGGCAACTAGAATTTATAAGCAAAAATATCCTGATAGCCGATAACCTCGTAAAGAAATATTTGAAAATCTGTTGGAAAGATTCAAACGTACAGGCAATGCAGCATATCAAAAAAATGATAATTAAAAACGAACTTTAAATGAACATAATGAACTCAGTATTAACTTAGTATTACCTAAAATCCAAACACCAGTACACGCATCATGGAAAATGAAACGGGAATAAGTAAATCATCTGTCAATAGGATACTATTAAAAAATAAAGTACATCCATACCGTATCCAACGTCACCAGGAGCTTCTTGAAAACGATTTTCAAAATAGAATAGCTTTTTGTGAATAGGCAATAGAGAACATTAATAATAAAAATGATTTTTTTTTTATTTTGTTTATGTGTTAGCATTTTATCAATAATATCTAGTTCATAGTTGTGATCTATAGCAATAGTTTTAATTATATATAGTTCCTTATTAAAGTTTTCCGTAGACAGAGGAACGTTTAATAGCCTCTCTAAGTAGCAATTAAAGGCAGCCAATTTATGTGTTGCTGGATGGTTAGAGGTATTGTCTATAACTGTGCCTGTATGTGTTGGCTTTCTATAGATGTCAAAGTTGAACTTGTTATTATTTTGTGAGATTTTAAGATCTAAGAAGTTAATAGATTTGTTTATTTCAATTTCTAATGTGAATTTAATATTAGAATGTAAGTCATTAATATAAGTCAAGAAGTCATTTAATGAGTCTAAGTTACCTGACCACAAAATCAAAATATCATCAACATATCTATAATAGAATTTCACATTTGAGTGGAAAGGGTTGTTTTTAAGGATTTTTTCTTTTTCAAAATTGTGCATAAATATGTCTGCTAATATTGGGCTAAAACAAAATAAAATTCAACAAAACTTAGTTTATACTAACAATCCTAATATGGTACATGAACTAACCACCAGTAAGAAATACATTTCTCTTACCTTTATTGGAAAAGCATCCTATAAAGTGGCAAGCTTACTTAAAGACCACTTTAAAGTATCTTTCAAAACCCCCTCCTCATTACATAAGCTATTTGTTCATAATAAAGATAAATTAGATCCCTTTGACTTATCTGGAATTTATAAATTAACTTGTAAATCTTGCCATTCTTTCTATGTGGGACGCACATTTCGAAATTTCAAGATCCGTTTAAAAGAACATTTGCGTTGTCTTAACCAAAATACAACAGGTTTTTCACATTTTGCCAACCACCTACTGGACTCAAATCACGACTTCGATTCAACTGAAGGTTTCGAAATCCTACATAGTTCCTATCATAGATTTACTCTTAATAGCTTCGAAAGCCTCGAGATATTGAAAAATTTAAAATTAAATCCTGTTGGTTGCTTAAATGCCCAGATAATGTCAGAAATTCCTCCTGTTTTCTCAACACTAATCTAAATTTATCGTTCTAACTTCCTTTTTAACCTCCCCCTTTATTTCTATTCACATATTTTCTTGCAAGGGGTACATTTCAGTAAGTAATTTTTTTCCCATAAGAAACCAACGAGCACGTTTAAAGATTAGGTTAGATTGTGCGATTTCACATCCGTCATTTTCTTCTTTTCTTCTTCAGTTGCTTCACAACAGTTAACCCAGTCATTTCTTCTTCTTTCTTCTTCCTACAACATCACATACACTTGGTGATTGGTTCATGGCCCAAATCTTATAAAATAAATAATAAATATTTCTTCACTCATGGTTTACATCTTATTACCTATACCCTGTCATGGGTTTACCCAAGAATTTTTTGTTAATACTTGCCACCACCTATAGAGGCCTTAACTTGACAGGTCTCCTTTCAAAAATGTTAGTTTAAAAAAAAAACAAGGTTGTTTAAAATAAGCCTTATCTTTTAATCTGTTTAATGTATGTGATTTGTTTTGTATGGTCTTGAATATTTTAAATTTTACTATTTCAATTGACTAATATTTGTTTTTTCAAATATTTTTAACTTTTTATTACTTGTAAACTTTGTTCATTTTACAATTTATTTCACCCCACATTGGATGAAACTTGTTTTGTAGTATTCCCTAGTGGATGGAGAGTATGGTGAGTTTTCTCTTTTTTACTATTTTATATATCGTTTGCTCTATGTATTAACACACCTTACACCACATATTCTCCTTTCCACTAGGCGAGCCTGAAGATGAAGTGATGACACTTCGAAACCGGTCGCACTCAATGTTTTGTTAAATAATTAAACATTGACTTTCCTTGTGAGATATAAAGGACTTTTTCTCCCCCTTCACCTTAAAATTACCTCAACTCACACATGGCTACCCCCCTTGTCAATCAAAGACTTCATTTTGGCTGTCTTCTTCGTCTATAATAATGTCATTAACAAGCGGCAGATTTTCTATTTCAAACGCAGCTGTTTTCAGCTGCGGCTACAAGGTCTTCGCCATTTAAAATTTTTCTAAATCTCCAGTCAGACATCTGTAATCAGATAAACGAATACCTAAAATAGATTCACCCAAAAGTAATGAATATATGCATTTACCTTATTAATATGCGTTTATTCCCTAGCGGGACTTAGGAGTCCTGGATGAAAATAGCTACCCTATGGTACGCCTATGTTCGTTAGTGAACTAACAAATAGTTGTTTAGTTACATAAAATCACAATAATTAAAATTTTAAACAAACCCGAACTCACTATGGCTTTTGTTTTATGTTATTAATAAAAAAAACTCGCACTACACATTCACGACTCGACTGCCATAACACACTGCTAAACAGCTGTGTTTACAAATTCAAACTGTCCGTAATAATATTGTATTGTTGGTCACATACATACCTTAAAAAAGGTGTACTTCAGAGTTCCGTCAGGACAACGCGTCTTAGCGAGCATATCGTAATTTACTGAGAGGTTAAAAGTTTTGGGACCTTTAAGTCCAGTCAGGACACAAAAGGTTTTAAGGTGACAGTATACAGGTTAGTGATATTTGATTATTTAAGCTAAGAGCATATCTTCGATAGATATTTATTTTAAACCATTTTTTTTATAATTATTTTAGATATTTTTTTAATAAATTAAAACTCTACATTATACCCAATAAAATTTGTATTTTTTTTTAAATGTCAAATTAAAATAATTTGATCACAGAAATATACCAAGTTATGTCATTCTTTGAACATTAATGTTATTCACTTTGACCACAAAATTTAGTAAAGCAATTTCACACTACAATATATAATATTAAAATTAAGCTGGAAACAATAGTCAATAATCCAATGAAAACCGAAAACAAGCCGAAAATCGTACCAGTAATAATTCACAAAGTTAGCAAGCAGCACTTTATGCGAAATTAAATGCCCGGCTGTTCATGGTGACTTTTTAGTTATTAACGGCGACGTAGAGAGTGCGCTACGCTACTTCCAGCCTCATGAATACATAATCTACGAGCGGCTTCGGAACTTCTTGTAATTAACACTTCTTATGGAAATCCCGTTAAATTAGGCGAAGAACTCGACTGGAAAATGTATTCCTCAAATATAACTAATCTACATTTTGTATTTCATATTTTTGGTTTCCACAGATATAACGGTTTCGGACTGGAATCTAAATTCGGCTTAGGGGAGACCGGGGGTTAGATAAACAGTGGTAAATACGAATTCGATTACCTAAATTTACTAATAGTTTAAAGAAACATCTTTTTCTTGCCATGACATCCTATCACTATGATCAGTAATACCCAGCATATCTAATTTTCGCATCTCAAACAAGTTAGAATCTTTTGAAAACCTAGAAACAGTCGATACAGTAAACATCATGTTTTATATATCTTAGGACAGTCTTTATAAGTACCAGTCTACATTATAATTCATGTTGGTAAAAATATTTTTTGGACGTTATAATTTTGAGAAAAATAAAGATTATATTTAAAGTTATCGCAATTAGTCTTTTCCTGAACAAGTTTATAACAATTGGCCACCGTGACAGGACATGTAAAGAATATGGAAAAGGCCCAAAGATTGCGGGAAATTTTAAGAGTATCATTTAACCGATTTCTAATGTATATGGAGACAGAACTAGAAAAGGAGACACCCATAGGTAGTGAAATTAAAACCAATTTAGAGAATTTATCTAAGAAGAATTAAGAGCTGACAAAGTAAGATGATGAGATCCTTAATTTAATGTTAGAGAGCGGTGTGGACGAAGATGTGCTAGATAACAAGACTGCAGATAATTTTCAATATAAGTTCAGCAGCATTAAGTTCAAAGTAGAAGATTATTTTAAGAGAAATATTCAAGGAAATATTAATAACACATCAATCACAGGTGCTGCTTCTTTAAATAAACTACAACTTCCTAAATTAAAATCAGAATTAAGAAAATTTATATTAAAGATTGGTTACCATTTTGGGCACAATTTAGGCGTATATATGATGATACTACTTTAGAAGATGTAGGTAAGTTTTCATTTTTAATCCAGGCTACTGTGCCAAAATCTAAAGCTAGAAAGCTCGTAGAAAGTTACCCTCAATCTGATGCTAACTATATTAAAACTCTTGATAGTTTGCGAGCAAGATTTGGTCGAGATGAAATGTTAGTAGGATATTAGATTAGGAAACTTATAAAATTAGCGTTAAGTTATACTAACAATAAACCCAAACTTACAGAGCTATTTGCTAGGCTAGAGACACAACTTAGATCACTCGAAACTCTGGGAGTCACCACCGAAAAGTTCGCAACTATGTTACTACCATTAGTTGAGTCTTGTGTTCCAGAAGACACCCTAAGAGCATGGCAGAGAAATTCGTCATATGATGTTACCTTCAATTCTCAAACACGTTTAGACAAATTATTAGAATTTTTAAAAAAAGAGGTTGAAAACGAGGAGAGAATTTTTATGGCTGTGTCTAGCTTTGAAGTTCCAGAAAATAAAAAGAGACAGTCTCAGAGAGAATGTAACATCCTGACAGCAGCTGTGTTATTAAATACAAAGGGAATAAAATATACAAAAAAGATATCAAAGTGTATATTATGCAAAGAAAATCATGATTGTGGAAATTGTGAAAGATTTTTAAAGATGACTGTTAAAGAAAAAACACAACTTTTAGAGAAGTATCGTCATGTTAGGGTAGTTTTTGGCATTACATGCAGTCTTTTTTTACTTGCATCATTTAACAAATGTTTTAAGTGAGTGTTTTATTGGCATTCCGAAATATACTGAAAAACTCATTAAAAGCTTCTATGTTGATAATTGTGTGGATTCTGTTTCTGAGCTTGACAATTTTATCTAAGAATGTGCAGCTGTAATTGAATATGCTAAATTGGAATTAAGAGTATGAGAATATGCTATTTTGGATGATACTTCTAAGAATACTACTTCTCCACTGTTACGCTTAAGTTGGAATAGAAATATTGATACTTTAGAGGTATATGTGAATAAGTTAAGTAATCTAGAATACAAAAAATCCCCAAAAGAGTTATTCTATCTGCGGCCAATAGTATTTTTAACCCAATTGGTTTTACTCTTCCTGTTTGTTGTTACCCAAACTCCTGTTACAGAAGACATGCTCTTTAAAATTAAGATGGAATGACGAGTGTAATCCCTAGCTTTATAGGGCTTGACGTATACTGCCTTCGATCATGGTGGACTGTATTCAAATTAGATTACCTGGGGTGGAGGCCTTATGCTCCACCCTGTAGCCTCTGGAAGATATTCTTGAAGTTCTAGTTGAAGCACTGGGTGTATTAAAATAAAACCATCACTCTACATTTGAATTTGATATATTCACTGCTTGATACGTTCACATTTAACACATTTACAACTTTTTGTTACATAGAAGTATTGATAAGTTACATATTAACTTTTTATAAAATCAAATCGCACATGCTTGGAATGGTTACCATGAATGCCAGCTTCTTAGGTTAAAGTTTTTGGGACTTGTTGCTTGTTCGACTGAAAAAGCGAAAGTGATTTTAGTTTCGTTCTGCTGTTGCTTCTCAACCCAGACCGGCTTTTTAGCTTTCTCTAATTGGCTTTCTAGTCTCCTATGATAGCACGCGAAACTATTGTTTTTAAGATCTGTCTTATGATTGGGTGAAAAACCTTGCGTGACTTATTTTTAACTGTTCTCGAAGCAGCAGGTGTCTTTGAAGGTTACTTGAAAGGTAAAAGGGTGGTTATTGCACAGCTTTGCATAATTGGTTTATACAGGGAGTGTCTATTTAGTATTTTATTCTTTTTTATTTGTTAAGTGCGGAGGTTTATACAGGGAGTGTCTATTTAGTATTTTATTTTTTTTTGTTTGTTAAATGCTGATTTAGATTAATCTGCCATGCATATAGAACATGTTGAATGTAATTTCAACAACGAGGTTCCAAAATATTTAGAAATAAGCTTTAGGAAATGGATTTCTAAAATACATTTAATTGGATTTGTAAAGATTTCAAGATAGCATTTAAATACAAGTCTAGGTGAAATGAAAAATCCAAGTCTTAACATGTTTTTCATGATGCAAGTCAAAATTGTTATGTGTTATTTCCTTAGATTAAAGAGACCGAAGATGTAACATTGCACACTGCGCATGTTGTCTATTTTAAGCCAAAGTAACCCACCAATTGAAAATCATTGTTGCACGACGCCACCCGAATTGCTCAGATTTCCATTCAGCGATCACCTCCACCTGAGTTTAATCACCATTGACAGCTGTTTTTTGATTTATTTGTTGGTATTTTAGCAATTTAAAGTGTTCTAGTTATTCAATTTCAAGTTCAAAATGTCACGATGTATCTTGAAAAATTGTATGTACTTATAATACAAGTACTACTGTTATGAATATATTCGTTTTCAGCGGTAAATATTTATTAACGTTTTGACATAACGCGCCATGATTCTCTGGGCTGAATACTTCAGATCCGCATTAAGGGGTGTCAATAAATATTAAGAATCAGAAATCAGATTTCATATTACTTACATAAATTTACAAAAGGATAAAATTTTGAACATTTAATTTAAATAAATAGTAAATAGGCATTATTGCTAACGAAATTTTGTATTTAAAAAGTAGTTTTATAAGAATGTTTTCTAAAGATAGTTTTTAGCCCTTTTTGGTAGATAAATAAGAGGTAAAGAATCATAGTTGCTAGCTAAATTTTATTTTTATAAGGTATTTTTATAAGAATATTAGATGAAATACAGGATGACCTACTTAAAATTTCAAGGTTCATCTTATTTGCGGTCAAATAGAAAGTGACATTGAATTTTCAGTCTTAAAACAAAGTAATCTAGTATAAGCAAAAAAAAAATACTAAATTTACAGGAGTTAGGTCCGATTCCACCGTTGTGTTAAACGGAGATTAAAATGACAGTGTTAATGTAAAAGTGTCATTTTAAACTTCGTTTAACACAAGGTGGAATCGACCCTTAGTCACGTTAATAAAATGTTACATTACAAACCCCTAAACAACTCGAACATAATTTTCATTTACTAAAAAAAATCCAAAATTTAGCAACATTTATTTATTATACAATCGAATGCGATTTCAAAGATAACTGGATCAAAAAATCCGAATCTCTAAATTTTGGAGCTAAATGCTCAGATAAAAGCAAGCGACCGATAGGGGTTACAAAAATAATCGATTTATCGATAATTCTGATATTTTTTAATGAAAATCGATTTATCCGCTGTTTTTCATAAATTATTTTCGTTTTTTTTTAAGATAATGTATTAATCGATTTAAAAGGAAATACAAAAAAAGTAGATTTATTCAAAATAATCGATTTATCGTTTAATCGGTTTTTTAATTTATTTGATTATTTTTGATTTTTCAAAGATATTATATGAAAATAATCGATTGAATAAAATCGGTTATTTTACATAATCGATATTTTGGTTATTTTTTTAAAATTATCGATTTATTGGATAATCAGCTTTTTAATAATTAATTATTTTCGATAATCGAATAATCAATTTCAAAGGAAATATGAAAAAAAGGATTATTAGAAAATAATAGATAATTCGTTTTATTTTTTGGAAAATCGATTTATCATAGAATCGGCTTCTTAATTAATTGGTTATTTTCGATTAGGCGATTATTTTGGAATTATCGATTATTTTCGGTATTTCAAAGATAATCGAATTAACGATTTTAAAGGAAATACAATAAAAATAGATTATTGATAATAATCGATTGATCGAAAATAATCGATTATTTAAAATAATCGATCATTCTGTTTTTTTTTTGAAAATCGATTTGTCAGTTAATCGACTTTTTAATTAATCGATTATTTTTGAAATACAATAAAATAGATTATTCGTAATAATCGATTTATCATAGAATCGGCTTCTTAATTAATTGATTATTTTCGATTAGGCGATTATTTTGGAATTATCAATTATTTTCGGTATTTCAAAGATAATCGAATTAACGATTTTAAAGGAAATACAATAAAAATAGATTATTGATAATAATCGATTGATCGAAAATAATCAATTATTTAAAATAATCGATCATTCTGTTTTTTTTTAATCGATTTATCAGTCAATCGACTTTTTAATTAATCGATTATTTTTGATTAATCGATTATTTTCGATTTTTCAAAGATTATCGAATAATCTGTTTCCATGGACGAAAAAAAAATGGTTTATTTGAAAATAATCGATTATTTAAAATAAACGATAATTCTATTTATATTATATTTTGTAAACACTGATTTATCGGTTAATTGGCTTTTTAATTAATCGATTATTTTTGATTTTTCAAAGATAATCAAGTAGTCGATTTAAAAGGAAATGACAAAAAATATATTGTTTGAAAATAATCGATTGATCGAAAATAATCGACTTTTAATAGATTTAAATTTTAAAATGTTATCTGGTTTCAGACATATGCATTTCTAGAGTTTTATGTGACTCGTCCTTTATAATAATTAATATTCTTAAAGAAAGAAGCCTTAATATACTTTTTTCTGAGGTTACAATACAAAACAGCATTTTCTCATTTTGACTAATTTTTAATAATATGTAATAGCCGTAGAAAAAATATAATGTTCAACTCATAAGGGTAAATTTGCAGTATTAGCCTGCGCACATGCTATTTTTATAATACTCGTAGACAATGAGTAACATGTTTTGCTCTATTAACAATATATTCTATTTCAACATTTTACTGTAATCTCTTGCAGAAAAGTCCGTAGTAAATAAACGCTAACGAAATATTCTATAAAAGGTCTACTCTTTACATAAAATGTCGTGGCATCTGTTTGATATTAAAAAATCACGTTAATTTTATTTCATAATACAAAATTCGATTAAACACCTTTTAAATAAACCTAATAGTTCATTAAGATGCTAATAAACAAAGTCCGGTCCCTGTCACAGAGTTCGGGTCGCCGCGTGTCGCCGCCCAGTTCCCCCACTCCGTTAACCCTTCTTTAGAAATTGGCAACATTTGCGCAGGTTTAAAACCGGTGTATGTTATATCTCTGGTCTCTTTTATCTAAGGTTATTTCTAAGATCTGAATCATGTTTAGGCATTTCTGTGAATTTAGTTTAGACTAAAAATAGAGTAGCCCCCATGAAATAATTATCTATACCTAGATTAAAACTTTTAGCAGCCAATGTAGGAGTAAGTCTAGTAGTTAATACGTTGCCTAGTTTTAGTAAAACAAATATTTCTGTTTTTTGCTGGACAAAATCAACTACGGTTTTATCTTGGATTAAACAAAAAGATACGTGGAAACCATTTGTTTAGAATAGGATCGCAGAAATAAGAAAACATTCAGATGTTTCAGGTTGAAGCCAAATCAATTCAGTTGATTTAATATCTAGAAGGCGTTCGACAAAAATATTGTTAGAATCAAAATGGTGGGAAAGCCCATCGTGGTTGTTCAAGGCAGAGGAAAAATAGCCTTGTCAAAATTTTTAAATTTGTGAAGAAACTATTTTAGAGGAGAAAAGAGAAGGTGTTACAACATTGGTAAATACAGACGGTTAGTTTATGAAATTTTAATTTTTCAAAATTTAGTAGCTTTGTAAAAGTTGTGGCTTGGATGAGAAGATTTTTAAACAATAGCTTAGTAAGCAAACGGAAAGAAATAATTAAAGATAAAAATCTTTTTGTACATGAAATCGAAAAAGCAGAAGTAAGTGTAATAAATATAATACAAGAAGAAAGTTTTAGTGGTTTGGAAGATAATAAATTATCACCACTAGATGCATTTTTTTATAAAGATAGAACAATAAGAGTTGAAACAATAATAACAAAAAAAGTTTATTTACATGATTTTCACTATCCTGCAGTTTAACCTTGTGACATTGGCATACAAGGATTACCTAATATACTAAGAGAAAATTATTCGGTTTTAAGAGGACGTAAAACTGTAAGAAGAATTATTTTTTGATGTGCTATAAATAAAAGATACGAATCAAGACATTTTGAAGTCAAATTACCACCATTACCAAGAGTTTTTACTGCAGCTGTTTTTAAAGTTTCTGGAGTGGATATATTAGGACCACTGTGTGTAAAACACAAGGAAAAATTGTGGAGAGCTATTTTCACATGTGCTGTATATAAAAATATTCATTTGGAAATAGTTTCATTTTTGACTACAGATGAGTTTCAAAAACTAGATTTGGACAAAATTTCATCATATAGCACAACCGAGAAGATTACTTGAAAGTTTAACCCTCCTCTTTCTCCATGGTGGGGAGAATGGTGAGAGAAATTGATTAGTTTAATGAAGAGAGTTTTAAAGAAGGTTTTAGGTCGAACATCGCTAAATTATGAAGAGCTTGCTTCAGTTTTGTGCGAGTGTGAAGCTATCGTAAATTCTCGCCCACTGACCTACCTGTCGGAAACTCCTGATTATGTAGATTTGATGCCTGCAATGTTTATGCAAGTTATAAAGAGCATTGGGGTTTCTAATATCGACAAAATAGAAGTGAATAGTTTGAGTTTATAATAATTCATGTATCTCTCCAGTAAAAAGCTTTCGTGAAATTTAAGTTCAAATCTTAGATAAAAGATTTCTCTAATCTTAAATTCAAATTAATATTTTACTGGGATTTCTTTGATATCAATAAGCTTAAACATGTATTTTTGTTGATAGTAATACATATATTTTAAATCTATAATACATTATGAACAATATATAAAAAAGTTACTACTCTACCTCTATCTCCCCTACGTACTACAGAAAACTTTTGCGGCAGAAGAAAAATTTTAATTATTTTTCTTTCCATTTAAAATGAGTTCTCTTTTTAAATAAATATGAAATTCTGATTTGAAAAATATTATTAACTGAATTGTATTAAATCGATATTTGAAGACTAAGTTTGTACCGATATTTTATTTAATTCTTGATAATGTACTATGATTGTAGTATTATAGTAATCTAAACCTACTTACAATTTTCACAAATTACAATAATTAATAATCTTAGATTAAAGAGACCGAAGATGTAACATTGCACACTGCGCATGTTGTCTATTTTAAGCCAAAGTAACCCACCAATTGAAAATCATTGTTGCACGACGCCACCCGAATTGCTCCGATTTCCATTCAGCGATCACCTCCACCTGAGTTTAATCACCATTGACAGCTGTTTTTTGATTTATTTGTTGGTATTTTAGCAATTTAAAGTGTTCTAGTTATTCAATTTCAAGTTCAAAATGTCACGATGTATCTTGAAAAATTGTATGTACTTGTAATACAAGTACTACTGTTATGAATATATTCGTTTTCAGCGGTAAATATGTATTAACGTTTTGACATAAAGCGCCATGATTCTCTGGGCTAAATACTTCAGATCCGCATTAAGGGGTTTCAATAAATATTAAGCATCAGAAATCAGATTTCATATTACTTACATAAATTTACAAAAGGGTAAAATTTTGAACATTTAATTTAAATAAATAGTAAATAGGCATTATTGCTAACGAAATTTTGTATTTAAAAAGTAGTTTTATAAGAATGTTTTCTAAAGGTAGTTTTTAGCCCTTTTTGGTAAATAAATAAGAGGTAAAGAATCATAGTTGCTAGCTAAATTTTATTTTTATAAGGTATTTTTATAAGAATATTAGATGAAATACAGGATGACCTACTTAAAATTTCAAGGTTCATCTTATTTGCGGTCAAATCGAAAGTGACATTGAATTTTCAGTCTTAAAACAAAGTAATCTAGTATAAGCCCAAAAAAAATACTAAAGTTACAGGAGTTAGGTCCGATTCCACCGTTGTGTTAAACGGAGATTAAAATGATAGTGTTAATGTAAAAATGTTATTTTAAACTTCATTTAACACAACGGTGGAACTGACCCTTAGTCACGTTAATAAAATGTTACATTACAAACCCCTAAACAACTCGAACATAATTTTCGTTTACTAAAAAAAATCCAAAATTTAGCAATATTTATTTATTATACAATCAAATGCGATTTCAAAGATAACTGGATCAAAAAATCCGAATCTCTAAAGTTTGGAGCTAAATGCTCAGATAAAAGCAAGCGACCGATAGGGGTTACAAAAATAATCGATATATCGATAATTCTGATATTTTTTAATGAAAATCGATTTATCCGCTGTTTTTAATAAATTATTTTCGTTTTTTTTTTAAGAAAATGTATTAATCGATTTTAAAGGAAATACAAAAAAAGTAGATTTATTCAAAATAATCGATTTATCGTTTAATTATTTGATTATTTTCGATTTTTCGAAGATATTATATGAAAATAATCGATTGAATATAATCGGTTATTTTACATAATCGATATTTTTGTTATTTTTTTAAAATTATCGATTTATTGGATAATCAGCTTTTTAATAATCAATTATTTTCGATAATCGAATAATCAATTTCAAAGGAAATATGAAAAAAGGAATATTAGAAAATAATAGATAATTCGTTTTATTTTTTGGAAAATCGATTTATCGTAGAATCGGCTTCTTAATTAATTGGTTATTTTCGATTAGGCGATTATTTTGGAATTATTGATTATTTTTGGTATTTCAAAGATAATCGAATTATCGATTTTAAAGGAAATACAATAAAAATAGATAATTGATAATAATTGATTGATCGAAAATAATCGGTTATTTAAAATAATCGATCATTCTGTTTTTTTTAAATCGATTTGTCAGTTAATCGACTTTTTAATTAATATATTATTTTTGATTAATCGATTATTTTCGATTTTTCAAAGATTATCGAATAATCTGTTTCCATGGACGAAAAAAAATGGTTTATTTGAAAATAATCGATTATTTAAAATAAACGATAATTCTATTTATATATTGTGTAAACACTGATTTATCGGTAAATTGGCTTTTTAATTAATCGATTATTTTTGATTTTTCAAAGATAATCAAGTAGTCGATTTTAAAGGAAATGACAAAAAATATATTGTTTGAAAATAATCGATTGATCGAAAATAATCGATTATTTTCAATGATCGATAATTTATTTCGATAATCACTTATCTCTAGCGACCAAATGACTTTTAATAGATTTAAATTTTAAAATGTTATCTGGTTTCAGACATATGCATTTCTAGAGTTTTATGTGACTAATCCTTTATAATAATTAATATTCCTAAAAAAAGAAGCCTTAACATACCTTTTTCTGAGGTTATAATACAAAACAGCATTTTCTCATTTAGACTAATTTTTATTATTATGTAATAGCCGTAGAAAAAATATAATGTTCAACTCATAAGGGTAGATTTGCAGTATTAGCCTGCGCACATGCTATTTTTATAATACTCGTAGACAATGAGTAACATTTTTGGCTCTATTAACAATATATTCTATTTCAACATTTTACTGTAATCTCTTGCAGAAAAGTCCGTAGTAAATAAACGCTAACGAAATATTCTATAAAAGGTCTTCTCTTTACATAAAATGTCGTGGCATCTGTTTGATATTAAAAAATCACGTTAATTTTATTTCATAATACAAAATTCGAATAAACACCTTTTAAATAAACCTAATAGTTCATTAAGATGCTAATAAACAAAGTCCGGTCCCTGTCACAGAGTTCGGGTCGCCGCGTGTCGCCGCCCAGTTCCCCCACTCCGTTAACCCTTCTTTAGAAATTGGCAACATTTGCGCAGGTTTAAAACCGGTGTATGTTATATCTCTGGTCTCTTTTATCTAAGTTAATAATGAAGAAACTTAAAGTCTATTAAAAGTACAAAATTTACATCTTATTTACAATTAAACAAGAGTTAAAACAGGTAGTGTTATAATTAATTATACATAATTATATTTTAGGAGACGAATTCCATTTTTTTATTTAAAATATCTTTTTCTTTTTTTTTGTGTTTTGTTTTGTTTGTTTGTTTTTAACTAAACTAAAATGTGATGAAAGATATCTAATTCGACCATTGCAGCGACTTTATCTATTGGAAATTGAAGAAAAATCGGAATTTAATACAGAAGAAATATTTAAAATAAATAGAGAAAAGGCAAAAAACAATCAAACATCTAGCGAAGAGCTTAAGAAAGGTGAAGAAGGTATAAGAGAGCCATAAGACGTTTTCGAGATATGGGCGAGCCATTAAAGTTCCTGAAGAATTGCAGTATACCTGGTGGTTTTATTAGGTTTGCAATAAGTTTATTGCAAAGGTGGAAGAATTTTGGAAATAGAAAATCATCCTATATTTTAAAAAATAAAAAAGTTGTCAAATTTTTTTTAAACAATTGTTATTTTTGATATATTGCAAAAAAGTCAAAAAATAGATTGACAAAAACTGAAAATATTCGTTTTCTTTGAACCGGTCTTAGTAAATTATTCTCAATTTATAACAATTTGTATAGAATACTATTTGATTGTATTTATACGAAAGTTTACTTTTGTACTAAAAGTCTGATGTCGCACCTTTTTCTAGGTATTTTAATAAATACAATGTGTTACTCCATTATCCAAAACATTGACCAACATTTTTTTAATAAACCATTCGACAATTTTTAAAATAAAAATGTCAAATTGTCTAACTCGATATTTAAAAATTACAAGTTTAAATAAAGAATGCAAAATCTTACACGCGAAAAAATATGTCACCGTTTGAGATAGACCTCCTGGCATAGTTTCAACACCCCATCTACTCTTCTATTGCTCTCCACCTTCTTCTTCATTTATCATAAAAACCAAACACAAAACTCGGTCTTTGACGCTACGCTTCGTCTCTTTTTAATGTTTTATTGTTATTCCGGTTTCTGTGAAGACACAGAACAACGTTGTCAGAGCTGGCGATTTATTAGCAGATCTACTGATTTTACAAAAAAAAAAAAATACTGTTCTAAGCATTTTTATGAAAGTTATGACAGTAGCAGTAATGACTATTTTGTTTACTAGGTGGATTTATCCTCCATGGTCTCTTGGGCCAACACGAAAAGTTTTTAAACTCGGTAGTGCCGATTTATTTTATTTTTGATGTGTAAATAAACAATTTTTTCTATTTTATTCTATTCATTTTGGAAAAAGCTGATTGCCATCAGCAAAAAAAACATTAACTGCACAATTATTTGCGTGTTTGTAAAAGTCCGAGGTACAGGGTTAGAAACCTAGGTCCTATGAGTGAACCTTGTGGTATACCGAGCTTAATATGAATTGATGTTGGTTTTTGACCGTCTACTGTAATTAATTGTAATCGTCAACTTAGGTAGGCTTTTATGAAACTTAATGAGATTTAATCAAATCTATGATATTGACACTTTGACTCATGTCAAGTGCCTTTTTTTTCGTTTTGATTAGTGTATAATCGAAGATTGTGCTTTTTAGAAAAAGGTATTAACAGCCTATAATATTCTGAACATAAGTTTACAATAAATCAATAAATTATAAAGATACAATTGGTGGAATTATAGATATAAAAAAAAATTAGGTTACAGAGAAGCATAGAAACATATAAGCGACTTTGTCCTCCCTGCTGCTAAATATTTTTAAGGATTTTCAACGTTAGAATCTGGTTATTTTAATTTTATTTTTCTGGCAACACTGTCAGAGAAAAGAACTCAGACCTGAACTCGAAACCTTTCCACATTATTTATGTACAATTTCTTTCTGCCTTTCTGTCTCGCTGACTGTATATTCTCGTCAGTTCGCTTAATATTCCATATCGCTTTCTTGCTGGTTTTGTCACCTTTTGGATCGTCTTTCTGTATTAAGGCTTCCTCCGACGGCAAAGGATAAGCTTTATATCATCAGGATTCCGATGTTCGTACGGTGTTTTTGTCGAGCTTGCATCTATTGCGACAAGCTAAGGTTTTTATGTAGCGCAAAAAATTAGAGAACAATAATAGATGTGAAAACGGTAATATTAAGAGTTTTTAACAAAAAAAAAGCCAAGGTTACTAAAACATACATAAATTATCATTTTATAAACTCTATTATCTGAAAAGTAAGAACATGTCTATAAAGAATATAAAGTAGTTAGTTGGAACCATATAGAAAACTTTATTATTATTGGTTTTTGTGAAAAAAATTTATTCCTGATAAAAAGTTTAGCATGGTCCAAAATTTGAAACGCAAACATCAGATGTCAATTTTGTATAGCCGTATACTAGGTTTGTCAAAAATATGATTTTTACTGAAAAGTATAGTACCTTTTGTAGATTTCGGCGATTATTAATACGGAGACAGCCGAATCTCTACCAAGTTATAAATAAATCGTTATAGTTAAAATGTAGAATTATTATTTATTTTTGTATTTTATGTTTTTATAAGGTATCTGACTTTTTATATTATTCTTTTTTCTTCTGTCTCATGTTGTTACTTGTTGTCACAGCAATCTTGTTCTCCTGGAAACAACTGAAAAACCCGGAATGCTCCGGAATCGTTACATCCTTTTCTATTCCTTTGTCCTTCTTTTATCTGTGCCTAAGATGCGCAGTAGAGGTTACGACAAAACTAACTAACTGTCATAATATAATACGGGATGAGTAAAAAGTGAAACAAAAACACTACACCTTTTTTCTAACAAACCTCGTATACTACTGATAAAATTTGATAATCGATGGTTCTATTTAAGGTTTTAGACTATGATAGACTTTTATGACGAATAACTTTTTTCTAATATTATTAAAAAAGTTTTTCGTATGCCGCCAACTTATACAAATAACAAAACAGTAAAAAAATTAATTTTGATAAAAGTTGATGACACCAGATTTATCAAAATTGATTAACGAACATAAAAATATGCAAATTATGCGGGGATCTGCGAAGATTTTTATTATTTAAAAAATAAGGATTTTTAACAAAATTAAAAACTGTGTACCTGCTTGCGCTCTTCTCATTCGTCGCAGTCATCTCGTTTTTATGGTTCCATGTAAACACCACTTGTTTTTAGGTTACATTTTGATATACTCCTGGATTTTTTAAATTAGCTTGGAGGGTGGGAAGAGTTGATAATTACCCTAAACTAATTAATAGTATATTATTAAACGAGCTATTTATGGTAGCCATTATTCACGCAGGGTGACGTTCACCCGAGTGAATAATGGGCATAAATTGCGAGTTTAATACTATACTTTGTCCACGACCTTATGGCTTCTTTATTAAATAAAAGTTAAGTGTAAAATGGAAAGTTTTTATTAAACATAGGTAAATAACTGTTGTGTTTTCCACTTTTCAATTTTTCGATTTTCGATTTTCGATTTTCGATTTTCGATTTTCGATTTTCGATTTTCGATTTTCGATTTTCGATTTTCGATTTTCGATTTTCGAATTTCGATTTTCGATTTTCGATTTTCGATTTTCGATTTTCGATTTTCGATTTTCGATTTTCGATTTTCGATTTTCGATTTTCGATTTTCGATTTTCGATTTTCGATTTTCGATTTTCGATTTTCGATTTTCGATTTTCGATTTTCGATTTTCGATTTTCGATTTTCGATTTTTAGATTTGCGATTTTCGATTTTCGATTTTTCGATTTATCGATTTTTTTTATTTTTCGATCTAGAAAATATCGTTATGAAAAGTATCGCCTATCTTTAGTTATCTAACGGAATGTGCCAGAATTACAAAATACGATTTTTTACCTCTAAGGTACATACTTTTAACAAAAATAAACTTTTGGAATTTGATTAATTGAACTTTTTGTATTTTTACCAAAAATTGTGTAAATTGATAGTTATAATACTTTTTCTACACCCGTATTATAATAATGCACTTATATGCCCATAATCCGTTTCATAATGATACCCATTATGATACAGATTTTTCATTACGATACAGATTTTTAATCAATAGAAACCTACAATTTTTCAATCAAGCATGCTGTTTGACGTTTGTCCTAGGTTCCTATGTAATTATTTTAGTTGTCAAAACGTATTAAATTTTCGTAGGTAGCTAAACTTCGATAATTATAATATTAAAATGTCTGATATTAGCGATATAGAAGACTCCTCCACACATATCGGAGAAAGCAGAAAATACAGTACAAAATATTTTACCGCAAAAATCTAGGGAAATACCAATACCTGAAGTAATACCATTAATTACAATTTTGTAGAATTTTTTATAGAAATACGAGTAATTACTGTTATTGTGTTCAATACCAATATAAATATAATATTTATAGGTCTTGATTATTTATCGGGTGTAGAAAAAATAGCGTATGCAACTCTCATGTAATGGTTATTAAAACACTCGCATAAACCATACGAAACTCGCCTTTGGCTCGTTTCGTATCCCGGTTAATGCTCGTGTATTAATAACCATCATTACATGATCGTTGCATAATATACTATTATCTAATAGTTGAACATATATGTATACATAGAATATAATGCAAATGCTCTAATTTCACATTTTTCACTTTTTTATGGTGATCCAAAAACTATAATTATTGGAAATATATTTTTCTTAATAATCCAATTTTTTTTACTTACATTTTAGACATTAGGAAAAATATTACTTTTCAAATATACCACCGGAAATCCCACAAAGTAAGTTATTTTTGGCATAATATTTCCAAACACTTTAAAAATCACTACTGTTATTAATTTATTTTGTTGCTTTCCCTAAAAAACTTAACTTTTAATTTCCAGTCACATCCAGCGATTTTTTTATCCATTTTGATTAAATTGTACTAAATATTAATATTACTTCGTCTATAAAGTAATAAACAATAATTATTTTGGGTTATTCAAAAGTTTTTAAACTTTCAAACAAGAGAAGTAGTCTGACAAATGAATTGTCAACCAAAATCAATGACTATATCAACTAAAGAGGATAGCAGAATTCATTTAATTTCTACTGAGTCCGGCGCGGCGTGACCTAACCGCTGAAAACTTTCAGCCGTCCCATTTAAAACGTACATCAATAAACCTTATTTTTAAATTTCGTTTTATTTTATTTATTTTTAAAATAATAGTTATTTATGCAACAATTGTGTAAAGTTACCCTTTTCTGACGAATGTGAATGTTGTCGCACGAGCCGTAGGCGAGTACGACAATCACATGAGTCAAAAAAGGGACTTTACACACGAGTGGCATACAATATTTTTTCTACTACCGTACACATAATCCACTAATATTAGAAATATAAAAGTTACTTTTTTTCACTAGTGAAAAAAAGTACTTTACTTTACGCACTAGTGGAAAAAAGTCAAATGTGTTAAAAATTGTACACAGCAACAAAAATAAATTTATTGGAACTTTACAAATTTATAATTCTTACAGAACAAAATGACTAACAAATGAAGAAATATTTAAAAAAATAGGTTTTTAACTCATGAATATTAATATTGAATATGCAATTATTGCAATTACCAAAACTTAGGGTTTTGGCCTTTTCCAGCACAGAGTTTGAAAAATGTTGTGATATTACTTCTGTAACCCTATTTTGAGCTTCGAGTGGTATGGATTTGGCCTTTTCAAGTAAAGAGGTTGAAATATTTTGTGTAACTCTAGTTCCACTAATTCTTCATTAGAGTTGTCAACGGTAAAATTATAGCTTTGTTTGGAAGTAGATGGCATACTGTCATCCATCAAAATTTTATTGGAAATTTTGTTTTTTTGTGTTATTGTGCTGTCTACGTAGCCTTCTGCAACAGCAGATGATTTCCATACTCCATGTTTTTTGACAGTTAGAAGGTCTCCTCCAAAATTTGCCAGCATAGTGGCTGAAGACCTCCTAAAGCAGTGTCCTGTAAAAGCCGTTAGATTGGGCAAGTTTAGATACGTTGCTATAATACTTGGCATTTTACCAAAAGTATTTATCCCTACAGGCTGTTTAGAACATTTTCCATTTGCGAATTTTAAAAAAAAATCTGTTATAATTTATATTTGATGGTCTTAATGAGGTATATTTTTTTATGAAAGATAAATAATCAACTGCAGAATTATTTGGATTTAAAATCGTGAAAATGCGTTCTATTCCATTTTTAGTTTCTGATACTTTGACAATATACACTGTTTGTTTATCTTCCACATCGTTAATTGTCATTTTACATAATTCTTCCCGGCGACAAGCTCCCGCAATTCCAATTATAAAAGCTACCTAAAAAATAACATATTGTAATGTTACAAATAATTTATTAAACATTAGGAAGTATCTTGACGTTGCGCATGTAAAACTTCAAATAAATGCTATTGTAAAAAATATAAAAGTTTTAGGTATAATGTGCTGCCTAACAACCTTGGTGGCCTGTTAGGACAGCAACTGATTTTGTTAGGCAACACACCATACGAACACACATCTCGTTGCAAAACTTTACAGAATATTTTAATTTTGTACTGAGCATTCAAGCATTTACTGAGGCATTTACTTACTTTGATCATTAAAAACTTGGAATCTGGAGCTTTCAACAGAAAATTAATTAGATCTTCTCGTTCAAAAATTTTGGATTTTTTTGGTTCATAACCTTTATTTTTTTGTTTGAGAAACGCTATTAACTTGTTGAATTTCGAAATATCAACGTTGTTTTTATATTTTAAGGTGCTTTTAAGCATAGAATAAATCGACCATAGGGTAGAAGCTTTGCAATTCTTCAATTCATCAGAGAAATATGCTAAAATAACGTTTTCCGAATATTTTGTCACCTTATTCTTCCTACACCATTCTATAAATGCATTGTATTTTTGCTGATAAATATATGCAGATTTTTCTGGCAATAAATTTTCAGTGGCCTTTTGTGCACTGCATAAGATATCTGGGGGAGTATTATCAAATTCGCTATCGCTAAATAAATTTGAATCCATATCGATTATGACAGATATAATAAACTGCAAATAAAATTTGAATTTAAGTAAACAAATATTAAAAAGTAAAACTTTTTACCTTCTCAAACTTGATTGAGTTTAAAAAAATGCTAAATTGGCTTTAGAATCTAATCTTGAACTTAAGTATACTTTTGTCGTGTTCTGTTATAAGGTAGGTACTAATTAAAAGTTTAGAGATTGACAGTTCTTCTAATCCACACAGCCACGGCCAACTTACTTTTACCAAAATCGACATCCACTGTATGTTTACTTTTAAATAAATCGATGACATTTAGGGAAAATTATAATTAAAATAAACTGTTGATAATTTGTTGGACACTAAATAGATATAAGCAAAAATAATTTATTTATTTGTCTTAGAAAGAGATAGCAAAAAAATGTTAATATAAAATAAAACGTTATATTTTGTTGTTATGTACAAATTTTGTCAAATTTTACTTTTTTAACTAGTGCGTAAAGAGTTTTACTTTACGCACTAGTGAAAAAAAGTACAACTTTACACACTTCGTGGAGTGCGTAAAGTACGTACTTTACGCACGGTAGTAGAAAAAAGATATTTCAGATATTCAAAAGATCATTTTTCCAGAGAAAAAATGTAACTAATCTGAAAATTATAGAAGTAAATAAATAGATAAATAGAAGGTAATAAATTTAAATACTATGGCCATATTTTCTTAATATCTTTTTAATGACTCATATTTAATAAATTTGACATGTTAAAGTCCAAATTTGTATTCAGAGTGAACAAAAAGTAACTTAACAATATGTACATTTCTGATAAGTTTAGAAAAAAAATTTATGAAATAAATCATTAATAAGAAATACGCCTTCGTGCTAAATAAAAATATACTGGGTTGACCAATATTCATAAATTAAAAAAGAATATATTTTTTTAAATAGTTTTTCGTACTAAATTAAATTTAAAATAAAACCATTAAAACAACATTGTGCTAACTTTATTAGCCATTAACCATCCATTCGTTATTTTGGAGGAATGGTGCACCCGATATATTTCTAACTACATTTTTATGAAATAAATCAAGTTATATCAGTATAAGTCAGTTATAAATATACAAGGCGTACTATTACTTTAAAATAACGCAAGAATATTTTTTTAATAGTATTTGCACAATACATTTTTAATAGTTTTATTTTAAGTACGGAAAAATATATTCATGCTTAATTTTGGAATGATGGCTAACCCAGTATATCTCCTATTAGCTTAAATAATTTTATAAAACTTTTATTCAAAACTTTTCTGTGAACCTATCAGAAATTTAATTTTAGTAAGTTGCATGAACTTTTATACACTTTGTATATAAATTTCGACTCTGTGTTATTTGAGAAATATTTTTAGATAACATGGCGGCAATATTCAAATTTATTACCTATTTTACTTACTTCTATAATTTTGGGATGTTTGTAATTTTTACTTTCCTATCTGTATACAGATATAAGGAAAGTATAGGAATCATGATTTTTTTCGACCTCGAGTTTTCGACGAATTTTTACGTTTTGAGGTCCCCTGAATCCGTTTTGACTATTTTCGCGATGATGTCTGTCTGTCTGTGTGTCTGTGTGTGTGTGTATAATGCATAACTCATGAACCGATACACAAAAAAACACCAAATTTTAAACTTAAGCTTTGTTTCAGCGTCCAATGAGCTGATTAGATTTTGGGCAGAGTCGGAACATCTGGGGGGGTACTTTATAGGTGGTTATTTTTATATTTTATGGAATATATCTGTTATTTACGTTTGGAGAAGAAAATTCTTGAAATAAAAGTTACTTCTAATATAATTATCTATAATTTTTGTTATATGCAAAATTTTCCTAAAATGGTCCGTATTCGAGAAATTTGAGAAAATGTAAAAAAAAATAATTTTTTATAAAAATTGTTCAAATAAAAGTTGTTTGTAATATAATTCTCTATAATTTTTATTCTATACATAATTTCTTTAAAATGGACCGTATTCGAGATATTTGAGAAAATGTGTAAATTTCGAATTTTGAAGAAAACTCAAAAACGGATAAAGAAAAAAACATTAAATTTTATACTTAAGGTTTATTTCGGCCTGTCGTGAAATGATTAGATTTTGGACAAAGTCGGAACATCTGGGGGGGTACTTTATAGAAGGCCGTTTTTATATTTTATGGAATATATCTGTTATTTATGTTTGGAGAAGAAAATTGTTTAATTAAAAGTTACTTCAAATATTATTATCTATAATTTTTGTGTTTTGTCAAACTTTCCTGAAATGGTCCGTATTTGAGAAATTTGACAAAATGTGCAAAATTCTGGTTTTTATGAAAATTGTTGAACTAAAAGTTGTTTGCGATATCGATTTCTATAATTTTTGTTTATACATGATTTTTCTAAAATGGACCGTAATGGAAAAGTGCTAAATTTAAATTTTTCTGTATTTTCGTTTTCAATGAATATCTATAAAAAAAATGTTTCGAGGTAGATGTATGTGTAAAATGTATATATTTAGTTTATCCTCTAAACATTTATAGAGATGCTGCAATAGGTTGTACAAAATAACCGGAAAATGCCTATAATAACTAGATAGGAAAGTCATGTGTTGGACACATCAGATTGTTTCTCTGGTTTAAATGATGTTTTGAATATCTGAAATTCCTTTTAATTTAAAAATAAATAGAATAAAAAAAGGTGTATTGTATCGATGTATATTTTAAATGAGTTCTGGCTGAACCGTTACAAGCATCCAGTGGTGACGTCACGTCACGTCTGACTCAACAGAAATTGAACGAATTCAGCTATCCTCTTTAATTGTTAAAGGCATTGGTTGACATTGCATAATAAGATAAATTTCATATTTCAAAAAAAGGTTAAAAACTTTTAGATTAAACAAAGTAATTAAGTTTAAAAGTTTTCGAAAAGTATTTTAGAGATGATGTAATATTAATATTTAGTCAATATATTCTACAACTCAATCAAAATGAATATATACATCGCCAGATATGGTTGGAAATTAAATGTAAAAGAGTTTTTTTAGGAAACGAAATAATTTAATAATATTTCTGGAATTGACAATCGATTGCCGTACGTTACCATCGATAGTGTTATCGATTGTCCGATATTTTATCAAATACAGGCACTTAAAAAGATTGGCAACATGGCTATTGATAATAATAGAGGTTTTTTAAGAGAATTGATGTTATATAAAAAAATGGTTTATTGTCTGATTAATACACTATATTAATATTTTAACTTTGGTTACTTTGGTTTTGCCGCAGTTAAATTCATCAAAAATAGTAAGTAGTATCATTTGCATTAAGAATATAGCGAAAATACTGAAAATTGTTGTGTCCGTATTGTTTACTGTCACCACGAGGACTCATCGATATTTACTGTCAGGTTTTAGTTGATAATTGTATTGGGTCTATTTATTTCATTAATTTTATAATGTGTAAATTTTTATCTGATTATAATTACATTTCTATTTGACATGCATTCCTTTTGTTATTGATTTTGAAGAATCTGTGATATCTTAAATTTTTACGCCCTGAGATATGAGAGATCTCGTGCTAGATTTTTATTGACCAATAAAAGAAAAAGGCCAGTACTGATATAATTATTATCTTAAGAGGAAAGTAAGAAACAAAGGGAAAATAATAATTTTTTTTTTCTTACAATAGAACCCATACGAGATTCATATTTTCTTCTATTATAAAATTATAATTTTTAGCATACACTCTCATCACAAAATAGAGAATTTCCCATTCTAACGTGTCGGGCTGTTTTGATGGAGATAGTATCTTGAGTTTTGACGTGCGATGGAGATAGTATCTTGAGTTTTATACCAAGTCCATTTTTAATGGAGATAGTACAGCAGCCCAAAAATACTACCTCCGTTTGATGTAGTTTACCTCTCAATGACTTTGTGACTTAGCACAGTTTACCTTTGGGTTTTTCGTTACTCTGTCTGGATTTGATTTTAAAAGTATTTATTTCTGATTCAATGTAAAAAGTTATGTAAGTATTTGTAAAAACCGTCTTGTTCTTGGTTTCAATAAAATTTTCTTAAATTAAAAAACTAACTTTTTCGTATTTTTTATTAATCAATCTGACTTAAAATTCCTTCTACCGTGTGTTTTACAATAACAAAATTAAATAATTAATAATTTTAACAACTTCAATAAAATAACTTTAACAGTATTACTAAAAATCCAATTTTCGTAAAACGGAGATAGTACAGTTTACCTCTAGGATACAGCTAGGAATTTTTTAAAAATAATTTTATTCTGAAATTATAACAAAATCCGTATGACTCAAACTTTATAAAATAAGTGAACTAAAATAATTAAATAAAGCAATGTAGATTTCAGTAATATGTGTCAACCCAAACAAATTGCGGTCGAATTACTAAAGTTGCGGTAGAATTCCTATTTTAACGAGGCTGCAGCGGGAACGGCAATACTCGATTGCGAAGGAGAAGATATTTAACATTCGGATTCCTTAATAACGCCAATTCATATCTCTGGACTAAATCACTCCTTCATCCGAGACATATTTTTATGCAAAACGTGTTCCGGCAGTGGAGTTTTATTGCTCGCAAAGCAAAATGAAGACGCGATCCCTCCCGGGAAGCCCTCCCTAGGAATATAGGGACGGCTTATGAGTGCTTGTTCCGCGAAAATATGAAAAGATTTCAAAAAGGATTTTGATTGCAAGATAATTTGACATTTTAGATGCTGTTCATCAATATTCTTCTCGGAGCGTCTTACGCTTTGAACGAATTTACCGCTGAGACGAACGGGAACGCAATAAAACCGCTATACAATAAAGTTTTGGTGATAAAAAATATGAACGATTTTAATATGCAGCTATTTTGCGCTTATTTTGGCAATTGCTTCTTAAAAAAATGTTTAATATAATAAATTTATATATTTAATATTTTCAACATTCAAGCGTATTTACTCATTGATATAGTGCCTGTAAATAGATTTCAAAGATAATTGTTGTAATTAATACTACAAGATGGTTTTCATAAATCTCTTTATTATCTCATTAACACCTATATTTATAATATCACAAACAATAACAATAAAAATAACAATTACAATTATTTAATATTTTAAATACACATTCAAAACATATTCCAATTTCGACCTCGTTCAATGTTTTGCGAATAGTTTTTTATTTTGATTTACTCAGCATTTTTATAATTATAATTTACACATCGAACTAGATACGAAATTGAAACGCTGTATGAAATTAAACATTTTAAATAAATAAAACAATTAATTTAATATACAGGATGTTGATTTTATTATGTTCAAATCTGAACAGCCTGTCTTTTTAAAACAAATGAAGTAACTAATGGGCGCCGTTCAATATAGTCTTTATTTGAAGCCAGAATCTATGAATTTTGACAGTTTTGGTCTGCATAGACGTATCAAATAGTTTTTTTATCAGAATCCAAAGGATTTTTTTGTAAATATTTCGTCAAGGACAAATTTAAAGAAAAACTCATCTAAAACAAAGATTGAAGTGACGAAGCCTTAAAAACTAGTGGCATTAATTTCATTCAGATAATACTGTAAAACATCGTCCCGTATATATCTATCGATCAATTTTTCTCCAATGTTTCTAGGAGAAATGATGTTGGGCTGATTGGTCTGAAAGATTTGGTTTCCTCGTAAGATGCTTTCCGGGGTTTGGGAATGAAGATAACTCTTGCACAACTTCAGCATTGTGGAACATATCCAAGGGCTATACTAGCTCGAAATAGTTTATACAGTAGTTTCTCCAGTACGTCCAGACCCTCTTGTAGAAGTGCCGGGATTATACCACCAGGTCCAGCTGTTTTGTATGGTTAAATGGAATTTATTGCCCACACAAGTTTTGTTCTATTTACCATTGAGTTTGCAAGATACCAGTTTGTTTTTAAGGCCCTAGGTTATTAATAGCAGTGCTCCCACATACTATATTTAGAGCATTGCCATCACACTCTATAAGAAGTTCGATTTTGTTTTTTTTTCACAGTGACTAACCAGTTATCTCACCTCCTTGGTGGGGGAGGAGCCCAGGTTGGTCATATAGCAGATATACCGATCCAACAATCAGATTAGTTCCTCCGTTTAGATTAAGAGAAATTGTCACTAGGTCATTTGCACAAAATTCCCATAATGGAAACACCTTTAAACTTTTATTTGCAATAATGCAGGTTATTGGGTGTGCAGATGCTGTATGAATCATGTCTTCGTGCTCTGATATATGCAACCCTCTAATTCGCCCCTTGTATATAAGAGGTTCTTGGATTAGAGCAAGATCATGTCTTGTTTTATTATACATCGTTATAGGATAGCTGTTGCCGCCCAACAGTGATGTATAATTGCTTGGATTACCTTCTTTTTTTAAGGTTCCCCCTATTTCTTGATGTAGGGTACTCTTCCTCTTCCGGCACGTTAGCCGAATCAGACAGCGGTGAGTCCCCTAAAAGAGTTATCTCCTCGTCTTCACCTAGTTCACGTACTGTGGATTCCGAGTCCCTTATTTCCATTGAAGCCTTAGCCTCTTACTATTCTGGTTCTACGACAAAGGACTGATTCTCATCTCGTATGTGTTCTCCTATCTCAGTAGATATTTCTTCTCCCTGAGAAGTCTCAGGAACAATAGGAACAGACCGTTCCATCTTTCCTCCAATCTCTTTTATCAAGATATTGGAGAAATTCACGAACAGTATTTCTTGCTGTTCCTTTATCTTCTTCTAAGAAATGTAATCCATGGTTATGAAAAGTTGCTGTTCCATAGGGTCCAACTTTTTTCCAGTATTCTTTCAGTTCCCCGTTTGGAGCCCCGAATTTTAGATTCTTTGTCTCTTCATTATTCTGTCCGGTTCCACTGCCGGTCCCAGTAGCGTATTGGCATTTTTACTATGCTGAACCGCATACATATAGTTGCAATGCGGTAAAGAATGACTGAACAGTCGCTTCTCGGTACCCAGACTCAGCACTAACAGGAGTTCAGACGTAGTAACTATTGTATTATGGATACGCTGCCATTCTCAAGGCATTGTTTACCGCGTTCCAACTCAACATTAAGTATTTTTATGTCGCCGTCGCACCAGTTGGGAGGTCATCCAAGAAGAAGATACCAAACAACCCCAAAAGATAAAGATCTTTAAAGAAAAATATTGATCTTAATAGACCAAATAAAAAATCACCTTTAGGATTAACTTTCGTATGCTTACCATTTTTTAATAAATATAAATGTAATATGACTAGTGGATTTTGTATTTATTGTGATATAGTCCTACAAAATTACAAAAGGAAGCAAATTTTCGTGGTTTCGACTGCAACGCGGTAAACAATGCCTCGATAATTGCAGGCTTATTCATAATACAATTATCTGAACACCTGCTAATGCTGAGTCGTAGTAAGATTTGTCTGGGTATAGAGGGCGACTGTTTAGTCATTCTTTACCGCGTTGCAACAACATGTATGTGTTGTAGCATAGTAAACAATGCCAATTCGCGTTACTGTATCCATGTCATGGTAAACTTGGGTTTCATTACTTTCCCAGAGTCTGCGACTTTGAGTTTAGCACCATCCCAAGGTACGATGGTTTTAACGGTTTGCTCAACCCAATTTCTCGTTGCTTTATCGACGCAAGAAAGGTTTAAATTCCCGTTTCTCATTCTAGTTTCGGAAAACTTAAATGAAAGTCCTATTTCGTCTAGTTCTTCAAGTCTATCGAGCAGTGCAGTCCTTATTAGGTCTCCTTGCTTTGTTTTTAATAAATTATTAAGATAGTCTATTGGTACAATAACTACGCCAACATTGCTTACCTTAGAGGCATAAGAACACGATGATGCTACCGGCTCGGTCCAATCTGGCCCCGAACCCGCAACTTTCGCGTCCTTAGTCCTTTTTTTCCTATATCCGGCGTGCTGGTATCGGACCGGTTTTTTTTGAGCCTTGGTTCGTCCCTGCTCGCTGGATACAGCCTTAACTATGCTTTTTTGCCATCCCTGAGGTACTAGGAGTCACGTTCTGTCTCATCTCCATAGAGACAGGACAAGATGCTTGCCTCCATTCCCCTGGTCCAGAATTCACTAGCATAGTGATCCGCTTTGTGCCAGAAGAACTGTGTCCAGCCTCACTCCCCACATCTAATGATACGGAGGATGCGCAGCCCTGTCCCTTCTGCTCAGAGGTTCCGCTAGTACCTGTATTTTGTCGGAGCCTCCTCTGCTTTCGCCTGAAAGCTTCTGTTTTTTATTTGTATTTTGGTTTTTTGTTGTCCTTATTATCCATATGAGTCCCACGAGTAGCTAGGAAAATATTCATCACTCCTGACAGAGCCCCGCATTATCAGGAGAAGGCTGGTTTCTTGGGAGTGTCGCCCGGTGCTCCCAAGGGAACGTTCGATGTCGTATCTACCCCAGCGACAATTCTTTTGTGGACTCCTTAGATTGGGAGAGTTGGTTAGCGGCGGTAGACTTTGCAAAAGATTTTAAGAGTTTTTAGACACTCTTACTCTACTTATATCTACCACTAACCAAGAAAATCCTGGCCGTTTTCCCATCCATCACCCGGATACGCGCACATTAGGCACTCAACCGCTGAGATCCAGACCTTTAGTTATTTATTATTCATTTGTTTATTTGAGTTACGACCTGGTTAATTATGAACAAGTGATGTATTGGCATTTAAAAATTGATGAATGGAAATATTTTGATTAAAGGATGTCTTGTATAGGGTTATTTACCTTCTGTTTTTTGTTTATAGGAAAAGTTTTATTGATTTACCCTTATTTGTTGAATGTTTTTAATCAATGAAGTAAAGTTTTTAATCAATGAAGTAAAGTTTTTAAACAAAAAAACTAGAAAATTGTTGCATTGGTGTTGATATAAAGAAAAACTGGACTCTGCTACCTCCAGCACGAATCAAGATTGCCATTTACTGAACATTATTTTGACAACCTGACCAAGTGCAAATTTGTCATGGAAAAGTTGATTTCCTGTAAATTTCATCTACTTTTTGCGGTGTGCTTCCTTTAAAGATTTGTATAGACTGACCTTACTTTAATAATAGGGACATAGTATGTATTTACTAAAATGTATCTAACTTATTGATGTTATATTACTTTTTACCAATTTTTGTTCAAAAAATGTTCTTCTATCATATAATGTTTATTAAAAATTAAAAAAAATTAAACTTAAACCATTATTTTGTTAAATTTTATTGGTTTTACTAGAAAGTGTTCAATTGAAAAATATCGCAGTTCATAAAATCTCAATAAGAGTACCTAGTTTATCTTACTTTATATCTTAAATTATATACTTATTTCTATATTTGTTTAAATTTGATAGGGGGTTCCTTTTTAGAATAATACTGATTCATATTTAATAGTACAGCTCACTCTATTGAAAGATCTCATTCATAATTTATCTGAAAAGAAAACTCATCTCTATTGCTACTATTACAATATTTTTCATCCACAAACTTTGATAAGATTTCACTTATTATTTATAGAACAATTCTATTATATTTATGTTTAAGATAGTAACTTACCCGTTTCGTAGTTTTACGTTTTTGATTTCTGGCATATTTTAGATTGTTGCCTACTGTAAACTTTAATAATTTGATGTAGTTACAATTCTTCTTACTGAAATTTTGGATTTAGGTTAATTAAATATGGAGCATTCCTATTATAGATGTGGGTATATAAAATATTAGCAAACTAAATTTAGTAAAAAAAATTAAGAAACTATTTAAAAATAATAACGATACGCCTCTGAAATATAAGTATCACCATGGCAACTTTATGAATTCGTAGTCGTAGCATTATTGACGATATCCTCCCCGTTTTATCCACATCTTCAATTATTACTCTCATAATTAGATTTTCAAAATATGCGCCAGATGCGGCTTCATTCTTCGCATTCCAGTAACGATCACCGGCTCCTTTTCTTTAATTTGCATATTTTCGATAAAAGAAACGTCCCCCGACTTCCAGAATGAGACACCATTAGATATTTTATTAATGGTATGTAGAGAGGATTATGTAGATTATGTAAACTATATACGAAATACGTTTCGTAAATATTTTTACATAAAAAAATTACTTTTGATCTGTACAAATGAATATGATAATTCATAATTTAATGTTTTAAATAAAGGGGATGTTTTTACAATATTAGGAAGTAAGTAAGGAGTATTTTTATGAATATAAAATATTAAAAATTATATAAATACATTTTTGATGAACAAATGAAGTTGTTGTGACAGTTATCATATATTTTTGATTAAGAATTAGGATTGTCTTAGATATTTCATATTTGTAACTAGATTTCTTTAATTGCTATATTCACCTAGAAAGGTGCTATTATATTTTTGTGTTCTTTTTTTAAGTTTTTTTTTGTATTAGTGAAAATATTATAAGTAAACTGATTTGTTTTTTACAGTTTTGATCTAGGTAATATGATTATTATGTTGTTTTGTCTCTTTGAGTTTTCTACTGGCCCTACGAAGTAACTTATCAGATATATTGTTCACACATTATAAAAAATGTAAGTAACAAGGAATAAAATTGCTATAATTTTTTGGATACACCAGGGGCCTATTTTATAAAACTACTTTACAATTTTTCAGTTTGCACTTTGCAATTTTACTAGTACAAAATATTAAAATGTTAGCAATGGATCTCATTGTACCGCTACCTCGCTCTAAACATGGTAATAGTTATATATTGGTAGTCACTGATTATTTAAGTAAATTCTCTTTGTTGTGCCCACTTCGTAAGGCTGTAGCCAGCTCGATTGTTCGTTATCTGGAAAAATGGGTATTTCTTGTTTTTGGAGTTTCTAGGGTCATTATTTGCAATAACAGTAGCCAGTTTCGTAGTAAGGAGTTAACACGTTTTGCGGACAAGTACCATTGTCACCTTAAGTATACCCCTAATTATTGTCCTAGAGCCAATCCTACGGAAAGGGTCAATAAGACTATTAAAACTATGTTGCGAATGTATGTTTCTGATGACCATCGCAGTTGGGACGAACATCTCGATGAAATTGGGTGCAAAATTCGAACCGCGAAACACGAGGTCTCTTTCCGGTAAGGATTATCTTCCAAATGGTCTGTTTGAGGTAGAAGATGGTACCCAGGAGGGGAACTTATGTCGAAATAAGAACTTCAAGCAGATGTATGAATACATCCGTTGTAGGCTGACTAAGGCTAAGGACAAAGGTTGTGACAGGTATAATTTAGTTGAGTATTTGCCCAATCAGTTGGTTTGGAAGAGGAATTTTGTGTAGTCTGATGTGGCTGGGTATTTTCCCTCAAAGTTGGCTCCAAAGTTCGTAGGGCCATACTTTATTAAGAAACGAATTTCTCCTTGGACATATGAATTACGCGACGAATCTGGTTAAAGTTTGGAGCACTAAAGACCTGAAATTGGAACCACCTGATCCCGAACCACCTAATCTTGCTGACAGTCGTTAAGTTATTGTAAAAGGTATAGTAATCGCCATCATCAGAACTAATCTAGTTTAGGTATTTGTTTTTGGCTAGTATCAAGTCGAGGTTTGGTTTATCAAGCACCGTCCTTTTGTATTTGCTAATTAGGTATTAGTGGCCTACCTTCATTAGGATAGTGCAGAGAGGGTTGTTAGGTTCTTTGGTCCTGTGGACCGGGCGCATAGAATAGGTTTACTCAAGCATCCACCATCGGGGTGGTAAGAGCCCACCAAATGGTCACTGCCTGTCCTTGTTACCAGATCTCAATAGAGGGACTTAGCTGCATTGGATGCGGGGATAGTTGATGTCTCCTGGTCGTAGGGGACCGATGTTCTTAGGACGGAAGGACATTCACGTGGGTGGGTCGTGTTCTGTGGCGGTAGGGCCATGGCCGACTATAGCTTCGTCAATTGAGGCGCACTGGGCATAACTACAACGTTCCTCTCTACCTCCTCTGAGCTGGAGAGACCAGCGCATTTCTGCAGTGGTTCAGTTAGGAACACTCCCGCACTGGCAACAGGATTGTCATTGTTCCGACGTTAGGTCGTCGGCCTTCTTCTACGCTAGCTTAGGGTGGCAGGCTGGACATTTATCTTATTTTTTTGTGTGCCACTGCGCTGTTTTGATGAGAGTCGTACAGCATAGGTTTCCAGCATTAGGCTGTTTTAGGACGTGGGCCTTCTTCCACGCTAGCTAAGGGTGGTAACTAGTTTTTTGTCTGTCAATAATATCTGGTTTTCTTTTTGTTCCACCGGTGTTTACTTGGGTTCCTCATGTAGTTCGTCTAGCGTCTAAGTACAGGCCATCGTCATCTATTGGGCCTGGAGTGGTCGTTGCAGAGGTTCCTACGGCACTGCAACTACCACCTTGCAGCAAAAACGGAATGCTCTGCCAGGTTCTACAGGAGTCGATGGATGGCTCGGACTCCATCGATCTGGGTGTGGTGACGTGGTAGACACACTACCTCCGTAGGGAGTTTTATGGGGTAGATTTAAGGGGTTAATATTAGTGTTAGGCTAGTTGTAACTTCGTTAGGGGGTACATCTATCGTGGTGTTTTCCTTTTCGGATAAGGGTTTTAGAGCAAGCTTGTAGAGAAATTTACAGGTAAATTTCTTGACGGAAGGGGGGAGTTTGTAACGCTTAGATTTACCTAAGCAATTAATTTTGTTCATGAATATTTAGGATTTAAATTCAAAAGAAAAATTGTTGTACTAATTAGTTCCGCATTTTTTTAACAATTTTGTAGGAAATAGACACAACGATCTTCACTTTATCATTATTAGCGAAAATAGGTAAAGTATTGACAGACTGAAGTGGCGTTTAATGGTGAAGAAAATAGTCCCAATACCTACTTATTAATGCAATCTGTCATAATATTAATTGCAATATCAACTGGAGTGTTATTTTAAAAAAGGAACAAATAACTTTATGAGTTTGTAACCAAAGAAAAAGTTAGTAATATTATGAAGAAGAGACACCCAAATTCTTTTAGTACAATTTACAAAAAAATCAACTTACGTTTTTCACCATTAATCAATATACAACTGACAATAAGACTATCTTTCTCAGAGATGCTATACAGTTTTTTGACATGTGACGAAACGACCCAAGTGACCCCTAGCGAAATCCAAGCGAAATACCAAAATCCAAAAATCAAAAATTTTTCCAATACGGCGAAGTAATAATATTATACTACTATTAGTATAATTATTATTTGCCAGCGGTATTATCTTTATGTCTCTTATATATATTTATTGCGAAATATTTCCCAAAATTTATTCAGTAAGTTACAAATCCTAAAAATCCATCTCTAAACCTTACGCTAATAATCCGTACTGTAATTTCCCGTTTTTCTTTTTTTTTTATTTCGAAGTTAACCTATTTGGAAAAGTAAGAGACGATATAAACAGAACCCTACAAAGTTTTGGACGAAATAAAGGAAAAGCAGATGGTAATGGTTTCCTTTATGGGTTCTTTTATGGTTAATATTACCTGTTTGTATGATGGGCGGGATCTTTTATATAGACTGGAAGTAATCCCAGAACAAATAATTCCTGTAGAGGGGTCTCCGATTACTTTTTTATGTGTAATGTGTTTTAAAGTAAAATATAAATTGAATGTTACATTTTTAAATTTTATTTAGAAATATATATTTTATTAATAACTAGCTTCCCAGCAAACATTTTGGTGTAATTTGACGTCGATACTACCTAAATTATATATAATAAATTTGGTCGCAAAATTAGATTTAACCATAATTAAGTAAAATTTACGTTGGCTCGACGTGGATTCGACATAAGTGGAGAATAAGATGACGTCGAAATTTGGTTTTATTTACCAAAATAGGTAGAATTACATCTAAATCCACATTGTAGTAGCCCAGTACGTTTGGTTAGTAATACCTCTCTAGGGAAATTTGACGTCAGTATAACGTTAATTGGACGTTGATTTAACTAAGTTTAGGTAGAAACTACCAAAATATTTGCAGATGACGTATGCCTCCAAGTGTACGAAAAGAAATTTTATACTTATTTGGTATTTTTATCTATATATAAGTAGAAATATTGTAAGAACACAACTAAAACATACCTAATTCACATGAAAGATTGAAAAGAAATAAATGTCGGTGACAAAAATATATGTAATGTAATTGCGGTGAATATACAGTTCACGCTTGTTGAAATTAATGCGAAGAAAATTTTGTCGTGCATGTTAACAGTTCTACTTAGAAAAATAACAATGCCCTTCCAAAATACTCTCTAAAAAAATATAAAAAAAAAATATGATCGTGTAAAAAAATAATAATAATGTTATGAGCTATAACTATGTTACGTTTGTTGTGTATCACTTTAGAAAATCAATAATGTTTCGTTTTTCGGTATTTTCATTCGTATGTTTTAGTTGTGGTCATTTTAAAAATTTAAAATTTGGAATCGTACTTCAATTACGTTAAGAAAATATGGCGTATTCTGCGAATTCGACCTAAAAGTTATTATGACTAAGGAAATCTACGTATTTTACAAATACCTTTTTACTAAGTTGAACTAACTTTAATTTCACGACATATTAGTTAACTTTACCTATTTAAAGAAATAATAACTTATAGGTTTTATAAAAAATTTACCTATAGGTAAATATAACATATTTGGGTCACGTTGTTCTGCACTTGAGATTTTAGACGTTTCACTTTACGATAAAAATCGGAAGTATAACGATATGATTTATTATTTTTCGAACTCATTTTATTAATTATTTTTCGCACTCATTTAAAGCTCTATCTACACCACACGTAAATTAAGATTACGACTGTAATGTTTTTTTTTTAAAATGGCCGAAATTCTTAAGAATAATGACGAAGACAGTTACTGAACAACCTAATTGTTAAAATAACCTAAATAATATAAATTTTACAAATAGGTCATGTATGACTCTTTTTCAATTGGTGGTTTTTAGTCGAATTTACTTTGTGGTAGATTTTTCAGGTAATTGCTACAACAAAGTTAATAAATATTTCTTCAAGATGACTTATAGGTCAACTAAATGAGTATTCGACTATTTGGTTGAAATTAGGTAAATAAACAGGTAGAATTTTGCTACGATCTCGACCTAATATTACTTTAAAGGAGAGTAAATAAAAGCGGCCAAATAGGTTACTATGGAGGCATAAAATTACGTAGAATTTTTAACCAAATCTACCTAGTTGGATATTCTACTATAAAGTCGATTTTTAATTGCCAAACAGGTAGATATTACCTAAATATGGCACCTAATTTTACTACAAAGGAAATTTAACTTTGAAGTAATTATTGGTTATTTTTTTTAGTAGTTTTTCCCTTACTGATATGGTTAAAATTACTTTTAAGCAGATTTGTGTAAAAGGTAGATTTCTTGGTATAATTTACGTAAATTTAAATATAAATTAAAACCGTTTGGTAAATTTACATTAGAGGTATATTTTTCTAGTCAATTTTACGTAATAATTACCTCAATAAGTAAATTCGTCTTTAACAAAGTCGAGTTATAACTAATGTTATAGAAAATGTTTGCTGGGTTAATAATAATTATAATAATATTTAGTGCTTCTGAAACTATGTTACAGTAATGAGTACAAGATAGTAGCTTAGATCTTAATGTCTAAATGTATCTTGCACACTTTCAAGTTTAGTTATGTTAATTTTGTTATACTGAGGATTCCAAATAAGTGATCCAAAACTTTACACGCTGTTAGCGTAAGACATAAAAAGTGTACGGACTGTTTCGATTTTTTTTTTAAGTCTTTAGACGTTTGTATAATGAAACCAAGTGCCTCTACCATCTCTGCCTGTGTCCTGTGTCTGGTATCTCCGAGTACTCTTCTACTTACAGTTTGCATTCCTATTCTCCTGTTACTGCCCTTTCTAACTTTGCAATAAACATTGTAACAACCAGTTAATCCTAAATACCAACGCTCGTCACCAAATGTAACAACCAGTTAGCCTAAAGACCATTTACAACTACTGATAGGTCTTTAGCTACTGTTACTATACTATTAAGGGATAAAGGCAGCGCCTGTCACCAGCCCTAGGGTCCTGGAGTCCTGAAGGAACATCCATTCGCCAGTGGCAAAATAAAATAATAAAAGAAAATAATAAAAATACAAAAAAAACATCCCTTAATAGCATATGTCGAGCGGTTTTGGCAACTGACTTAAGACTCTCAAGTCCTTAAGGGTAGAAACGCCGAGGCTTAACATGCTCGGAATATTTCTTACTGGTTTTTGGAAAGAGGTGAGAATAAAATAGGCTAATAACATTAACATGTATATTTAAATATAAGTAAAAAATGAATAACAAATTTCCAAAAATCAAAACAATCTCTATTTTTGGAATAAGACAAGTAAAAATTACTACCCACAATTGTAAATCTTTATTATGATAAACTATGCTAATATAATATAATCTATGATAAAACTTTGATATAATGAAACTTTTTACATCACAAAAACTTTTTAATATAATAAAAAACTCTTTATATGATAAAACCCTTAAAACTGATAAACATTTAATAAGTAAACTTGGGACGAAAATGAATGAATTGGCATTTGAAGAAAGACTAATGAACTATTTTAAAATACATAACCCAAACAAAGAGATTTAACCATGTTAAAATAAAATAGATATTACCTTTGAAACTAAAACACTACACACACACTTTACTATATATAATAAATACTAATAATTAATAAGTTACATTTTTGGGCATAGGTTTGGCCCAACGGCCGCCCCTCGAGTCTTTTGTGTCAATGATTGACTCTCTATTTATATCAACCTTAACGTGATTATATTAAAACAAACTCGACTTATTTATTTTTAATGATTATTCGCACGATTTGTCCTTTAATTTTCTAGTACAATGAACTATTTCTAATTGTTTGGTTTTAATAAATATGTTGTGTTAATTCAATAGATGTTAAAAATATTAGATATTTTTGGGATTTTTGTTAAATTCTTTATATTTTAAAAATAATAATGCCAATTATTACATCATTGCTTTTGCCTTTTTGTTTTATTCAAATTATTAAACTGTGAGACCCTTTTCTTCGTCTCTAAAAATAAAGAAAAGGGGTTGGGGTGGCGCTAAGCTGTTCTTCGAACAAGGGTTGCTCAGGCGCCAATTTTGGTAACGCAGTCTACTCTGCGGCCCTGGGGTGCACTTAGAGTACACCCTCAGCAGACTCAGTGGAGTCCAGGTACAAAAAAAAAAAAAAACGACCAGACCTTCACTGTTTAGTTGACCTACACTAGGGTAATAAAGTAAATAAAATTTTTCACTGCACTTTTACCTATTAGTATTTAAGCTCTGAAAGCGGAAAAGTAAAGGAGTAATTCAAAATTAAACTCAGGAATTATAATTAAAAATATATTTACAAAATAAAATAAATAAGTAATAAATAAAATAAAATAAATGGCACGAAGGTGAAATCGGTATTTATATATATTTAATAGCGGTAATAAAATAAATGTAGAACATATGTGTTGTTGATAAAATAGACGGTCTCGGTATTAACAGAAAAGTGCTGTAACGGTAAAATTAACTATGACCTATGCTATACCCATGAGAAAAATAAAAATAATAATTTCCTTTAAAAAAATATAACGGTGGGCACTAACACCCTTAGCACAAATTCTTTTCTACTAATGAAAACAACCGGTTTTAGCCATAAGACAAAAGGTCTACAGTAGTAAAATTAAATATGATTCGACCTATAGGTTTTAGAAATTAAAAGTTAATAAGTTACTCTCAGTAATCAAATATGGACAATTCATGAACGGCGGTGAACGGTATCACTCTGCACTTATGAGAGCAAAAAAAATATGACGGTTGCCTTTGTAAGAATGACGCTTAATATCCTCCCCGCAATATTATTTTGCTAGGCACAATAGTCCAAATACAGGTGACTTAAAACGGTATTATTCGACCAACACTTTAGGGAATATTGACGATTTTAACTTTATTTATTCGGTTTCAAATTTCTCTTATGTAGACATCTGGTAGTCCATAGCTTCTACAAAAGAGAAACAGCTCTGATTCTCTACGGGGAAGCAAGCGAATACCACTATCACCCCCTGATTAACGCGAAAATGGTTGAAGGGTGCTAAAGCCCCCGGATCTAAATCCAATTTATTACCCTGACAGGTACTAAGAAATCCAAAATACTGGTCGAATTTTTTTAGGTAATTAATAGAAACGGAAATTAATGTTGCAGGGAGAATTATTAGACGGAATTTTAAATAAAAGGCCTACCTTGATTAACTTCTCACTGTCTTGAAAAATAACGGTCTTCACGGAAATCCGGCACTCTCGATAAAAACGATTTTTTGAAGCGAACACAGACGGCGTAGCAAAGAGGCTCTCTCCTCGAAAACATCTTAGCCCAATCGGATTAGGTGAAGAACAGGCTTGAGATTCTGAAAAATTCGAAGCAGCAATTTTCCTTCGGAATTCGTTGGAGGGGGTCTGTGGTAGTCTAAATTCAAAAAGTTGGGATTCCAAAGTTGTCGTTACCTCCGCCAGCTTGATTTAAAGGATTATTTTTTGTATCTTGAATAACTCATTTATTTTCAATTTTACACGGAAAATAGTTTTTACAAAAGTTATTTAAAATTAAATTTCCTACAATTCTCCTTTTTTTGTACGATCGATTTTTTTCGATTTATACCCGAAAAGAGGGGGTGAATTTTTGGTTAAATAACTCGTTTATTTTCAATTTTACGAGAAAAATTGTTATAAACAAAGTTGTTTAAAATTAAATTTCCTACAATTCTGATTTTTTTTGTACGATCGATTTTTTTCGATTTATACCCGAAAAGAGGGGGTGAATTTTTGGTTATAGAATAACTCGTTTATTTTCAATTTTACGAAAAAAATTGTTATAAACAAAGTTGTTTAAAATTAAATTTCCTACAATTCTGTTTTTTTTTGTACGCTCGATTTTTTTGTATTTATCCCTGAGAAGAGTGGGGGTAAACTCTTAGAAAAAATCGGAATCATAATTGTACCAAATAACATTTTTGAAAATCAGCAAAAAAAAACAAACAGAAAAAATAATGGTACAACATCAATAATAAACGTGACAATACAATACTTAGGTTCACCCCCACTCTTCTCAGGGATAAAGACAAAAAAATCGATCGTACAAAAAAAAAAACAGAATTGTAGGAAATTTAATTTTAAACAATTCTGTTTATAACAATTTTTCTCGTAAAATTGAAAATAAACGAGTTATTCTATAACCAAAAATTCACCCCCTCTTTTCGGGTATAAATCGAAAAAAATCGATCGTACAAAAAAAAGGAGAATTGTAGGAAATTTAATTTTAAACAACATTGTTTATAACAATTTTTCTCGTAAAATTGAAAATAAACGAGTTATTCTATAACCAAAAATTCACCCCCTCTTTTCGGGTATAAATCGAAAAAAATCGATCGTACAAAAAAAAGCAGAATTGTAGGAAATTTAATTTTAAACAACTTTGTTTATAACAATTTTTATCGTAAAATTGAAAATAAACGAGTTATTCTATAACCAAAAATTCACCCCCTCTTTTCGGGTATAAATCGAAAAAAATCGATCGTACAAAAAAAAGCAGAATTGTAGGAAATTTAATTTTAAACAACTGTGTTTATAACAATTTTTCTCGTAAAATTGAAAATAAACGAGTTATTCTATAACCAAAAATTCACCCCCTCTTTTCGGGTATAAATCGAAAAAAATCGATCGTACAAAAAAAAGCAGAATTGTAGGAAATTTAATTTTAAACAACTTTGTTTATAACAATTTTTATCGTAAAATTGAAAATAAACGAGTTATTCTATAACCAAAAATTCACCCCCTCTTTTCGGGTATAAATCGAAAAAAATCGATCGTACAAAAAAAGCAGAATTGTAGGAAATTTAATTTTAAACAACTTTGTTTATAACAATTTTTCTCGTAAAATTGAAAATAAACGAGTTATTCTATAACCAAAAATTCACCCCCTCTTTTCGGGTATAAATCGAAAAAAATCGATCGTACAAAAAAAAGCAGAATTGTAGGAAATTTAATTTTAAACAACTTTGTTTATAACAATTTTTATCGTAAAATTGAAAATAAACGAGTTATTCTATAACCAAAAATTCACCCCCTCTTTTCGGGTATAAATCGAAAAAATCGATCGTACAAAAAAAAGCAGAATTGTAGGAAATTTAATTTTAAACAACTTTGTTTATAACAATTTTTATCGTAAAATTGAAAATAAACGAGTTATTCTATAACCAAAAATTCACCCCCTCTTTTCGGGTATAAATCGAAAAAAATCGATCGTACAAAAAAAAGCAGAATTGTAGGAAATTTAATTTTAAACAACTTTGTTTATAACAATTTTTATCGTAAAATTGAAAATAAACGAGTTATTCTATAACCAAAAATTCACCCCCTCTTTTCGGGTATAAATCGAAAAAAATCGATCGTACAAAAAAAAGCAGAATTGTAGGAAATTTAATTTTAAATAACTTTTGTAAAAACTATTTTCCGTGTAAAATTGAAAATAAATGAGTTAATCAAGATACAAAAAATAACCCTTTAAATCAAGATGGCGGAGGTAACGACAACTTTGGAGTCCCAACTTTTTGAATTTAGACTACCAGAGACCCCCTCCAACGAATTCCGAAGGAAAATTGCTGCTTCGAATTTTTCAGAATCCAAAATACTAATCCGATTGGGCTATCTACTTTTATCAAAAGTCGTACTTTTGCCGGAGTGGGGACGGTAGACGAAATAAGTTGTTATGCAAAAAAAAAACGTTAATTGATCAGCTTACTGATAAACCTACTAGAATTGCGATTTTACGACACGACTCAATTTATTGTGATAGTGAAAAGTTTTAAACTACGAGGGCTCTTGCAAAGGTTTAAAAACGGTAATTCTATGGAAATATTAGTTACAGGGGGTCTTACAAATGTTCATAGAAGGAAATTAATTTTAGAAATTAATTTATGGAATAAATTAATGGGAATTTTAGTGACAATTATAAGAACTCTTCCAATTAACTTATTTCAATATATTCTGTCCCTATATCTTTTTAGGTTAAATTTTTATTATCAGAAACTTCCCTACCTCAGCATTATTAAATTTTGGTTTTTTTATAATTTATGAGGAATGTATACTCCTTATCGCTAGCCAGTCACTGTGTTTTGCTCTTGCTCCCTCTCAGTAAAGTAAAAAAAACTCGCTGCTCGGCGCTCAACAGAGAAGATGTCGCTGAATCGACATTCCATAAAAGTTCAGTTAATCTAAAATAGTGTCCATTTGACTTTTTAAACGCACTCTGTCTTAAATGTCTTACAAAAAGAATTTGCGAAGACACGAAAAGTATTCATTTTTAATCCTGACTTGGCTCCTGCGTCATCTCGTCCATAACACAACTCGTACTGTAATAATTCACTGTAATAATTCACAAAAATTTTACATTCATTTTTAAATTAAAACTATCTGGCTAAAACAATGTAAAATTATAAAAATAATTAACGTTAATCTTTATATTAAAAAAATACTAAATTTTATAATTTAAATCCCTCTTGAAATTAGATTTCTTTTTAAAATAGAGGTAGGCAACTACATTCTAATAAAAAAATAAAAAAATAGAAGACTGTTAAACTTAAACAGAGGTTAATGAAAGCCTTTTAGAAACACGAGAAACATTAGAACTCTCTGCCGAGATTTCTCTCTTTAATTCATTTGGGTTTTCCAAAGAGAAACAGAAAACTTTGAAAGAAATTAAGAAATCATTAAAGGTTTACGATTTTTCTTACAAATTCAGTTCGAAGCGAAAAATCAGAAACTTTCGCTAAAGAACTAGAACTTTTTCTAAATATTTTATGAAAAGGACGAGACATCTCGTTTAGTAAAATAAACTTTCCCTATTGGTTTGATTCTAATAGCCAATTTAAAAAGTGAGGAGTATAATAAAATTATTTACTTATTTTTTGTAGCAGGAGAAAAATAATCAAATTAAAAACCAACTAGATAATACGAGGGTAAATTGTTATAATGTCTAAAACTAAAATTAATACTTAGAACTCTAGTTCAGTTATTTATTGTTTCGGCCTTTACTTGATGAAAATCCATATTATCTTAAATGAGTAAAACCAAACTTGGTAGATTTTCACAAAACTTTTATTTAAAAAAAAATAAAAATTAAAAACACTACACATGACATGTTTCGAAGTACAACTTCTTTTCCAAATCTGACTAATTTACAATTCGGTGTCCAATATATATGCGAAGTAGTTTAACCAACAAAGTAATTAAAAAAAATACATCAATAGCATACCAAAATAAAGTGACTATTTAAAGTAAATAAGGGTACTTAAGTAATTATGATATCAATCAGATAACAATAAGATAGTACCATTACCGGGATTATCTCACAGAAAACTAAGAAAATGATTTAATAAAGGTGAATTATTAATATCTAATTGATCATTTAGTAGGTTATCTGAATTTTTAAATCTATTTATTTCAAGTTTTTCTAAATGGTTTAGTTTAATGCCCTTATTTTCTATATGTAAAATTTCAAAGTTGTCTGTAAAACAATGATTTTCAGCCAAAATATGATTTGAATAAATAGAATTATTTTTGTTTTTTGTATAGCTATTATAATGTTCGGAATAGCGCTTTTTGAAAGTACGGCCTGTTTGATCATTATACAATTTTGGACAACTAACACAATTTAATTCTTATACCCCCGATTTATTATTAGGATTAATTTTACTCTTATTGTTTTTAATATACTTCCCAAGCGTATTATTGGTTTTGAAAGCTACGTTAATGTTTTGGTTTTTTAAATATGATGATACCTTTTCACTAGGAGCTCCTATATATTTAAGAGTCTTATATCTGCAATTTTAATCTTTAATTATGGGATAAACTTGTTGAATAGCATGTTTAAAAAGTTTTTTTCCTAAAATGTTGTCTACTAATTTTGAATTAAAATTATTGTTTACTGCGATTTGTTTAATGATATTTATTTCTTTTGTGAAGTTCTCTTTGGTAAGGGGGATGTTATCTAATCTATAGATCATACTGTTGTATGCTGCCAGCTTTTGTTTGTATGGATGAGATGAACTATTATTTATTGTAATATCAGTATGTGATGGCTTATGAAATATCCCAAAACTATGGCCTTTATTAATTTTAATAATATTTTAGTCTAAAAAATTAATTGAATTATCCTTTTGTTTCCATAGTAAATTTAATATTAGGGTGTAAAGTATTGATAAAAGCTAATAAAAAATATAACTGTCTACTAGTACATATCTATGCCAATAAAGACAATGTTTACTTAAATTATTGCTATGAATTTTATGTTCTATAATATCCATAAATATTTCTGCAAGCAACGAGCTTAATGAGTTCCCCATAATAAGTCCTTCATTTGCTGAGTAGATGTTATTTTGAAATTGAAAATAATTTTGTTTTAGGCAAATGTTTAACAAATTTAGGATTTCTTCTTTGATTTTAATATTGACTTGATTACGATCTAATAGGTTTTCTACTAGCTTAACTGTTTCTTTAGGAGGTATACTAGGAAATAAGTTTGTTACATCGAATGATACTAATTTTGTATTACTAGGTAATTTAATGTTTTTTTAATTTTTCTGTTAATTCATAAGAATTTTTTATACTGTACTTTGTATGGAATTTGCAGTTTTCTTGTATAAGTTTAATTAATGTATGTGAAAGTTTAATTGATGGAGCCATGGCAAATTACACAACTGGTCTAATTAGGATAGTTCTCTTAGTATAATTTTATTAAAGAATAAAGTTGTGGTGGTTCAGGCTTCATTTGTATTAGTTTGAATTTTTCTCTAGAATCAAAAATTGCTATTGAATCCTGAATATTACGTTTCAGTTCTTTTTCATATTTATCTGTTGGATCAAATTTAAGTATGCTATAATTATTGTTTGCTTGTAAAAATGAAAGAGTTTTGTCAATATAATCTATATTACTGTATTTCCCTTATCAGCACAAGTGATAATGATATCATCCTGTTTTGATTTATCCTTTATAGTTTTAATTAACTTACTATCTTGATTTGAATTGTTATTATGTAAAAATTGTGTTTTAATTATGTTCGCAGTATGATATTTATGAGACAAAGTATTATATGAATCTTTTAAAGCGGTATCTGTTTCTATTCCTAAAATTTCTAAGTTCGAAGTATTTATCTTAGGTGCGATGTTGTGTTTAAACCCTTTTTTGTATTAGATATTGTTCTGGATCAGAGAAATTTGTAGTAGTTAAGTTAACAAATCTTTTAAAAAATGTATGATTAGATATATTTTATTTGTGTTCTAATCTGATTTAATATTAAATTTACTATGAAAACAGAGAAGGATAATTCAATTAATTTTTTTAGACTTAAATATTATTAAAATTAATAAAGGCCATAGGTTTGGGATATTTCATAAGTCATCACATACTGATATTACAATAAATAATAGTTCATCTCATCCATACAAACAAAAGCTGGCAGCATATAACAGTATGATCCATAAATTAGCTAATATCCTCCTTACCAAAGAGAAATTCACAAAAGAATTAAATATGATTAAACAAATCGCAATAAACAATAATTTTAATTCAAAGTTAGTAAACAACATTTTAGGGAAAAACGTTTTAAACATATATTCAAAAAGTTTATCCCATAATTATAGATAAAAAATGCAGATATAAGACTCTTACATATATAGGAGCTCCTAGTGAAAAGGTATCATCATATTTAAAAAACCAAAACATTAACGTAGCTTTCAAAACCAATTATACGCTTAGGAAGTATATTAAAAACAATAAGGGTAAAATTAATCCTAATAATAAATCGGGGGTATATAAATTATATTGTAGTTGTCCAAAATTTTATATTGGTCAAAGGCCGTATTTTTAAAAAGCGCTATTCCGAACATTATAATAGCTATACAAAAAACAAAAATAATTCTACTTACTCAAATCATATTTTGGCTGAAAATCATTCTTTTACAGAAAACTTTGAAATTTTACATATAGAAAATAAGATTTATGCGCATCTCGTGCGTCGCAACTCGAGCGGATTACTTAATTTTTCGCATTTCGGACGTAAGGCTACAGGTAGATTAAATACCCTTCGCAACTCGGGCGTTCAAGGATCAGTACCAATATTGTAGGTAATATAATGAATGTCACCTCTTTAGTTTAACCTGAGAAGGAGCTTTCGGCTTAAACTTAAAATTATATACGGAATGCCGTACAAGAGGAGCTTGCCAGTTTTTAAATATTATGTAACTTTCATAAAACAAGATTTTTTATTTATCTTTCTCTGCGAAAATAGTCTTTACATTACATTGTTATGACATTTCAAATTTTTGTTTTAATTGAAAAAAGTATAATAATTAGATTGATAAATAATAGTGTACCTACCTCGGCTAGCTATTTAATTTTTATTTTAATACATTTTCTATGTACAGTGTGTCTGGCTAAATTGGCTACATATAGAAACATTTTTTTTTATTAATTTTATCAAAAAAAATTATTCAGCATAAAAAGTTGTGCATGGTCTAAAACCTAAAATACAACCATCAGATATCACATTTTTTTTAGCCGTATACCAGGACAGTTAGAGGTATATGGAAAACTTTTTTTATTAATAATTTTATAAAAAAAATGTCCTCATAAAAAATTGTGCGTGATCTGAAACCTTAAATACAACCATCAGATATCAAATTGTATAAGTCGTATACGAGGTTTGTCAAAAATGAATGTACTTTACACTTGGCCAAAAATAAATTTTTTAACAAATATCGTATACGACTAATAAAAATTGATATCTGATCTGATGGGTGTATTTTAGGTTTTAGACCATGCACATATTTTTGATAAAACTAATAATAAAAAAGTTTTCCATATGTAGCCAACTTACGTAATCTGTAATGTTATATTTTTATTTTTAATATATAGTTTTATTTTAATTATAAAATTTAAACTGTAATTCATTCAAAATAATTTTTTCTCTTTTTTTCCTTTTTTTATTTATTCCAATAAAATAAACTTGAGTTTAACAGCTTCTGTTTTATTAGGCATAAATAAAACTTCAAATGAATGAAATTTAATTATTAAAATTTTATTTATTTCCATAAAGTCACATCAAAAATTAATCGAACCTTACGACATGTCCTAATATTTCGAGTGTACTTCGCCAGTCAGTTTTTCCGTTTGTTAAGTCTTTCACGATGGCATTTATTTGTCGGTCGAGATTACTGTATTTTGTGGCTTTTATTTAACTATATTTTAATATTATATTTAAACGTTGTTATAGGCAACTAACAGTTAATCATTTTGTTAAATATATATAATATGTAAAATATTATTGTATTTCAACCTTTTTAACGTTTGGTTAATAATGTAAACCAAATATCTACGTTATTTTAATATTAATTATTCTAGTTTATTTTAATGTTCTTTTTAAATGTTATTATGTAATTGTGGTTCAACCGAAAGTTGGATATTAAAATACATACACGTTTAATATTAACGTTTCTTTAAATTACATAAAACTCGTAATAAAAACGTTATTGTATCGAAACACTTTGACGTTTTGTTTATATTTTAACTAAAAATATTAATTATTCTACTTTATTGTAATCATATTTTTAAACGTTTTAAACATTTTCATTGAATATACGTAGAATATTAAGTTGGTTTATGTTGGTTATGTTGTAAATGGCCAAGATTTGAAAAATTTCTTATTTGCAAGAAGGGAAAGAAGATGGGTTATGTTGTAGTCATTTTAAGTAATATAATTTTATTTTAGAGACAACCATATATTCTAAATAATTGGAAGTTTGCGTCTGTTGTTGGATACATTTCTGAAATATCAGTATGTATATTTCTGACAGGTTTCAAATTATTATTTATGAAATATACAAAATATTACATTTACAGGATATTTTTACATTTTAGGAATGTTTCAGAAATGTTTCTGATGCCTTTCGTAATATTTATAAATTACAAATATTTCAGTGTTACATTCTTTAAATATTTACTGTGGTTTTGTGCTGTGTGGGTTTATAGAGAGTTGTTTTTCTATTTTAAAAAATGTATCTGTAATTTTCGCTTGGAGAAGAAGATTGTTCAAATAAAAGTTGCTTGTGATATTATTCTTTATAAATTTTATCATATTTAGGATTTCCTTAAAATGGTCCGTATTCGAGAATTTTGACAAAAAGTGCAAAATTCGAATTCTAAAGAATATTCTGCAAATAAAAGTGGCTTACAATGTAATTATCTATAATTTTTGTTTCATACATTTCTCAAAAATGGACCGAATTCGAGAAATTTGAGGTAAAGTGCAAAATTCGAATTTTTCTCATTATTTTCACTTATAATACCATTAGTGACCAAATTATTTCCGGAAATATTTTAGAAATAGCGAATACTTTGAAGAAGATCCCGATATCAAGCTCTATAATTTTTATTCTACACATGATTTCTCTAAAATAAACCGTAATGGAAAAATCTTAAATTTTTTTACATCAACTAACTTTTCAATGCTCGCTATCTGTTAAAATCAAAGCTTGTTCTGCGATGTCCTTCATTTCTCTTAAATTTTCGATAATTCATTACTACCTGAATCAGATTGTAATCAGAATCAGGGTACATAAACTATGGTCAAATTTCATATCCCGTCGACGCCCGAGTTGCGAACTCACAGGTACACAATATTGGAGGGCGCCCGAGTTGCGACGAATTCAGGTAGTTTTATATTACGCCCGAGTTGCTAACGCACGAGTTGAGAAAGTACCGAAAATAAGGGCATTAAACTAAACCATTTAGAAACACTTGAAATAAATAGATTTAAAGTACCCCTATTTGCTTTAAGTAGTCAGTTTATTTTGGTATGTTATTGATGTATTTTCTTAATTACTTTGTTGGTTAAATTACTTCGCATATATATTGGACACCGAATTGTAAATTGGTCACATTTGAAAAAGAAGTTGTGCTTCGAAACATGTCATGTGTAGTGTTTTGAATTTTTAGTTTTTTAAAATAAAAGTTTTGTGAAAATCTACCAAATTTGGTTTGAATCATTTAGGAACACTATAAGTGTTCAATTGGATACCTAGTTATATTATATAAAAAAAAGTTCTTTTACTTTGCATCAATACTCATCATATAATTCATTTAGAGTTTGGAAGAGTAGAGTATGAACTAAATATTTTTAAAGTGTCCATTAACTGAGTACAAAAAATAATGACAACGAATAATCGTTAACAAAGCTTTGAATAGGTTTGATCAATTACGCAGATATGAACTGTAACTAGATAGGAAGATCCTGGGCCATGTTTTTCAGGCTTCTATTACTATTTTAGAATATTTATCAATTATTTTTGGTTTTGGAAATGAAAGCTTAAATTTATTTAAAGACCCTAAAGAGTTTAATATCATAGTTTTATTAAAAATAAAGAATTCAATTTTTATTGAGATTATTATATTTAATTGGGGTGATTAAAAAATTTATTTCACCCATTTTGTATTTAAATTTGAATTAATAAGTAATTGATCCAAATTTTTTGATTATGAGAATAAATTACCTTAGGGATAACAGCGTAATTATATTGGAGAGTTCTAATCGATAGTATAGATTGCGACCTCGATGTTTGATTAAAATTTATTTTTGGTGTAGCAGCTAATAGATTAATTCTGTTTGACTTTTAAAATTTTACATGATCTGAGTTTAAACCGGTGTAAGCCAGGACCATATAGATATAAGATTTATTTAATTTTGATTTAAATCTCCTGATCTTTACGACCTAACGACTATAACTTTGTTATTTCTTATAGGCACCATATTAAATTTGTATGACATTAAATTCAATTTTCGAAAATTTATCACAATATTTCTCTTTAAATGAATATTGAAATAAGAAAAAAATATTAGTTACCTATTAGTTACACCTCTAATTAGTCTTTTGTTCACGATAATGTCCAATTGAATATTTTTGATTTACAATTTTCTGGAGAATGAAGAATGACGTCATGAAGATATATTCTTAGAAACAACATAACGTATGATTTGTTTGATCCTAGTTATTGGAAAAGATAATCCTAGATCTCGTCTGGCAACGCTACTGTTACAAGCAACTGTCGATACCAGTGGCATATCTTATTAAAGATAAAATCATAACTCCTCTATTTTTGTGCGAAGAAAATTATAAATTTCGAAAGGAAATAAATAATAGTAAAACAAAGATAGATTTATGCTGCATTTGAATATCTATATCGAATGCATCTGAGATGTAAATTTTTGATCACGTGATTCAATATACGTAAATGTAGTAGGACAGACGTGTCCAATGTGGATATACAAACGCTCGAGATGTAAAAAAATGCATTGAATGTGGATATTCGAACGCAGCAAATACATGTGATATTACGTCAAAAATCTTTAAATCTATACCACTGAACAATGCAATATATTATTTAACCTTACTTATTTGTGAAAAGACACTTCATCACTTACATTATCCAGTTTTCTTACACAAAATGCATTCGCTGTTAGTGTTACAGTAAAACTACAACACGATATATTTTTAAAAAAGTATAAAAATCAACAAAAACACTCGATATGGAACAATTAACTGCATGGCAACGTCGCAAACTATCAATCGATAAAATACTATACGTTTCCGCATTAATATAATATTTATTTTCGGAAAAAAAGCTTGAACAATTTCGATTGATCTTCCTTACCAAATAAGTCAATGAATCTTTTAATTCTCTCTATGAATAATGACAGTTGTTGTTATTGTAAGTCTCAAAAAAAACCTGTATAGTTAATTTTAATATTTTATTTCTTATATTTTTAAGTGACAACTTAAAAAAGGTAGCTAGACAACAAGACAACACTTAACGATATCTGATACTGTTATGTTTTAATTACCGGCCGCAAATAAGTGCAAGGTAATGTTATTAATGAAATAATTAAAAAAAATATATTTAAATGCACTTTTATTTTCTTATTAATTTTAACAATATTCTCGCTCGAACAACCTGAACGAACTACTCTAAAAGTCTAAAATCCCTTAAATTTCTAATCTTTTGAATACACATGGCTAAGGGCCATGTGTTGTTACATTTCTTGGGCACAAACAGTATCGTGTTTCAAATTGTCTTTTAGGTTGACTGGGGGGTTGACCCATTCTAGATGTTAACAGTAAGTATATTTACTGTACATGATAAAATAAAAGTAATATGTAATATTTTTATTAGCAGTATGATGTAGTTTTATGTAGCAGATAATATAATTTTTAGCGTACCTTAAGAAGAATTTCACAAAAAGTATTTAATTAGTGCAATATAATAAATTTTAGCGTTTGATTGGAATTGTGTATTAATTAAGAGAGACCACATTGAGATATTTCATGAATTCTTATTGAAACTATTTAATTCTTTTTATTCTGGAGGATCTCTGACCAGGGGCCTATTATTTAAATTTGCTTTGCATCTTTTTACTATGCCCTTTGCAATTTTAGTAAATTTATATTTCATAACAGAAAAATTTGACGAATTAAAAAGTAAAAATTGAAAAGCAAAAGTAAAAATCTGATGTGTCCAACACATGACTTTCCTATCTAGTTATTATAGGCATTTTCCGGTTATTTTGTACAACCTATTGCAGCATCTCTATAAATTTTTAGAGGATAAACTAAATATATACATTTTACACATACATCTACCTCGAAACATTTTTCTATAGATATTCATTGAAAACGAAAATACAGAAAAATTTAAATTTAGCACTTTTCCATTACGGTCCATTTTAGAAAAATCATGTATAAACAAAAATTATAGAAATCGATATCGCAAACAACTTTTAGTTCAACAATTTTCATAAAAATCAGAATTTTGCACATTTTGTCAAATTTCTCGAATACGGACCATTTCAGGAAATTTTGACATAAAGCAAAAATTATAGATAATAATATTAGAAGTAACTTTTATTTGAACAATTTTCTTCTCCAAACATAAATAACAGATATATTCCATAAAATATAAAAACGGCCTCCCATAAAGTACCCCCCCAGATGTTCCGACTTTGTCCAAAATCTAATCATTTCACGTCAGGCCGAAATAAACCTTAAGTTTAAAATTTAATGTTTTTTCCTTTATCCGTTTTTGAGTTTTCTTCAAATTTCGAAATTTACACATTTTCTCAAATATCTCGAATACGATCAATTTTAGAGAAATTATGTATAGAACAAAAATTATAGAGAATTATATTACAAACAACTTTTATTTGAACAATTTTTATAAAAAATTACGTTTTTTACATTTTGTCAAATTTCTAGAATACGGACCATTTCAGGAAAATTTTGCATAAAACAAAACTTATAGATAATTATATTAGAAGTAACTTTTATTTGAAGAATTTTCTTCTCCAAACGTAAATAACAGATATTTTCCATAAAATATAAAAATGACCACCCATAAAGTACCCCCCCAGATGTTCCGACTCTGCTCAAAATCTAATCAGCTCATTGGACGCTGAAACAAAGCTTAAGTTTAAAATTTGGTGTTTTTTTGTGTATCGGTTCATGAGTTATGCGTTATACAGACACACACACAGACACACACACAGACAGACATCATCGCGAAAATAGTCAAAACGGATTCAGGGGACCTCAAAACGTAAAAATCGTCGAAAACTCGAGGTTGAAAAAAATCATGATTCCTATACTTTCCTTATATCTGTATACAGATAGGAAAGTAAAAATAAAATGCTAATAATCTGTAAAAATAACGATATTATTTTATGAAACAAGTTTTTTTGCAAATTTTTCAAGTCTTGAGAAGTTTAATGAAGTAGACCCCAGGTCCTGAAAAACCCTGTATACAACTATTATCAAGAATTATTATATTGGAAAAAAGCAAAAAAAAAACATAGAAAAGCTTTATAAATAACAAAGTTTGTAGAAAGTAGAAAACATAATCCATTACATAAATTGTTTTGACTAGCAAGTAAATATTATGCATTGACATATATAAAAAAAGTCGAGCCATCCATTACGACTCGTGTCGTGGAATCTTTTAATAATGTGACAGGGGAGATAAATTAAAAATTAATGTCCCTTTCATTTTATCACGTATTCCCTATTATTCATTTATATTCATTAATCTTCATTCGTGCCGAGCAAGTCTGCAGACTTAATGTGTCTTCTTAAATTGAATTAAATCGTCACCTTCTGTTAGTCTCGTTTAGAAAAAACGGCGTGAGTAATTTTTTAACTGTTCTTTTACACTAATTTATTTTATAATGTGCAAAAAGTCGATATACTTAAAAAAATGGCTTCAGATTGGCAGTTTATTTGAAAATTATTATTTCTAACAGTTAAAAAAATCACCTGTGATATTTATATTTTTTTTATGGAAAATTTTGAATGTGTAACAGTTAGAGTAAACCAACCAGTCATTGGCCATTCGATGTACTCTTAACGTTTAAGAGCTTAGTATATTTTACCCTGTTCTTAAAATTTATGAGTATTCTAGATTATAAAAATTAATAGAATGAGTAATTTTGGTAATTTTGATCCTGGTGGAACGCATCAAATGGAAAATCTTTATGTTTTTCCTGCAGATAAATCAACTTAAAGAACGTACCTTACGTTAGAGTCATCAAATATTGACATAACATCAAAATTGTCGGTGTTTTCAACCCAATTGAATCCTCCGTAGGGTAGTAATTCACACATAGCTTTCCCGTATAAATTATTCACGTCTAGGTACATTAGAAATTTTGAAGGTTTCGTAGGATCATACTCAGCCATATATTTGTTATTAGCCTCTGAATATCGGCTACTACAAACTGATATTCCACCTCTTATGGCGCTTTCGAAAAACATTAACATGTTTAGATCATTAAGCTGTTCTAGCTTACACCTAGTATACTTAAGTTAAGTATAGCCAGACATGGTGTAATACCATGCAGGATCTAGACCGTATGTCTTAAAACAGTTTTTTAGAAATTGTTCTAAAATGTCCGCAAGAAGCAGAATATCAGTTTTTAAATATAGGTCTGAGTATTGCCCCAAATTCTTAATGTTAAATTTTTGCCATATTGTTTGTGCATGAGCGTATTTCTCATCACTTATATATTCATCATTTAATTTATTGTAAAAGTGTTGAATTGATGGTAATGAAGTTTCGTTTAATTTTTCCAAAGCATCTACATAATCATAGCGTGTTATCAATTCAAATTTTTCATTGGATAAATTTGGAAATTCTCGTTTTAAAATTTTCTTTTCTGAATTATCTAAAATTGAAACTAATTTATCAAGAGATGCTCCCATGAATCGCAGTGAATAAAGAGTAAATGAAATATATTGATATGGTCTATTTGTATCTGAGTTTTTTATTATTTATTGTATTTTAAAGAATAAAGTTAGTGATACAAACATCCATCTCATTTTTTTGAATATTTACCTTTATTTGTTATTGTTGTGCTCCGGCTATGACTTGTGTTATCTCAGGCGTCTTGGATTCAAGGTACGTACTATTTTATTGATTTAGGTAAATTTTTAAATTTTGTTAAGTTGTTATATTTTATTCTATTTGAAATCCTGTTGGTTGATTAAAATATTCCCCTTTTACAAATAAACTATGTTTATTTCAAAATTGTTATTAACATACATTAATCAATACAGACCAAGAGAAAATACAATTAGATAATTTTAAGCAATCATATTTTAAAAATATAAAATAATGGAAAAAAAAATGGCGGAAGTACCATCCTCTAGTCAGTGATTACAGTTTTCTTTATCTTATTTAATTTTATTTAATGGCCGTTACTGTAATCGCTTCCTAGTGATTTGCATATAGGCCTCCTGCATCGGCTTTCTTATTCTACCTAACCTAGAAAACTATATAATTGTTCTTGAAGAAAAGAAATGTTCCTTTTTTTATATATATAACAATTATTTTTGTTGGATCAAACGTTCTTCAAAAATACTTTCAAGTAAGTAGTCGCAATAGAAACCTTATTAAAGTTATTCAACACTAAGTTCACTAATTTGTATCACAGATTTACAAGATATTTGTTTGGTTTCAAATAAATCAAAGGAAAGTTTGTTCTATTGGGTTCAAGATACGCAATGGCGTAAGACCCGTGTATCAGCTTCTTGTCCAGGTGAAATATAGAAATGTTTCCAAATAGAATATAAATGCGCTTACCCTTTACAAGTCGTACAGTAAGATATTAGAAAGAATAGTTTTCTACGAACTCTTACAAAAAGACATCTTTCGCCACAGGATACTTTCAGCGAAAACTTGATTTCCGTCACTAGTGAGAAAAAATCCCATAACGTTTACTTTCGTCTCTAGTGACGAAAGTAAGTTGTTACATATTTTCATATATCAGTCGCCTCGTATAATATTTTGGCAGCTTATAATTATTAATAATGAAATAAAAAGATGCTCATTAAATTCTATATGCGTTTTTACCTAAACTTTAATGAATTAAAGATAAACTAAAAATGTATAAAAATAGTGCAAATTAAACCAATCTACATCTAGTTTCCTGGTTTTCATTTGTTTATTTGAAGTTTTATCACTTTTGAGAACTGTCAGTTTCAGTTCGTCCTAAATTTAACACATTTTCATGATGTCTGAGTCAGAAAGCGATTGTACTCCCCCAGAAATTATTTTTAAAGCTGAAGAAACCTCTTAAGATTTATTACCGGCCAAATCAAAAAAGAGATATGAAGAAATTTATATCAAATTTTTGGACTGGAGAGAAAAAAATAAAGTGAAATCATTTTCGGAAACTGTACTACTAGCATACTTTGGAGAAATATGTTCAAATTTTAAACCCTCGACGTTATGGTCCATTTATTCGATGCTAAGAACTACACTCTCTGTTAAAAATGATGTCGATATTAGTAAATATCCAAAGTTACGTTCGCTTTTGAAAAGAAAATCTGATAGTTTTAAAAGCCAAAAATCCAAAAATTTTTTGCCTGAAGACATAAAGACTTTCCTAAAGAATGCACCTGACTATAAATATTTAATAACAAAGGTAACGGAATTATTATTTTTATTTTAACAAATACTTAATACATAACTACTAATATTTGTAGGTAGCATTAGTTTTTGGATTATCTGGCGCTTGTCGTTGCCACGAACTAAAAGAGTTAACAATAAGCGATGTAAAGGATACTGGAAGTATTCTGTTAGTTAAAATCCGTAATACAAAAACAAAAGTTCCGCGTTCTTTTCATATTTCTGGACCCTTTTATGATATTTCTAAAAAATATATGAGCCTACGTCCCGCAAACATGGATCAAATTAATTCAAGATTCTTTATTAACTATCAGAATGGAAAGTGTAGCAGACAGGTTGTTGAAATTAATAAAATCAGTAAATTTCCTAACGAAATTGCTCAGTTTTTAACGCTTTCGAATCCTCAATATTACACTGGGCACTGTTTCCGCAGAACATCCGCAACGCTATTAGTGGATGCAGGAGGTGACTTGCTTCTGTTAAAAAAGCACGGTGGTTGGAAATCTAGTAGTGTTGCGGAAGGATATGTTGATGAATCCACGAACAGTAAAAACCAAATACAAACCAAAATTTTACAATCTGTACAAAATAAGGAAACTACTAGTTCATCCGATTATGGCGCATCATCATCTGAAATGACATTTAACAGCAGAACAAATATGTCGGCATCTACCTCAATAAATAAAAAGATTAAGTGTGATACCCCCATAATTTTGAACAATTGTTCAAATATAACAATAAATCAATATTTAAATAATAAATAATATTTCTGAAATATTTAATTGTTGGATAATTTTTTGTTATTCCTAACACAAAATAAAGCATTTGCTAACGTTTGTTTTTTTTTTCATTTTAGTAGGTACCTACATGGCATAATAGAGTTCGTAGAAAAAGTATAGTGTTTTACTCGTCGAAAATCATTTTTTGAAGCTCGCGAACATTACCAACCTCGGTTTCGCCTCGGTTGGTAAATTGTTCTCTCGCTTCAAAAAATTTTATTTTCGTCACTCGTGAAACAATATACTATTTTATACTTGCAGGATTCCACTGCTCCAGACATGGAATATTGTTACAATCTCATACAAAGTTTTACAAAGGAAAACCAGCCGAAAAGTCCTCCCTTTTCTCCTCTCCTATTAACAACCCCTTGGTTACCCGTTGCTAAGATTCCCAAATCAGAGTATCAGAGAACAAAAAGAACAAATAAAGATAAGTAGGCATGTTTACTTTTTTGTTAGTCAAGGAACGACTTTTTTTCTATTACCATAGTTATTTTAATTATTTTGTGGCTAGTTTATTTTTAATTCTATTATGGGTTGTTTTCAATATTATATTTCAGAATAACTCCTGTGAAATTAATTATTTTTATAGTGTTAATTTATAACTTATTTGTTATTGATTTTGACAGTTATGTTTCACATTGTTCATAAAATCCTCATACTAGTTGTCCTAGTATACAGTGTGTCCTAACTTAAGAATTAAAATTTGGTTATTCCATTTCAATATTTATCCTTATTGTTCGGAAGTATGCTCAAACACACCTTTTTACATAAATTCGTAATCATAAAATGACTATCGTACCCACTTAGGTTATGAAAGACCACTGGAACAACAAACAATTTTCGAAAATTAAGATTGCATGCTTGGTGCGCAAATCCTCTAAACGATCCTGTGAAGTGGTAATGGTCCCTTTCAATTATGTCCTTGGGTGAAAACCATTTATTGACAAGTTTTTGCATTACATGTTTATGGTTTTTCAATTATAGGTTCAATTGTTTTTATTTTAAAATTTATAAATTTTGCTACATCTTTCATTCGATCTACAAACCAATCCATGCAATCTTCACCGCTATAGTTATTTAAATAAGAAATACTATCATCATAAGAACATTTTACATAGTAGCCCGCACTATACGATACATGTTTCTAATATTTTAATGTTTTAGTTATACTAGGTTGATTAAATTTCATAAAATCAGCATAAACGACAAACGGGGTAGTTTGTAAAGTTGTGAAATTCAACAAAATCAATTTGAGAAACACTTATTTTATACTTATTAAATTTAGAGTTTTTCATGTTCAGCTAATTGATCTTAACTTTATATTAACTAATCGTGACAACTGTTTAATCCAACAATAATGAAATGTTATCTCTTTAATCATTTAATTTTGGATAATATTTATTTTGAATTAGAAGTAAATTGACATGTTTATCTTGCTTATTTTTTGTCAGTCTAGCAGGTACTACTGTGGAAAATGTTTTTTTCTGTCTCAATTAGTTCCAACGCATAATCGTTTACTGAAATTTGGTTCAGTTTTTTAAATTTTAGAATTTGGTTTAACTATTGGACAATCTAAATCCTCTGTTTTCGATCTGTACGTTTACTTCTAGCCGGATAAAGAGCATTAGTAATAGACCAATAAAAGCAAGCCTGATCTGTATTTTTAATATTAATGCAAGTTTGTTTTTTTTTTTAAATTTCTTCAGGTAATTTAATGTTCCCCATATCATATTTATTAATATTTACTGCTAATGATATAATTTTACTTTATGCCAACCCACTATCTTCCTCTGCAAATTCTGATATTTTTTTTAAAATGTAACACTCGTGTATCAGATACGTAAATTCGGTATTTTATTAAAGCAAAAATCTTTATATTGTGATCTAAATAATCTACGCTTACTCTATATCCCAATAATTATGCCCCATCCTGTATAAAAATCTGGTATTTCTCGGTGCAAGAGAATTAGTTACTTTATTCTACATAGAAAATGTGTGAAGTTATCTATGAAATTATGAGCCATTAAACTAGGAAGGAAGAAATGAGGAAAGCAGAGGCATTATGTTAAAAAGTTCGGATCTCATTTATTTTTCTCTTTCGTTAATAGCCTAATTATCAAGTTAGTTTCAACCCCGTGTAGATTTTAATGAGTTTTTTATTTGAGATAAGTTCATTAAGATCTTTTCTCTACCGCTAGTTTTTTATGAAGCCATTTATCTTTAATAATGCTTACGTGTTTAAATTGCTAGTTTTAATTTTGTAAACCCGAAAAAAAATATTTGGTAATAGTAAGATTATATCCTTTCTATACTGTCAGATACAGTTTACTCAATAATCTTGATTTTTAATAAATAATTGGGTTCTATAGTTTGGAATACTTTAATTTCTGTCAAATAACCCTACGAGACATTAGTGTTTTAATAATGCTAGGTGATTTGAATATTCCCGAATTTCTCAATTTAAGAAATAAAACACATAAATGTAAGTTAATTACTAATTTCTCCCACTTTTTTGACCTGATACAGTTCAATAATCTCCTAAATTCAAAAAAACAGACTATTGGACTTAATATTTTCTAATATTAACTGTTCTATCTCAAAAGCCATTTAAATTATTACTAAAGAAGGCCGCTATTACCCATCTTTAGCATTTGATCTCCGTTTTAATAACAGATATAATCAATTTCCAGTTAATTTTAAGTCAGACATATCGCAACTCAGGGTATGGTCCGAAAATAACTTGTTGTGCGGTTTGCTGTCCCGTAAATAACCAAACAGTCGTGGTTGCTGAAAAACTGATTAGTTTCGGAACACGGTTCAATGAAAAAAAGAAAACACCTTTATTCCAAAAACAAAACAAACATAAAATGGTATATGGTACATGAACCATAAGTGATATTTCTAAAATTTAGGGCAAAATTAAAAAGTATTATTCTTTTCGATAATTTTTGTTTTCGATTAGTTGTTTTTTCGATCAACTTTGGTCAGTTCTTCTTAAAAGGAAACTATAGATTGACGGCTATTTAATTTAGAAATCGTTAAATGGTTATAATTTTTTTTTATAATGCATAAAGTAAATTTTTATTGTAACAATGTTCAACGAATCATCTAAATTAATTTAAGTGTTAGTTTTTAGCATTGTAGTATCATTAAAACCCGAACGAATTGATTTTATGCAGCAACTAAAGAACAATTTCGAAAACCGTCGCATACTCTCCAGCAAGCCCGATACCATCTCCACAGCTCCCACTAACATTTATTAGCATCAGAATCGCATAATGATAAAGAACCCACAATCAAAACCCGAAAAAAATATGCAAATCGGCATATTCAAATGCTCCAATCGACCATCTACGGACAAGCCAGGCATGGAATTCGATTCCTTTTTTGCGAGTTGAAGCATTATATTATACAAAATGGATACCGTTTATCGGAGAAAGACCACTTCCGCCAATGGTCCTTCGATATCTAACCGGTGTATGCCATTTATGTCTATTCATATTTCACAAAATGTTTTTTGGTCGGCGGAAAAGTGAGTCGATGTGCATGGAAAGAATGGAGGTTGTCCGGCGGAGATATTGTTTCAGATATTTGGGATTCGGGGTAGAATAATGGGAAACCGATATATATTCGGAGATTCTTCTAAAAGAATGAATCATTTTGGTATGTTTCGAAGGAAAATATCTGCAGAATTTTTGATATTAGAATTTATAAAAGAAAAATTCATTGGTAATGTTTTAATAATAACTTTAGATATTCGACTTGGAGTAGCCATGTGTGGGTTAATAGATTACCCACTAAGTATGCCTGAGGATGAAGTGAACAAACTTTGAAACAGATTACCGTTTAAATACAATTTTGTTTTTGAGATATAAAGGATCTGTTTTAAATTTCAATAGGTTTTTAACTCTTGAAAAATACCAAATAATAAATGTTCAGTGCGGCAGTTTCGTTGCTTTTTAATAGAAGATATTAAGGCCCATTGAATGCCAATATAAGCCTTTATCTGGAATTTATAATGAGTTATAACCAATCAGCCTAACATTATTTCTCTTGAAAACCTTGTAGAAATTGATCAATACACATATACGGGAGTAGTTTTACAGGACAAACCGATACACTGATACCAGTCTTACCATGCAGCAATACATACAGGGTGTCCCAGCTAAAACTTGTCACCCCCCCTAATCTCCGAACTTGTGAAAAAAATTGAAAATCGCTCAGACCCGTCGATTTTTATTTCAAGGGGGAACACTTTCACCAAATACATCATCATTGTGTTGTCAACCCCCTCATCCCCAGCACCACCTACTTCAAAATTTTCAATGGGACTACTTACTTGTGATACATCATTTTAAAGGGAATTTAAATCCAAATACATCACAGTACTAAAATTGAGGATCGATCAAGTGTTGTTGAAGTTTTAATGAAAACTAAGTTTTATCAAGATATTTTTATTTTTCGTCACCTAAAATGTTATCATCGTAAGTAGATTCACTGTATTGAAAATTAATATGCTTTCGGAAATAATAGATTAAAAGGTAAGACAGACGTTTTTATGAAAAAAAAAATAATAAATTATCGCCATATGTTTTTGTATACGCATATCTTTGTTGAAGCCTTGGTATATTGATGTATTCGATTCACTTCATTCAACAATTTGAAAACTTTCGAAAATGGTTTATACTATACAAGAGAGGATATCCATTGTAACTGCGTATTTTGAAAATGGACGATGTGCTGGAGCTACGGCTCGAAGTTTCAATGAAATTCATCCAGAAAAAACCACATCATATCAGTACGTGATTCAATTGATGAATAAGTTCCTGGAGTTGGGATCAGTGCTGAATAAAAAACATGAACGAGAGAAGCCTATGAGAAATGAAGGGGTCGCTGTTGCAGTTGTAGGACATGCAGTGATGGACAACATTTAATCTTTAAGACAACTTGAGACTATTTCTGGAGTTTCTAAAAGCAGCGTACATCGAATTCTAAAAGAAGCAAAATTCCATCCTTATAAAATGCAGAATGTACAAGAATTAAATGAAGATGATCCTGACAGACGTACAGAGTTTTGTGAAATCATGAGCCAATTATTGATTGGTGATATTAATTACCTCTACAATGTGTGCTTTTCTGACGAATCTTCTTTTTATTTAAATGGAAATATGAACAGGCACAACTGCAGATACTGGAGTGACGTAAATCCCCATTGGTACAGGGAAACTCATTCACAAATTCCCCAGAAATTAAATGTTTGGGCTGGTATTCTGGGAGATCATATTGTAGGTCCATATTTTATTGATGGTAACCTCAACGGACAGAAGTATCTTGATCTTCTTGACACAAATATGAACCCCAGAATCACTGAATTACTTGAAAACGATGATGATCTACTTGAAGGGCAGCTGACCTTTCAACAAGATGGAGCTCCTTCACATTTTGTTGCACCTGTACGTCAATTTTTAGATGACAATTTCACAGGGAGATGGATTGGAAGGCGAGGACCAATATAATGGCCGGCTAGATCTTCTAATTTATCACCATTAGACTTTTTTTATGGGGTCATTTGAAATACAAAGTTTATATTACACAGCCAAATTCTCTTGATGATCTACGCAGGGGAATTGTTGTAGAGTGTCGTGCAGTGACTCCAGAAATGTTGAGAAATGTGCGAAGACATTTCGAAAATACTTCTGTATGGAACTGAATGGTTCACATTTTGAACCTTTCATATGATGATAACATTTTAGGTGATGAAAAATAAAAATATCTTGATAAAACTTAGTTTTCATTAAAACTTCAACAACACTTGATTGATCCTCAATTTCAGTACACCGATGTATTTGGGATTAAATTCCCTTTAAAATGATGCATCATTAGTAAGTAGTCCCATTGAAAATTTTGAAGTAGGGGGTGCTAGGGATGAGGGGGTTGACAACACAATGATGATGTATTTGGTGAAAGTGTTCCCCCTTGAAATAAAAATCGACAGGTCTGAGCGATTTTCAATTTTTTTCACGAGTTCGGAGATTAGGGGGGGGGTGACAAGTTTTAGCTGGGACACCCTGTATAAGGAATATAACTAAAAGTATTCGTAGATATATAAGGAATCTATGCATAGGCGTATCTTAGAACAGTATATTATAAAGTGGTTTGATTTCATGCTTAGTCATAGAATCATTATCAGTTATTTCTTTAACATAAGAAAGATCTTTGTTAACCAGGGATTTCCGCTGAGAGGAGTTTCTTTACTACTCATGTAAACTTGATGGTTGATGATCTTTTATGGAAGTTAGCAATAGAAAACTCATAAAAGCAAGCATTTTTTGCAGACAACATAAAAATCGTTTGTATAGGATCTAAAATAAATATAATTTTGAAATTATTTTATCTATACAAAATGTTAGTATATTAGATCGACAACGCTGTACTTCAGAGACCTCTCATTAATTTAAATTCTTACTCAACAATGAAAGTCTTATATTTAATGAATCTTGTTGAGAAGATAATAAAATCATGGAATTTGCTTGCGTTAAAAGCATACAATTTACGATAAAAAGTAGTGCAGACATCATCATAAATTTCTTTTTACGTAGCTGCAATCCCCTATTCTCGTATACCATCAGAATCAATTTTTTTCGTAGTGATTAATGAGATAGAAGAGCTTCTTAACGTCTACGCTGGCTGGAATATTTCAAAGAGTGCAAAACCTCGAAACCAACAGATGGAAAATTGTATCGGATTTAGAAATGAATAGCTTTGATGCATCTCATTTGGTATAGCTCTGCGAGAAGGTTTTCCATTCTTGAATTAGTTTTTCTTTGAAAAACGTCCGTTGGGAATAAGTTCATTTGTCACTGGTATTTTCAACGCGAATAAACTTTGTCGAGGAACTTGTTCGTTGAAATTCTTTTCTGGTTTTATATTTTTGTATTCCTGAGAGGAATTTTTATAAAGAATAAAAGAAAATTATTACTGATAATTTTTTATTTAAAAAACCGACTTTAAAATCGTGCAGATGCTCTTAAAAATTGAGATTTTGATTTTCATCGGATCCTGACTAATTGGATAAAGAACTACCTCTAAGGCATCCTTTTTCTAACAAAAAAATAATCATAGAAATCGGACAAAGTGGTAAAGAATTACAGCTAAACAAACATTAAAAAAGAAAAGTTTGAAGTTTTTCTAATACCCAATTATTAGATTTTGACCAAATTATTATGGGACCACCCCTGAAGTATCCCCTTGCTATAGTCTATTTTTATGAATGAGAGAGTATTAAAATAATAAAGCGTTCGTAATCCATAGGCGTAGCACTTCTTTTAGTAGACAGTTAAAATATTTTTTGAAGTTATTCCTCGAGTATACACTTATATTTTCACCTAATTAACCTGCTTATAACTTCTAAACAGCTGAAGGTAAAAAAGTGCAATTTTTTCTAAAATGTTTTATTTTTCCACAAGGTATGTTAAGACCATTGTGTCAAACGGGTACAAAACCGTTTGAACTACCGATGTGTACTATTATTAGTCTGCGCCTCTTTCCTGATGGTGGATTTAAACCAGTAGATAAATTATTTAAAAAAGCCTGTCTTCGACTTGTAACAGTTTCATCTTGCCAAAATTTATTTGGTTTATGTCCCTCGTTGATCCATGTTTCATCTAAATAAAATATATTTCTTCTTTGGTTTCTCATTTCTTTTATAGTCCTTAGGTAATTTCTTCTCCATACTACAATATCGCTTCTTTCTATTAAAACAGACTTTCTGGAATGCTTTTTCCATAGAAAACCTATTTCTTTTAAAAGTTTTCATAGTGTGCTTCGACTCATTTCAGGGTAATCCTTATCATCTCGAACTGTGGCAAGAACTTTGTCTACTGTCGGAAATTCTTCGCATGCACTGGTTTGGAAAATCATGGTACTATAACTTTAAAAGGTTATTGGGGCTATAAAGTTTTTGCTCTCGATCTAATACGTAAATTAAATATTTTTATTTCAGTTTTGGCTTAAATTTCTTAATTTATTTTACTTACACTTATAAACCTTCTTTAATTTAATTAAATGACTGGATGCTGTTATACATAAACGATCCAACCCACAAATGTCTAAAATATTAGATAAATCGTTCAAACTATCCAAAAAATTATTATTTTTATTTTGCAAAAAATATTTAATCTATTTTATCATTAGTTATATTAAAAATATTCTGCTTATCCAACCCACATTCCAAATTCAAATAATAATTATAATAATACATTGAAATCAACAATATAGATCCAAACCTGTTACTTGTTATTTTATCTATCTGTTATAGTGTTTTAAGCTCAATTGATTTTGGGAGTGAGTCAGGTTATTAAATAACTTGTATTACCTTGAAAAAAAAAGTTGGGCACCACTTTATTTAAAACTTACTATACTTGACTATAGATTAATGATTTTCGATTCATTTGCCCTGCCTGCGGGGAGGGCACATAAAAGATGAGCGATATATCGATACCAGTTACTTTTTAGAGTGAAAAGTAACAGGTATCGACATATCTCCCACATTTCGTATGCTCTCAGAGCAAGCCGAGCAGTGAAATTGAAAACGTTATTAGATTCTTAACACTGACTGGTTGCACAATCTCGTGAAACTGTGGCCCAGGGTCGACTTTAATTATCTACTCGTATTTATATTTTAAAGTGAAAATTGTGTTGAGAATCCAAATTGTTTGAAAAATTAAGAGACGGGTATGACAAATAATAATAATTTTCGTTTTCCAAATTTTGGTGACTAGTTACTCTTACTTTTCTTACTTTGTTCTAATATTAATTAATTTAGGCGATTTTAATTCTGGTTGTAATTATTCCCAAGCTAATTTACAAAAATCCCTAGAATATAAGTCTAATGACAAAAAGGTGGTTTGTATTTAGTTACATCACCAGATCTGATGATAAATTGCTTGCCTTGACTAAGCTGTATGGGTCTAAATCTAATACAAAAGACGTAGGACTATATAAACAAATAAATTACTGAATATTAAAAACAATAATAATCCAAGTGTGATGAAAATATACGATATTTAATTTAAAACATATATTTACGAAATTAAAAATATAATGATGCCGACTATCGAATTTAACATTAGGAATGCCAAAGCTTCTCTGCCACGTTTCTTTGTTTAGCCACTAAGTGACGATTCTGTAAATCACCGACGGGCTAGCTCAGCAACTCTATTTAATGCTACCGCTATCAGTGGTGTCGATTACATGAAGAATTCGAAAAAAACTAATTTTGTAACGTTCATTTTTGGCCCCACGAATTAATAAAATTGTTTTGGCTTACCTGGTTAATCATACGAAAAAAAAGGGTAAAATCGTATTGATGATATCACTATTTTTGTCATTAACTAATTTCACCTGTATTCTAACTTTCGGACATCATTATTACAATTTATTTCATCTCACCACTAGTATAATACTTTGTACAATGGTCATATTTGCAGTGTAGTGTTCACTGTTTTAATTTGCCAGATTCTCCTAAAAATAGACCAAGTTTCGTTGTAAATTTATATATATTATGTATTATAGTCTCACCTTTGGGTAGTTAATTATTTACGATACCATTCTTTAAGATTTTCTTTGTTTATTTTTGTTTATAGCTGTCAGAATTGAATTAATGTTTTTTAATTATGACAGTGAATGACATAAACGTCATTTGACGACAGAACACCGACAAGTGTCATGTTTGTAGTACGTTCCAATATCGGGCTCAGAACCCGAGGTAAGGTAGTTTCACAATGAGCGATTTTAAGTCGTGTGGGATTTTTTTTGCGATCGATGTTGTATTAATTTTTGTCGGGAACAGTTTCCCAAATGTTTATACTGTATATAAATATAGTTTTTAGGGTACCTTTCGTAAATGGTCTCTTAAGTTATATAGTGGGGAATTCTTGAGGATGAATTTCTGAACCCACTTGGCTTGAAATTTATCGGAAAGGGATTTAGGCCATTTTGGACGGCTGACGTATTGTTTCTGTCAGTGGGTGTTGAGTCACGAGAAAGACGATTTTTGTGTCGAAATAGAATTTTCTTAATATTTAGCCCCATCGGCTTACCCTAATTAAAGGGGATTTTAGATTCTATTTCATGGTTAATTGTGGGTAAATGGACATTTCGTATTTTGGAAGGGAATTTTAGTGTATTGGTAAATTCCTATGGTCATTGGTCCAGCCCATATCTAATATAGGATTTTAACGCAATAATCGGAAGTTCACAGCATTTGGAGTGTGGAATATTGTTGTGCTGTGGATCATCTCACGTGTTTCTCATCCTTGGAAGGCTACCAAGTTAACCCTTTACGAAAAAGGTATGTTTTGTATATATTTGGTTATGTTACCATCCATGTGGCTGGCAATTTCTTTTATGTTATGGCATGGTGTAACAGAATTTTAATTATTTGAGCTCATAATACTGTTTATGACTCACTGTTGAGCCAATGTTATTTTTCTTCATCCTAGATGCCGAATAGTTTCTAGTTTATGTACATTTTTGGGTAATCCTATAGTTCGGGATACTTGAGTCAATGTGTATTGACATTTTTCTTTGTAATATTTTAAGGGTTTCACCCAGGGGGTTGTTAACCCAGGATTCGACGACAGTTTCACCCAGGGGGTTGTTAACCCAGGATTCGACGACAGTTTCACACAGGGGGTTGTTAGCCCAGGATTAGACGACAGGTTCACCCAGGGGGTTGTTGACCCAGGATTTCAACAGTTGTACACAGAGGGTTATATCGTCCGGAGTTCAATGGTCTCATCGAGGGAACACAGGACATTGGCATGCTAGCCACCTAGTTTACTTGTAACTAGATTTACAATGATGATTCTCCTTCTGGATAGGAAGATGGGAATGCTGTGAAAGAAGACACCCTACTATCAGGTTTTTCTTATACGTTATATTGGAAGGTTTCATGCGTGCATTGTTAAACTATACATTCACTTTCAACCGAATGTTGTCAAGGTATTCTCAACATTATTTATACTTTTGAGCACAGAATGTTCTAGGGTTCTTTCACTCATAACTTAAGTATTATCAAATGTTACATCGTTTAATTGATTAATATTTTAAATGTTTACTTAATTTAAGCACTTAATGCTGATGTAGTAATCCTTCGGGTCGCAGAACACTTGGACTGCTTCCACGTTTAAGTTGTAATTCTTCAGTTATTAAGGGCTACTGCCATAATTTTACTTTATTCAATTTATTCATTATTAAATGGACCAGACTTAACGATTAAGTTAAGCAATCTCAGAAGACCCGTGTGGGGGCAGAGATTAAGTAACCTTTTCCAATCTGGGAGTTTAAGTAAATAACCTCTGTGTCTAAAGTTCTTTATGTGTTCATTGTATTACTTTCCTATCTGTTTACAGGAAAGTATAGGAATCATGATTTTTTTCGACCTCGAGTTTTCGACGGATTTTTACGTTTTGAGGTCCCCTGAATCCGTTTTGACTATTTTCGCGATGATGTCTGTGTGTGTGTGTGTGTGTGTGTGTGTGTGTGCGTGTGTGTGTGTGTGTGTGTGTGTGTGTGTGTGTGTGTGTCTGTGTGTGTGTGTGTGTGTCTGTATAACGCATAACTCATGAACCGATACACGGAAAAACACCAAATTTCAAACTTAAGCTTTATTCCAGCGTCTAATGAGCTGATTAGATTTTGGGCAGAGTCGGAACATCTGGGGGGGTACTTTATAGGTGGTCATTTTTATATTTTATGGAATATATCTGTTATTTACGTTTGGGGAAGAAAATTCTTCAAATGAAAGTTACTTCTTATTTTATTATCTATAATTTTTGTTATTTACAAAATTCTCATAAAATGGTCCGTATTCGCGAAATTTGACAAAATGTAAAAAAATATTTTTTTTGTAAAAATTGTTCAAACAAAAGTTGTTTGTAATATAATTCTCTATAATTTTTATCCTATAGATAATTTCTCTAAAATGGACCGTATTCGAGATATTTGAGAAAATGTGTAAATTTCGAAATTTGAAGAAAACTCAAAAACGGATAAAGAAAAAAACATTAAATTTTAAACTTAAGTTTTATTTCGGCCTGACGTGAAATGATTAGATTTTGGACAAAGTTGGAACATCTGGGGGGGTACTTTATGGGAGGCCGTTTTTATATTTTATGGAATATATCTGTTATTTATGTTTGGAGAAAAAAATTGTTCAAATAAAAGTTACTTCTAATATTATTATCTATAATTTTTGTTTTATGTAAAAATTTCCTGAAATGGTCCGTATTCGAAAAATTTGACAAAATGTGCAAAATTCTGATTTTTATGAAAATTGTTGAAAAATAAAAGTTGTTTGCGATATCGATCTCTATAATATTTGTTCATACATGATTTTTTTAAAATGGACCGTAATGGAAAAATTGTAGGAAAAGAGCTAAATTTAAATTTTTCAGTATTTTTTTCATTTTCAATGAATATCTATAGAAAAATGTTTCGCGGTAGATGTATGTGGACAATGTATATATTTAGTTTATCATCTAAACATTTATAGAGATGCTGCAATAGGTTGTACAAAATAACCGGAAAAAGCCTGTAATAACTAGATAGGAAAGTCATGTGTTGGACACATCAGATTTTTTTTATTTTATTTCTATATTTTTATTTAGTTTTATGAATTATACTTAATTATATATTTTTTTTTGGGTAGTTTGGTCTTAACTAAAAGTTAAGCAGATATCGCCTTCCAATTTGGAGAGGGTTATAAGCTTATAAGGATTTCAAGTTTACTGTTTAGTTTATAATATACGATGTAGTATAGGTGCGGTTATGCACAATATTTAAGTTAACTATTATTTTATTTTTTTATGTAAGGTGGAAATTAATATTTTGCGCAAGCGTCATGCCTGGTACCAAGCTAACGACGAACCGTGCCATATTTTGATTTAATAATTTATTTTGGGTTATGCATATACATATACAGTGTAAATTTTCTCTTTAATTTTCTCCAATTTTTTTTGATTACCTAAGCCATTAGGTAATTAGTCTGTATATTTAGTAAATATTTTTTTCTTTATAAAGGAACATAAGTTGAGGTTTGTCTTTTATTTCTTTCCTCATTTACTGGGTTTTTGGGGAAATAGGATCATAGTTTGGCCACTATATAGACCCAGTTGGCGCCTACTCATTTGTCTACCATTTCCGGAATTATTGTAAGCTATCCACCCCCTAGCTGCCGTCTGAGCGACGTCGAAGGCCCGAAGGTTGACACCGGAACAACCGAAACTTGTGTAACCGTAGTAGACAACATTTTTAATTGTAGTTAATACTTTAATAATTTTTTTTTTAGTTTAAAAATTTTGGTGGAATCACCAAGTTCATTTGTTAGGTTACAATTTACCCTTAATAACTTTATTGCGCATTAGAAAGCTGTAAAAATTTGCAGGCAAAAGCTTGTTATTTAAAATAACAGAAACACGTTTATATGCATTTATTATTACGCGCCACCCCGTTGTTCCCATGTATCATATTTAAATCAATCCCCAACCTCATATTACATTTTAGCTCGTACGTCAAATTTAGCCGTTATTATATTATCCTCCAACTCCCAGCGGACACACGGTATGTGTGCGAAGCAATAAATATTTCGAAAAGTTAAAAAACCACCACGTACGTCTGGACAGGACCGGGAAAGGAAATAAATGACGTTTGCGTCTGAGGTCCCATTTGTCTCCTGGCATTGCGTATTTTGTTCATGTTCAAGCTTGAAAACCAAGAAATAATATGTGGAATTGAGAATTTCATTTCATTTCCTACGTATGGCTTTAATATAAAGTCGGGCGAGCCGTTTCTTCTGTGACATAAGTCATCTGGTTTGATATAAGTAAGATTTCACTTGAAGTTTTTTCTGGAAACCGTAATTTTTAACATTGTGTAATATACAAAGGAAAGCTGTCGTTTTTAGAAAATTTAAATATCAATTTAAAGCACGAATATAACAATTACAAAAATAAATTAACATCTCTAATACAAAAGGCTAAATTTGCTTACTATAAGAACAAAATAGACAATAACTCTAATAATTCCAATCAATTGTGGAAAATAGTAAATGAGGTAAGTAAAACAAAAATTAATAATACAAAAATAGAATCAATAAAGATAGAAAATGAAAAATATATAACCGAACCCTTAGATATTACTAACGAATTTAATCGCGTCTTTTCTGGTACAGGTAAAAAATTAGCAAATAAAATTAAAAAAAATCCTAACTATTCAATAAAAACAAAAACTCTTCAAAACTCATTCTTCTTAAGATCTACTGATGTTGTGGAATTAACAAAAACAATTAAAGAGTTGAAAAACAAAAAGTCACCAGGGATCGATAACATCCGTGCAGAAACGCTTAAACAAATATCTGAGCATATTGTTACACCACTGGCATATTTATTTAATAAATGCTTGGAGTGTGGAGTATGGCCTACAGATTTTAAAGAATCTATTGTTACACCTCTTTACAAGAAAGGAGATAAATTGTGCGTCGAAAACTATAGACCAATATCCCTCATTACTCACTTGTCCAAATTGTTTGAAAAAATTGTACACTCTCGTTTAACATCTTACTTAACGAAATACGATATTATTTCAAACAGGCAGTTCGGCTTCCGCGAGAAAAAGTCTACTCAAGATGCTATTCTAACCCTCTTATCCAAAATGTATTCCTCACTAAATGACTCAAACCCAAGCCTATGCATATTTTTAGATTTGTCGAAAGCATTCGATACTGTTAGCCACCCATTGTTACTCAATTCTCTCGAAGACATAGGGATAAGAAGTACACCTCTAAAATTGTTTGAAAGCTATCTATCAAATAGACAGCAGAGAGTAAGAATAAATGGAGTATCAAGTAGCCCTCATTCAATTGAGTATGGTGTTCCACAAGGTACCGTACTAGGGCCCACACTTTTCAATATATATATAAATTCTTTATTTTCCCTAACTAGTACGGGACAGATAATCGGTTTCGCTGATGATACAGTTATTTTTTATGAGGCAAAAGATTGGTACGAACTGAAAATTAAAGCAGAAACTGACTTCTTAAATGTAAAAAACTGGATGGACCATAAGCTTTTAACAATTAATTTAGATAAAACTAATTTCTTAGCTATAAGTCCTAGTGTTTGTGATTGTCCATCCTTCAATCTTGAAATTCCTTGCAAAGAAACTTATGTAATTAAAGCTGTAAAAACAGTAAAATACTTAGGAGTTACGATCGACTCAAACCTTAAATGGATAGATCATATAAAACAATTAATAAAAAAACTACAATTCCTTTTATATAAATTTCGATATTTAAAAAAAATATTACCTGTGCCACAGCTACTTGTCCTTTATTATGCTCTCGTGGAAAGTCACTTGCGATATGGAATAACATGCTGGGGAGCGGCCGCAAAGTCTCACATACAACCAGTAGAAATCATACAAAAAAAATTTTTAAAACTAATATTAGGTAAAAACTCTAGATACTCAACTGAAAAACTATATAAAGATACAAAAATGTTAGATATAAGACAATTATATTATTATAATGTATGTATTAGGCACCACCAAACCGCTAATTTTGTGGAGTTAATACACACCTACGACACTCGAAGAAAAAATTATAGTAGGGTACCTCAAATGCAAATGACAATCACACAAAAGTCATATGTCTTCTTGGCTCCGACTATGTACAATACAATCCCTGAAACAATCAAAGAAATTAATAGTATTTCCATATTTAAAAAACTTTTAAAAAAATTCATTATTAACTTACCAAGAGAAAAATTCCACAATCTTATTGATCTTAAAATTTTTACATTATAGACGATTAATAACTGTAAACCTTTCTCTCACACATTCTTTTTTTCCATTTATATAATTATTTTAATGTCATTTTTATATTTTTATATTTTTAGTTTTAGAATAATTATTATTATTTGATTTATATATATATAAATTTAACGAACCCAATTTTTTCCTATGAGCTCGACACAAGTGTTTTATACACTTCCAGAGTCTCTACCAACTTTATTTATTTACAAACAATTTTATATGTAATTATACACTATTGTATGTACCGTTATATATTCTAAATAAAGTTATTATTATTATTATTATTATTATTATTAATTCATTTTATGTTTTGAAAGAAAAGCAAAAGTATAAAATTCTCGCGTAAATATAATACATATGGAACAAAAATGGGAGGTTATTGTTATGTCAAATTAAAGAAAAGCTATACGGGATTAATACTTAATTACCATTAAAGAGATCATAGTTGGGAAAATTTACAAATTTAAGCAGAAGCAATATAAGTAAAAATTTAGTTAAGTCCTAAATACAAAGAAACAAATCCCGCAAAGCCAATGCTATCTATAGGTTGCATTCTTTCGCTTATTTTATTGGTACATATTAAGTGCAACTTACAAACTAACGTACAGTGTGTGTTATAAAGCTGGATCTATATGGGATTTTTTTTTATAATGGACATGGCAACGCGAAATTATTAGAAAAAGAAGAAAGTAATTAAAATCTTTCATCCACTGATATTATGATTACATCTAGATCATTAAAAAAAATAATCAATTTTGAATTTTAAAGTTTCGTTGTGGATCGGTTCATCGTCACATTTGGACAAAGTTCGTTAAAAAACATAGACACAATTGATATCTATATAAAGGACTTGAAGTAAAAGAATTTTGATTGATATATGATCTACACATTATAACCACAGCTTATACAATACAGCTAAAACACTCTCTTGGCGGCAACGGTTTGCGTCGATGTCGTCGCGCATCGCTTAAGCTCCGCCTTCGGAGGGAAAAGACGGTTTTGGCGTTCAGAAGCGTACTTAGGTAAGGTATTGAGTCGTGCGTATAATTTCGTTGATTGTATAATTTCGTGGAGCCTATAATTTCGTTGATTTTGTTTGAGTTAAAGGTACTGTTATTATTTTGGTGACTCTTTAGCTGTGAGTAGAATGAGTGAAAAAAAAGAAATCATTCTGTTTGTGCAGTCAAAAGCTGTTTTAATAAGGGTTATACCTGCAAGAAAACATTCTTTAGTTTTCCCAAGGACCCAAACCAATAAGTACCACATTATAAGAAATTTTCATTGTTAAAAATATAATTTATACAGGGTGTCCCATTAGTGCGTTATTGTTTATTATTTTGTTATAGACACGCAAAAAAGTTTTAACTAAAAGTTATATGGATTTGAAAAATACCTACATATTTTAAAAAGTTCTTTGGATATACAGGGTGTCACGTTTTTGTCTGGCAAATTAAAATGTATGTTTTTTAAATGGAACACATTGTATTTTATTTTATGATGAAATTATTAACACCCTAAATTATTGTAAAGACGAGTTGCTACAGAAAATTTTTATCAGGTATGTGTGTGGTTACCTTTTAATAAAAGCCTTGAGGATCCACTCCTGTGATATCTATCTTATATATAACAAAGAACACGTTGAATTAGATGATTTTTCTTTTTATTGATTTTTAAAGGCATATGATAACGCCAATTCAGAGATACATTTGGAAATCTGCAACTGTCAAATGATGAATTTGTAGAACTAATATTCAATATTAAAAAGATGTTTCAAAATAATTTTGAAGAATTGGCTATAAAAAATAACATTTGTACCACACTTTTAGAATTAATTAACCCAATACCCTTTAGTCATCCATGCAAACGGTTTTATTAATTATTTTTTCATGTTTATTTTATTTTATAAATTAGCCAACTTCGTAAATTATTTTAAAATTAGTTATTTTGTCTAAATAACCTAAAATCATTTTTTAAATTTGTAGATTTTCGTTAGTGGGTCGTAGAAAAAATATACTGACCATATCGAGTGGATTGTTCATATCACAATCAGACGATTGAGTACTCCGTCTACGACGTCGTGCTTAAACTTCGTCTTTGTGTGATATGGCAATCATATCCACCCTTGTTGAACAAACTACTATTTATTTGTTTTCTTGGTTTAAGTTTTACATCAGAAATAGGAACTAAATTAATTTACTTTTCAAGTTTTCTTGTAAAAATCGATATTACTTTCTCCAAGTACAAATTTAGTACCTACCTAAAATAAGTAATAATTATGTAATTTCGTGTAATATTGTAATTCAAATTTCACATTACTATAAAGGTTTAAAATTCCCTACTTCGGTATGGTCAGATAAAAATTGAATATATTATATTAATAAAAACTATCAAAGTATTACTTCTACAAATCTGTATTTCAATTAATAAGAATACATCTAAATATAACCAATATTGTTAAAATAAAAGCACAAATTCTTTATAATTCCAAAATACCATAGAGTTCCCAGACCTCAGTCGTAGCATTCGTTTATTTAGGTATAAACCCTTTGCGCGAAGAGTAACACTTGCCAGACACACGGGGTACTACTTGATTTGCATCCACGAGCGTGACACAATTCTTTAACAATTGAAGCCCTTGGTGTAAAAAGGATCCAAGCCACAAATTGTCGTGAAGTGACTGTTTTAGCTCAAAACATTTGTTAACGAGGATTTTACTAGCCACATACAAATTATTCAACCTCTAATTCGAAAGATGTGCTATTTTTCGTAATATTTATATTTAAATAATTTTTTTAATTATATTTGACAAATTTAAAACAAATTAAACATTTAATTTCCCAAAACTTACTTAATATGGGATGTAACCAACCTTATTACGCCAAGGTTTTCAATTTTTTCAATAATAAAAAAATATATTAATCCGGCCCCGACTTTTCCCTCGAATCTAACACAGATAGCACCATTCCGTCTTGCTTGGTTCTCGACCGCCAGATCAAAGACGCCGACACGGAGTTGTGGAGCTGTATTGTATAAGCTGTGTTATAACTTTCACTGTCAGGTATAGCCATGAACAAAACCGTACGTTAGATTTTGCTCAGGAACAAAAAATAAACTTTAATTTTTTTTTTATTTACGTACCTGTATTTCTTCGATTATCAGCACAACCTACATAAACAACTGCACGCTCCCGACTGATTGGTCAAATGAAAGCTAACAACATATGGGTTCAAATGCCCCCTTGCGCTCATTTTTAAAACTGATGCGTTCGCCATTATGACGAATGATTGACTGTGTACTGTGATTCCCTGTGGGACAGTTTACCCTACATATGTCTAGAACTTTCTGAAGAAGCCAAAAATTTATTTAATTTGGTTGTTCCATACTGTATAGCAGTGGCACTAATAAAGTAGAAAAAAAATATTACTATTATTCTATGGTAAAATCATTAAAGCTTTCGAATAATACGATTTTTTCTTAGGATTTAGGAGTTAGGATTTATTACCATCTCCTGTTAGTGAATGGAGATATAACATTACAACATTATAAGTAGTACCTACATTTACCTAACTTAACTGGAAAATTTGTTTTACTCATAAATGTTCAATTGCTAACGTATATTTTTAGTTTTTTCAAAAAATTTTATGGAAATTTCAGGTTTTCTTTTTTTATTTCACTAAACAAAAGCAAATTTTACGAACCGGATAAAAACTCTATCAGAAAAAATTGGTCTGGCTGGAAAATATGTGGAAAACAACTTTATAAAAATAAAATTTTCCTATGACATTTGAAAAAAAAAAATTCAGTATATTCTAACCGACAGGCGGATAAACAGACGACACGAACTTACGAGCTTTTTATCACTAGTACAAAAATGTTAATATTATACTTTACAGTAAATGTTGCTGTGCGATAAATAGTAGGTATATTTTGAATATTTAGATCCGCTTAAATTAAGGAAATTTAATTTAATTTTTATAACAATTTTTTTTCCAGTATCCTAGCAATATTCATTTATTCCTAACCTAGAAAACAAGCAATAAAATTAATAATACAAAGAACGGTTGCGGTCTAAATTCAAATAGTTCCGAAATAACTAGATTATAACGTACAACGTAACTTTCACATTAATAAATTGGATCACTCAAAATAACCCGAAAAGTTGTCACTATCCCCCGAATCGCAGAAGGGCCCTTTTCCGACGTTACCCTTCCATCAAATTAATTCAAATGCTGCCGTCTTAATGAAACCTAATTCAATCGGAGGCAGAGAAATTCCCACAACAATCAGTGCGGTGCCCAGTATGCGAATGTTGATACTTAGCTGGACAAAACAAAAATAATAAAATATTGTGCTTAAACAATTAAATATAGAACAATGTGAATGTGCAACTTCTTTTAAATAATTATTTTATGAGATGTCATTGTATCATTTTGATAAAAAAAAAACACATTTTTAGAAGTTATCTTCTTTTTTGTATTAAATTATCTTAATATTGATGAAAAATATATTTCAATAGTGTATATGTCGCAGGCTTATGGTAAAATCAGTCTTATTATAATACGCCTAGGCTTTTTCAATACAACTAGGCATATTATAATACTAATACAACACGCTGTGTTGCCAGATTTACGACGTTCAATAGCCATCGAAGATCGAAATGCATTTTTAATAGATCATTAGCGTTATGTTATGTTATGTTGATAATGGGGTGTTAATACACTGCGACCTAAAAGATCTATTGTGCCCCCTTCTGTCGCCACTGCACTAAGGAAATGTCTCAATGCCTATAGCGACCCTTCCAATCCTATTTTCTCAAGGAAGTGTAGGATTTGAAGTGGCTTCAAGTTAGGTAAGTCTCCTTCTTCTATTTGATATCCTCCTAGATATAGTTCCCTTGGATTCTGGAGTGCTACACATTCAGTTAGGATATGAATGGAGGTTTCGTCCTCCTCCTCACAGAATCTGTACTCACTATCCTCTACTACTCTCAGTTTACTTAGGTGTCCTTTTAGTCGGCAGTGCCCGGTAAGGATTCCTGTTACAATACGTAGCCTGTTCTTGCTCAGGCAGATGCAGGCTTCCGATCTTTTTTGGTTATATTCACCCAGAAGTATCTTGGCCTGTCTCAGCCCCAAGAGATTGTTCTAATTATCGGTTTTTCTACTACCCAATTCTTTTTTAATCTCTTCTATTATGTTACTGCTGATACCGCAGAACGGCTCAGGTCCTACAAAGGGTGTTTGAGCCCCTTTCCTTGCAAGACTATTTGCAATCTCGTTACCCTGTAGCCCGTTATGTCCCGGGACCCAAGTGAGATTAACTCTATTTTTCTCGCCTAGCTCATTCAATTGTTCTAGGCATCTCCATACCATTTTTGAGCTGATTACGTAAGAACTCAGCGCTTTGATGGCTGCTTGACTATCGGACATGATGATAATCTCTTGTCTATGATAGTTTCTCTCGATGTTAAACTGGATACACTTCTCGATGGCGTGAATTTCCGCCTGGAAGATGCTTGGGTATTTTCCCAAGCTTTCGGAGTGCTTGGTTCTCGGCCCATGCACTCCTATTCCAGTTCCTTCTATGGTTTTGGAACCGTCCGTGTACCACTGAATAGCACGTCTTTCGGTTGCAAGCGCGATGGATTCTTGGCTCCATTCTTTCTTGCAGCCCAGCTCTGTGGTTTTAAGTTTTTCACAAAAATTGTACTTCTTTTGCATTTCATCCTGGGGCATGTCCCAGGTATCTTTAGTCCTGAAGCAAGTAGACTTTCGTCTGATTACTCCGTTCCTGATCATTCTATTTCGTGTCCTTTTTGCCACATTCTCTATCATCAAATGTAGAGGGTGAGGTTTAAGATCACCTCCATTGCGGCCGTAGGATAGGTTCTCATTGCACCAGTAATGCAAACACAGGCTAGTCTTTGTACTTTTGAGATATTAGCTCTCGTAGTAACTAAACTAGTTCTGTTACTCCAGGCTATAGCCCCGTAAGTGATGATTGGTCTCACTATTGCAGTATACATCCATCGCAGTATGTTTGGATTACATCCCCATCGTTTACCCGCCATGTTTCTGCATACCATTAGGGCTTTTGTGGCCTTATTTACTACTTCCTTCTCATGTGTGTTCCAGAGAAGTTTGTTGTCCAGGGTTAGGCCTAGATATTTGACTTCATTTTTCCATTCTATATCTATCCCGTCTAATTTAACGGTTTTTAGATTGTTTTCTTTTCCTTAAAAAGGCTACTAGTGTTGTTTTTGTAGGGTTTATACTAAGTCCCACTTCACGGCACCATCTGTTGGTATGTTCTAGTTCTCTTTGGACTATATCACACAGGATATTACTAAACTTGCCACTAGCAAATATGACTATGTCGTCGGCATAACCTTGACAGGGTATGCCGAGGTCAGTCAATCTGCATAGAAGTTCGTCTACGATTAGGCTCCACATTAGTGGGGATAGAACTCCTCCTTGTGGACATCCTCTGGTTGTGCAGATGGAGATGATGTCCTGCCCTATCTGTGTCTCTGCAGTTCTCGAAGATAACAGCTGAGCCATCCATCTGGATGTGATGTTATCTACTCCTCTGTATGCAAGTGCTCTTTTTACAGATTCGTGTGGCGTGTTGTCAAAAGCTCCTTCTATGTCTAGAAAGGCACACACGACCGTTTCTTTGTTTGTCAGTGCATCCTGGATTACATCAGTCAACTGTACCAGGGCAGTTTCTGTAGATCTTCCTGCTCGGTACGCGTGTTGGCTGTGGTGGAGTGGCACCCTCTCCAGGACTTCTGTTCTGATATAGTTATCAACAGCCTTCTCCATTGTTTTTAATACAATGGATGTGAGGCTGATTGGACGGAAAGATTTAGGATGTGTGGTATCCTTTTTCCCTACTTTTGGAATAAAGGTGACTCTGGCCCTTCTCCATGCTTCTGGTATATATCCCAGCTCCAGACTGCTCCGGGATAGCCGGATTATGTGTGGTAGTAATTCCTCCTGTGCCTGCTGAAGCAGGGCAGGAAATATTCCATCCACATCTGGAGACTTAAACGGTTTAAAAGTGTTTACGGCCCACCTTAACCGATTTCTGCTGCATATATGCTTGGACTACAGCGGCCTCTCTTGGGGGTCTGCTTACCTTAGTTGTGTCCCTTATTAGAAAAGGTGTGCTTCCAGGAAAGTGAGTTTCGAGTAAGAGGCGAGCTCTTTCCTCCTCACTCTCCGTGAAGCTTCCATTTGGTTTCTTTAATGCCATAACTGTATCAACTCTCCCTTTTGCCAGGACCCTGTGCGTTAATAGGTCCATAAATATTTAAAGATCGTTCTTGTAATCGGCTGTAAGACCAACATTTTTATAAAAATTAATATTCTATAAGTGTCCAGTAGAATATTCCTGATGGTTCACAGTGCAGTGGTAGCCGACACACTACTTGATAAATGGAAACTGTTTTTAGACGAATGATAATGGACAGATCGCGATGGTTTACCAGGCGGCTGCGAATCCATTTGCGAATGCGGTTAATTAAGGGATAAGAAGGATCGAAGGGTCCAGGCTTAGTGACTCTCCAGAGCTCGAGGTTTACATACTTCACCTGCATAAAAAATAACCCTACAAGATATATTATTTAAAGACATTTACAAAATTGGAAGAGGAACATTTGGTATATATAATAGAAATTTAATTTCAATTTAAATTTTAATCCTATTAACAACCTTTAAACATCAGCAATCGCTGGAGTAACTTCAGATTTACAAACACATACACGAAAAAGTTTTTGAAGTCATTTTCTATCTGAAAACTGATTCAAATTATGCAAGTGATAAAATACATGCAATTTTATTACAAATATCTCTTAAAACATTAAAAATACCTTTATCTTTAATACTAAATCATTAATTTAATATTAGTACGGAATACCTTAACATACACGAAGTAACAGACGCCGCAAAAAAATTGAAACGAGAATCGTATTAAAATTTAACATTAAAAACATTTTTGTAAGATTTAAAAGAGCCCTTAGGGATAACAATAGGATGTATGAAGCCAACCATACTTAGTGAGGCTTTGCAATTTGTTTTGGAAAAATGTAATTATTTGCAAAATTCTTCTCGCAATTTTCAAAATCAAAACCCTTCTCGCAATTTTGAAAATCAAAATTCTTCTCGCAATTTTGAAAATCAAAATTCTTCTCGCAATTTCCAAAATCAAAATTATTATCGAAATTTACCAGTACAAAATACATTCAGAAATTTTTCAAGACCTAATCCCAATCAAAGATCAATTTTTCAATATAATTCAATAATTATGTTCCACCGAATCAAAATAGAAATTTTTCAAATAAGTTTAACACACCTAATGATACTTTCTACAAACAAAGAAATAATGTTGCGTCTGGACCTTGCAATGTAAATTGAAGACCCATACAACGTAATTACCCAACTAATGCTCAAGTTTTCGGCCAGAATTGTCCAAAAGGGAATACAAATGTATTCAAACCAGATCAAAGAACAAATTTACCAAACCCTACACCTTTTCGATAAAGGTCTCGGAACAAACAAAAAAACAAAACAAAACAAAATCCCTTACATATTTTAATAAATTGTGCGGATTTAAGTGAATTACCCTATATAATATTCCCTGAGCATAAATTAAAAATATTGGTAGATACAGGATCCTCAAAATCATTTATTAACTCTGAAGTAGCTGAAAAATTTTACCCAAATGATATAATTAGATTAACCATTTGTAGTGACTACAGTTTTTCAGAAATCGGTACGTAACCATAATGTAAATATTAATGCCTCTAAAATTTTTATTCCTAATAATAAAGGAAAATTAAAATTATTTTTATTTAAGTTCCTTAATGCATTTGATGGCCTTATAGGCATAGATTATATTAAGTTATTGCAAGTAAATTTAATTTTCCAACAAGGATGTATTGTTACACCATTTACAAATATTCCACTTCATTATCATAAATATTCTAACTGTAATAACACAGTTTAAATTGAACGTAGAACTCAACAAATAATTAAAATAAAGACCTCTATAAAAAACGGCGATATAATTATTCGTTATCAAAAACTTGTGAGATACCGGAATGTGTTACTACAGTAAAAGTGGTTACGCATTAACCACAATTATAAATAGCGATATCAGTACAAAAACAATTGATTTGTCAAAACCTATTGTAGTAGAAAATTTTAAGAAAACGAAATTTCAAATTTAGAAATAAACAATATCGAATCATTTAATGATAAAAGTGTGAATTTTAACAAGATTAGAACAGATCATATGAATAATGAAGAAAGAGCAAAAATTTTAGAAGTATGTCATGAATATCAAGATATTTTTTATAAAGAGGGTGAACCACTAACTTTCACAAATAAAATTAGACATAAAATACGAACTACGCACGAAATACCTATTTATACTAAAACATATAGATACCCTTTTGCATTTAAACAAGAAGTCGCAAAGAAAATCCAAATTATGTTAGATTCAAATATAATTAGACCCAGCCATTCATATATGGGTTATTTCCAAGAAAAAAGATTTTTCAGGTAATTTAGAGTAATAGATTATAGGAAATGAAATTAAATAAAAAAACAATTGATGATAAATTTCCATTACCTAATTACTGATTTGTTAAATAAATTAGGTAAATGTTTTGATCACTTAAGATTTAGCTAGGGATCATTAAATTAAAATGGATGAAAGAGACATAGAAAATACAGCCTTCAACACAGAAAATGGCCATTATGAATTTTGTACAATACCTTTTGTTTTAAAAAGAGCAACAGCCACTTTTCAAAGAATTGTAGATAATAGTTTTAGAGGATTACAAGATGAAACATACATTAATGCCGGCTGACCACAGTTTAATTTGCAGATGAGTTAATCTGAAATAAAAATTATACTCTAATACTTATTTTTATTCGCAATTATGTTTTTGGAAAAAATGAAGTAGTCGGTATTTTTTTAAAATAAATCAAAGAAGTATTCAATAACTCCCTAATACTGTGTTCAAACCTGATTATATTCTGTATCTTTTTAAAATTTGATGGTCTTTTTACAAAATAGCGAATGATAATACTTTAAAGTTCAT